>VXBZ01008437.1:154321-200114 GCA_013399135.1 Heliornis fulica | reverse complement strand
TACAGGGGGATTATCACCTCCCTGGTCCTGCTGGCCACACCATTCCTGATCCAAGCCAGGATGCCATTGGCCCTCTTGGCCACCTGGGCACACTGCTGGCTCATGTTTAGGCGGCTGTCAACCAACACCCCCAGGTCCCTTTCCGCCAGGCTGCTCTGCAGCCACTCCTGCCCCAGCCTGTTGCCTGGGGTTGTTGTGACCCAAGTGCAGGACCCGGCATTCGGCCTTGTTGAACATCATATTGTTGGCCCCAGCCCAACCATCCAGCCTGTCCAGATCCCTCTGCAGGGCCTTCCTACCCTCCAGCAGATCCACACTTCCACCCAATTTGGTGTCACCTGCAAACTTCCTGAGGGTGCATTCAAACCCCTTGTCCAGATCATCTTTGAAGATGTTGAACAGAACCGGTCCCAACCCCGAGCCCTGTCTGTTTCTGGTGCGGGTGGTGGACGGTGTTGCTGGTCTCTGCATGGAGCACAGCCCTCACAGAGCATTGTCAGTGTTCAGGGGCCCTTGCCTGCTCGTCTCGTGGTGGGAGAGGGGAAGGAGGGGGGTGGCTCTGGGAGCAAGGCATGGACAGAGCTTCTCTGCTGGGATCTCCTGGAGATTTCCTCAAGGCTTCGTGTGGTTGTGCAGGGCGTTTGGCCTTCTCTGAAGGAAAAGGGGTACAGAGGAGAAAGGAACAATGTTAACTCGTATGTGTGTCTGTATGTTGTCTGGTTTTTTTTTAGCTGGAAAGAGGTGACTTCCTCTCAGAAGAATGGAGAGAGAGAATTGCCAACACGAGGTACAGTATGGCCATTGAACACTGCTTTATGGACTGAGTATTTGGGAGTGTGTATAATGGAAATTGGGAGGCTGGCCAGCTTTTTATATAGAATTTCTGTACAAATACCAAAAGCCTGCCTGCCAACTTTTATACTGGCCTCATTTTTTACTAGAAGAATGGGTTTAATGCATGTCCCAGGATATTACATGCAAGGGTGTATCCAACATAAATTCTGGTTATACAGAGAGGCATAAACCTCTGTTCTGCATATCCTTGTAGTGTGTGTCTCTAATTCTGGCAAAACATTTGTTACTTTGGCTCCTGGTACACTCAGCAAGCAAGGCTCACTTTCCATGTGAAAAAAGCAAAAGACCCAAGTGAGTCTGTTCCAGTTTAAATTGGGAATTCATTTAAGCTGTTTGTCTTCAAGATTTATTTCTCTGAAGATCTGTATGGAGGGTTAGACTCCTTTTTGATGGTAGCAAAAAGGGAGAAAATTTGTTAAAGACAATAAAATATTCTTTATTTTTAAAGACTTTGCATTCTTTCAGCTTTATGAACTTGGGGATAAAAAAATGTATTTTTAACATGACCTTCTGGGCCACCCTGTTATAGATTCATAGAGTATCTAAGGTTGGAAAGACCACTCAAGTCACAAAGTCCAACCGTCTGTCCAGTACCACCATGTCAGCTACAGTGTGGGGGAATGGAAGTCAGTTGTCAGAGGGTTCTCTGAAGATCTTCAGTGTTGTGGCATTTTGTGGATTGCTTCCAAGTCGTGTTTTAAGAGTACTCCAACATGAAGGCATCTGCCAGGCTGATGGCTTTTGCATTATTGTGTACCTCAGCCTTTTAATTTATGCACGGACTTGTCCCAGCCTTGCAACACAGCGGGATTTTGCTTTGGTGTTTGCTATTCCAAATGCACACTCCTCTGCTGTCTGTGCAGCTTTCCCTGGAACAAATTTAATATTTTTTCCCCATTATTTTTGGCTGAAGTACAGCCAACTGCATGAGAAATGCCGGTGGATGTGTGTTTTGTATGGTAGGTGACTGACTGTATGCCAGGTGATGCACAGCCACCTTGTTCTGATACAGAAATTCAAAAAGTACCATTTTTTGCTCACAACCATTAGGTGTTTGTGCTTGCTTCGAGTGCCAGCTGCTGTCTGCTCTCTCTGAGACTGCAGTTTGGCTGATGGATCCATGTCAGAGCCATCCAGCCTCAGTGAGCTGGAGTGTCCCCCTTCCCGTGAGCGTGGCTCATGGGAAGGGGGACACTCACGCACGTAGAGCCCTGTCCTGGAACAGAGCACATCCAGCCCCTGGAGGTCCTGGAACAGAGCACATCCAGCCCTCCAGAGCCTGGAGGGCTGGATGTGCTCTGTTCCAGGACAGGGCTCTGCGTGCGTGAGTGCCGACGCGTGAGCGAGCCGTGCAGCACACAGCACTCCCCTTCCTGACTGTACTTGTGGCTTTGCAGTACGTGCTGAGCTGAAGGCTGGAGTCAAGGTGGCTGGGGGCTCCTCTGCTTTGGTCATGTGCATACAAAATACTCTGCCAAAATGAACACTAAAAATACATATATCTGGCAAGGTGTGTCTTTTTCCCCTCCTTTCCTGGACGTTTTCTAGTCCCATTAATATGCTTGGCTCTTTTGCAAAGCCTCTTTTTTGGCACGTGGGAAGGGGAAGAAGAAACCCCTGCTAGTCTCACTCTCCAGGCAGGGTTTCCCAAATTTCCAAGAGCAAGGCGTAGCAAGAATAAATCTCCCCCCATCCCCCTTGGTATATAAACATAATTTTTTTTAATTCATTCCTGGGTTTTAATAGCTTTGGCTGCTGCTCTTAGACCCAGTGTCCCTGTTTAATGTGTGGAGGCACGAGGAGGGGAGTTTTCAAGCAGACCTCTTGCAGAGAAATCTGTTCTTCACGTCAAAACAATCTGCCAGGCTGGCCCTCAGTTTGTGTGCTGGGCGCTCAGCGGCTCCTGGGAGGTGTTGAGGACTCTTGTTGCAAGCTGGTGGGAAATGGGCACCAGCAACAATTAGCCCAGGCTCCTGGGAATAAAGGACTACTTTTTTTTTAAAATTATTTTTTATTTTAATCTGTGTTGCATTTATTTCCCCAAAGTTTTTTGTTAGTTGTGTGATTCTACATATCTGCAAGTTTCTTTGTTTCCAAACAACTGGGTTTTTTTTTCAGGAGTAATCCTCTCATTTGATTTCTTAACCCAGAAAGAGCTGCAAGTCCTCCATGTGAGTTAGGGTGGAGTGCTGGGTTTTGGACAGGGAAAACGTGCTGAGAGATGTCAACTGCCCAGAAGAGAAAATACATTTTTCTGTAATGTTTTAAATGCTTGTGAAGAAGCAACACGATGTGAAATGTGTGTCTGTGCTGGAGACAGTTTGGGGTTTTTTTTTTACCATGTATGGATCAGCTTCTTTAAGTGTGTTGATAGTTGTTGAGATAAACACCAACACAGCAACATCTCACCATGGCAGAGGAGTGAAAACATTTTGCATGTTGTCAGATGTTGAAACCTCAGGTGTAAAACTCAGCTGTATGCTGAGAGGAGCTGCCAGAGCAGGACACCTCTTTAAGGTTTGTGAATGCAGTCCTGTGGGCAGTGTCTGAGAATGCTAAAACTGAGGGACTGGTGTGTGGCCCTGTGCAAGAAGAAAGCGGTTTGTTAGATGGAAGTAGCTGGGTGGTCAGGGATGAGCAGCCTTTTTCATTCTGACATGTGCTGGGAAGGCTGTAGGTGCTGGTGAGTTGTGGCTGTGGGCAGCAGTGTGTGTTTACTGGGGTACTAATTGCCTGGCCCTGCTGATTAACTGGAACCTTATTTTGCAGCGTTATTTTTGTGAATAACTTTGCCTTTGGTCCTGAGGTGGATCACCAACTGAAGGAGCGATTTGCAAACATGAAGGAAGGTAACAAATTGAACTTCAAACCTTTGTCTGTTGTTTCCTGCTGGCTGTGGGACTGGTGGTGGGTGAGGGCTTTGGGACACCTGTCCGAAGTCAGGTTGGTGGGTTCAGTTCTGTGCCTGGCAGGCAGGAGCCTGGCACTACAGCAGTTATTCCTTGGACTTTTTATTTCCTTTCCTAATATCTGCTAGGACCTACCTGAGTACTTGGAGGTAGCTCTGCATGCAGAGGCTCTCTTGGGGGTAGGAGGAATTGCTGGTCCTTCTCTTACTCATTATGGGAACTGACAAAACATGGACTGGCCAAGACTGGAGAGCTTCCTGACCCCATAGGCATGGCTTTGTGTATCCTGTTTCTGCCACTGCATACTGAGCTCACTTAATGGATTCCCCTAGTTAAAACTGCCCCATTTAGTACTGGGTATTGACTAACCAGTACTAAAATGGGGACGCTGGTGCTGGATGTCTTGTGCGCTTCGTGAGAGGTTGTGTTGCAGACACTAGTGACTGGGGACGTCCTGTAACCCCTCTATGGCCCTTGCATTGCCTGAGGTGTCTTTTTCTTTCTCTTAAATGCTTGGATAAGTGATGATTTGGTTATGGTAGAATTAAAAAAATAAGTAATTTTGAAAAGAAAAATGTGTGGAACGAACAAACTGTGGCTTCCCACTGTACAGCTTTGTGCTAAAGTCAGTAATGTGACTGTTGAGCTCTGATGCAAACCATAAAACCCCAAACCTTAAGCTGTTGTCTTTAATTTCAGTGGGTTTTGTTTTTTTTTAAATCCTGTGTTCAGCAGAGGCTTAAGAGAAGTGGCAATATGGGGAAGGTTCAAGAGTTCTTTAGAAAATGAAGAAACCAGAGTTCCCTTACCGGAAGGTCTCGGGCTCTGTGCCTTGGGCTAAATGACCACGTGTAGCTGTGACACGGAGAGTGGGTTTGGGGACTTGTATATAAAAGTTACTAACTAGGCATGAGATAGTGGTGTTCCTAATTGAAATTTCTGTAGATTGCCACTGAAAATGAATGTGCTTTTTTTTTTTTTCCAATGTTTTGTGATCTGTCATTTTAAAGTGATCCTCGAGGTGTCACCTCCTAGCTAGCGGGATGAGTGTATTAACTTTCCTGGATGCTATCAGGATGAGCCTTGTAAAGTAATTTCTTTCTAATGATACACAAATGATAGTTTTTGTTAGGGCTCTGTATTGAGTTACATTTAGCAATAGTAATTTCTAGAAGAAATAGTAGTAGCTGACTTTGCTTTTTTTTTCTTTTTTTCCAGGTGGGAGAATTGTGTCCTCAAAACCTTTTGCACCTCTAAATTTTAGAATCAACAGTCGAAACTTGAGCGGTATGATGGCCCTTTTTCTTGTTCATTAAAGTTAGTCTATTGATTTGTCTGAATGTGACTGTAGTGGAGTTCTGTTGCTCTTCAAATAATTGTGTAAGTAAGAAAATGCTGTTACATTGCTATAGCATACATGCTGAAGTGACACATGTTTAAATCAAGACAACTGAAAAACCCACCCAACACTAGTTGAAGCAGACACTCTTTATGGGGATCATACTGTTGTGTTTCCCTGTCTGGGCATCTTTCAGAGTTAAAGAGAAACAAGGTGTTCAAGGGTGTGATTAGTTTCTTCAGCTACAAACACTGCAGTGACTTTAATTGCACATGGGTTCCTTACATCACAGCTGTCTAAGTTTGGGCAGATAAATCCTACCAGTCATGACTTTTAAGGCTTGAAATCTGAAATATTCAACTTTGCCTGGTCTTCTGAACTGTAACTTGATCAGACCCATCCCACAAATGCCTAGCTGCTGTGTCTGTTTTCTTGCCAGCAAAGTTTTGTGCTTCTTTTCTGCCCATAGTAAGCCTGTATTTGCTGGCGTTGTCCTTTGCAAGTGTGTGAACCAGCATTTAATGAAGTTTTGAGGTTGCTATCACCTGGTGTTGGTTTTGCTTCTGACCTTTTTTTTTTTACTGTTGAAAGTTTTCAAGCAAAAGATCCCAAAGCATCCAAGCTGAGTTTATACTTATTTGCATGGTCCAGTGCAAAACACTCCCTAACTTAAAAAACCACCTTATTCCCCTCTCCGAGTGCTGACATGGCAGGTAACGTACCGAGTTACAAATCTCCACCTGTGTCTTCGGTATCCAGCCTGATACTGATGGTAATCTGCTTTCCAAGAGTGATGATTTGAAGACTGTCATTAAGGCATTTCACTGAAACAATACAAAAATAGTTACTGGTTACTAAGCTTGAGTTGCCATCAGTGCTGTGTGCACCTGATATCCAAACCTGCTTTTTTCCTTCCTGTTGGATATTCTTTTCTGTTCCCCATTAACCATTGAGTCCTGGCTTGCCAATCCTTTTTAGACATGTATGTGAAAATAAAAGGGGGAGGGGAGAGGCAGAATGATAATCCTCAAAATCCTCATACCTCCGGAGAGCTGAGATCAGCTGTCAGTTTGCTAATAAGCCTGAGCCTTCTGCCTCTTCTGTAGCACCCTAGAACTCCATGAAATACAAGAATCCACTTTGGAGGTTTCAGTTAGGAGACCTGCCTATGTAAATAAACATCTTGGCCTCTCAAGCCTTTTCTTTCCTGGCTTCTGACCCATTTGTTATCTCTCTCTGCTAGGTTTGGGAGAGTGCAGTTATTAAAGAGGTGGTGGGGGAGGCAGAGGGGCAAAGCTGTACTACTGTTGCCCATTGTAAAAGCCTGATTATCAGTTGAGCCAGTTAGTTGTCCTGTTTGAACCTTCACAGTGGTATAGATTCAGTGGGAATAGTTTTCTGCAATTTTCGTTTTATAAATCAACTTATTTAATGCTTAATGTGAATATTGACATTAAAATTATATAGAGATAGCTAATTAAGATTGGGTGAATGAGATTGCTTAACATAAGAATAGATAATAGCTTCCACTAATAGGAAAATCTTCCAGGGATTCAGATAAGAAAACCTGAAAGGAAATTACCTTTATGTGCTGTGAACAGTGAGGGAGAATTGTGGAAATCAGTTTTGGGTCTTAATTCCATGCTGTGACCATCCTGTATCTGGGAAATTCCAGGATCAAATGAACATGCATGGGATGTGCTGGGCCTGGGGCTGGTTCTGGTCTTGATGACCCACTCTGAGTGATGCTTCCAGGGAAATGTCTGTTTAGAGCTTGCAGAATCAACTGTGGTCAATATCCCTCATGCTGCTGCATTGTAAAGTTTTTCATTATCCTTTCATTAGGTGGCAATGTGGTATTTTGCCTTTTCTTTCATGCCTGAGAATGATTTGATCCACATGGCTTGCCTATCTAATGTGATATGTATGAACAGTGAAATAACTTTATAATAGAAAATCTTTTAAAAGATAAAACTTTTAGAAGCAGGCAACCTTTTTTTTCTCAATATAATTCTTTGCTCTTAATAATGCTGTCTGGAAAAAGAAATGGAAATCTGGAAAGAGTTGGGACAAACTTAAATGTGGATAAAATAGCAGTTGAAGTTCCTGAATTCTAAACCTTTTTTACTTGTTTACTGGGTATTTTTCTGTTTAATCAGAAGTGTGCTGCATTTTTTTTATGTAGTTATGCCATTGACTCAGTGGGTATGGAAATGCTTATTGCAAACCCTATAGCATTAATTCTAGGGCAGAAGACAGCAAATGTACCTCAGAATTGTCCCCAGTCCCGTTACAGTGCGGTTACAGTTCACATGGGTTGGATCTAATGATGTTCTGTTACTGGTTCTGTAATTAAATCCTGCCTGTTACTGCAGATGTGTTGTCACAGGGTTACTTTTAAATCTTGTCTCTGAGACACAGGAATGTCTGGTTTGTCACAAACTAGCACATATTTTTACTGACAGGAGCTGACTACCTCTGAAGAAAGGAAAGGTAGATCTTCCACGTTCCTGAAGTTTTTTGTAGGGTGTGTGTAGCAAGAGAGTAAGAAATTGCTTTTTAACCACAGCACAGTGTTTGTTTTCATTCTAGGACATTGCTATCTGCTGACAGTTTATCTTTTTGCACTGAACATGCCTTCCCTGCCTCATGGCCAGTTCTGGGTAGAATTGAGCAGTAGACTGAGCGAGCTTTGGTTCCCTAACTTGACTTTCTTCCTTTAGATATTGGCACTATAATGAGAGTTGTGGAGCTATCACCACTGAAAGGGTCTGTGTCATGGACCGGGAAACCAGTTTCTTACTACCTGCATACTATTGACCGAACCATAGTGAGTATAAATACTGCCTCTCTCTGCTTTAACCTGCTCAGGAATCTACATGCCCACTTCAGCCCCTTGCTCTTGGAATTGTTTTCCTGTTAGTTTGTGTCTTGCAGACCTGTACACACTGAATGGGATGGGTGTGCTTCCCTGTTACCTGCTTTGCCTGGCAGGGCTGGGGGTGGTGGTGCATGGCTTGGCCTCTGGCTGCTCCAGGGCAGCATCTTCCCCAAACCCTGTAACAACAGACAGTACTATTGGCAGCCTCTTAATTCCTCGAAGATGCATAGATTCACATGTGTAATTCCATCTCGTGCTTCAGAATATGCAGCTGTGCAGAATGGTGGTCTTGTGCTATAGCTTCCATGCTGAGTGAAGACTCTGCAGGTCTTTAATTCTTCAGTTTGTGTTGTGCTATACAGACCGCTTCATTCTATAGCATTCAAATAGTGCAGCTCCATTTTAGTTGAACTTTCAGTTGCTGCAGAACCACCTGAAGCTCCACAGCAATGCTGATGTTTCACTGTTTGGTTTTCTTGTTTTAGTTAAAACAGAAACACCCCCGTAGAAATGTAAACTTTTGTGGAGAAATAGTGTATTTCCACACAGAGTTTTTTGCAATATGATTGTGAGACAATTCTTCTGAGTCTGCTGTGGTCTAATAATGCTTTTGTTAAAGATTATGCTGGAGTACAGATAAGTATTTTAGTGGAGCACAAGACTGAAGTAGTTTCATTGAAAATAACCTTCTGCTGAGTAGAGATAGATGACACAAAGCTTTAAAACAAGGAGAGGCAGCGGTGGAGATGATAAAACCTTGTCGAGGCTTGGATTAGGTCCTGCTACATGTGTGTCTGTCACTAAAAAGAATGCATGTAAATGGCTTCTTAATGTAGCTTATCAGAAGAAAACCAGTCTGAATTTCTGCAGTTACGCATTTGTCTTAAGTTAATAGCTTGTTCTGATGTGTTCCTCTGCCGTGACTTGGGAAATGACTATCTTATCTTTCTATTTTCAGCTTGAAAACTATTTTTCTAGTCTCAAAAATCCAAAACTCAGGGTAAGTTTCAATCATTTTCTGTAGAAGACCAAAAATAATGGAGCAGTCACTGTGAGGAATTTAGTTGAATTGTTAAAAATATACAAAAGCAATAGAAAATCCAGTGTTCTGATAAGCAAGGACCATGGGTGTGGAGCTAATTGAAGTGGAGCATCATGTGCCATGAAGCACTAATACGATCATGTTAAGAGCTTTGTAATAGAGAATTAATGGGGCAGCCTAAAGGTGTTTTTCCCTTGCACTGCTGTCTGTGAAGGGCTATTTGTTCATTAAAGAACTGAAGCTAAAGAAGGAAATGATAATTTGAATCTGTCCTGGTGTACTGTTGCATGAAAACGAAGCTCAGGAGCTCTCAGAGATGTTGCTTTTGGGACGTGCTATTTGAGACGTGGAATGTGGTGTCACTTGCTGCAATCTGTGCTATTGCACGTGCAATTAAAACACCAGAGAATTTCTGAGACTCTGCTGGGCTGTATTAATCTGTAACAACCTATGGGACTGGTATTCCCAATAAGAGAATTAAGTGAAACCACTTAATTTAAAACTTGAGTTGGATGTTACTTTTCAGACTGACTTGCTTAGTAAGTGTTGAAAACAGACTAATGGTAGCTTTGAGGTTGGATTATTTTGGGCTTCTGAATTCAAACTTGGGAGGAAAAAAAAAAAAAAGAGACTTCTTGAAGGTCAAAAGAAGAGCAGCAGGGTGGTATCTGTGTACTTCTCTGCTCTTACTGGTGAGGCTGCTGAAATCTGTTTATAGAGTCTGTTGGTAACTTGCTTCAGTTGAAGAGGTGTTGCAATTGCTAGAGTTCTTGTACAAATTAAACCTCACCTGGCAGGTACAAGAAAGGCTTTGAGTGAGCTCTTTGAAATTTCCCTTAATTACTACCTGGTAGAAAACCAAGCCTAAAAGTTGCTTTTTTGGTGTTTTACTCTCCTCTGCAGACTTGGCTAAAGCTGAATTAGATGATGATTAATGGCTTTGCTATTTCAGCTCATGTAAGATTTCTAAAGTGATGTAGCAACACACAAAATGTTGAGGGTATAAACCAAAAAACCCAAGTGTGTAACACCAAGGTGTGATCTGGGGGGGGTGGGATAGGGAGAGCTGGAATAAGGGAAGAGGTTGGAGCTTAATCTCCTTTGCATTGGGATTGCAGGTTGAAACCCAGTATGGTAGTAGGTAATGCTGTGCAAAGGGTGGCTTGTACTTATCTTCCTTATTGCTTGAGGCAGGATAAGGGGTTTTTGTTTGGAGTTTTTTTACCCCTTCTTTTCTTCTCCCCTTGCTGCTAACAAAAGGGGTTTTATTTTTAATTAGGCATTGTATGATAAGAGCACCTACACCTAGCTCCTGTGGAAGCCTAAGCTGGGAAACGAAATGGTCTGTATTAAAAAGTAATAAATAGATGAGCAAATTAACTCTTTTAAAACATTTATCCAGGAGGAACAAGAGGCAGCTAGACGTCGTCAACAAAGAGAAAATAAGAGCAACACAACTACTCCAACGAAGGTTCAAGAGAACAAGGTGAACCACCCGCATCTTCCTCGAGTAAATGGGTTTTCTCCTCAGCTGTGTGTGTCGGGCAGCGCGTGGTTCTGTGGGGAAGCTGACTGGCTTTCTGAACACGTAATCTGGTGTAGCTGTCACCAGTATGAAGAAGTGACTGAAGAGCTGCTAATTCTGGAAAAAAAAATATGATACTGCAAGATATAGAACAGTTGGTTGTCCACCCGCGCTTACCTTCAGCACGAGCTTCCTGAGCTTTCCCTGAGTCATAACCCATTGAGTGGCATTCAAAGTGTGCTGAGTTGCTTTCACAAAGACTCATTTCCTTTCTAATTCTGTGGCATAATACTGTTAAAAATGCAGTGACTCTTTGTGTGCAAAGATATAAGGTGTTGGAAGTACCATGACTTTTAAATGAAATCCAGTTGAAGAATATAGCCAGTACAGGGTGAATAATCAGTTTTTCTCAGACAACAGTTGCACATTTCCTTTTCTGTAATGAGTAAGTCCAGAAGAGAATGAGCACAACTCCTTGGGCCCTTATCCCTACTTTGCTGGCAGGTTTTTAACTACAGTGAATCAGTTTTCTTTCATAAAATTACTAAAGTTATTAACGTATGCTTAAAAGGAAAGTTGCTTATGTAGAAAGAAATGACTGAAGAGCTTTTGTTTTTTTAAAAATCTCAGGATTCTGGTGCTGAAGAAGAAAAGGCTGCAGCAAATTCTGTTAAAAAGCCATCTCCCTCCAAAGCACGGAAGAAAAAGCTAAGTAAGAAAGGAAGGAAAATGGCAGGCAGGAAACGAGGACGTCCCAAGAAAATGAACACTGCAAACACAGAGCGCAAGACTAAGAAGAACCAAACTGCACTAGAACTTCTGCATGCTCAAACTGTTTCACAGACATCTTCATCCTCTCCTCAGGGTGAGTTTAAAGCTGGCAGTGGAAGAACCCTGCCCCATGAGCCAGAATAGGTAGCTGAGGCTCTGAATATGTGCTTGGACATGGTTTTCTCTTTGTTGTTAGGTTTAGTTTGGGTTTGTGTTACAACTTCTCCCTTGCCACCAAAGCAAAGCTCCTCTTGAGACAGTAGGATGTTTCTGTGAGAAGATAGTGGTGGTGGGGTCTGTAGGTGCTTGGCCAGAAGCTGGAGCTGAGCTGTGGCTGACTGCTTGTTGCTGCTGTTCTAAGGATGAATTGTAGATGCCTGTCCACACACTTGGTTCCAGTCAGTCCAGGATACTGGACTTGCTGTAAATGCCACGCTTCCCAACGGAGGAGCTCGTGTACTGGCTGGGAACGCTGACTTTCATGATCTGAAAGGTGGTTTTGTTTCTCTCTAGATGCATACAAGTCACCTCATAGTCCATATTACCAACTACCTCCTAAAGTGCAACGGCATTCATCTAACCAGCTGCTGGTGACACCTACCCCTCCCGCACTACAGAAGCTGCTAGGTATGACTTGTATCATCTTTTATCATGGGAACTTCTGCTTTGAGGTTTCTGAACCTCAAAGGGCTAAAAGGGTCAATCAAAGGGCTACTAATATAATTCTGCTGTGGAAAGCTGGTTATTGAACAGGGGAGGGGGATAGCTTCTTGCCCATCTTCCCCTGCCTGTCTCATTTCTGTTGGTATCACCACAAGATCTCTTGCTGCTGAAGTTGATGTCTTGGTCTGCATTTGGGTTTTGGCATTGTTTCTACTCTTGTTTGGCACAAAAGGAGATGAACTTGGGTTTAACAGGAAACAAGAACTTTAAATGGAAATGGCTAGTCAGAAATAACTTTATTTTAAATGAAAGTGTTCTCTTTTTCTTAAATGATAGAGTCTTGGGGAACACCACTCTGCTTTCTCTGCAAAACTTAGAGCAAAGTGAGAAGCTGTCTTGAGTTTTCGAGGTGGTGTGGTTGGTGAATATGGTCCACGTGCAAGAGGTAGTTAGGGAGAACTTGGAGGGTGTATTTTGGTGTCTTCTCATTCTTCCTCCCACCCCTGTTTCTGATCTTTGGCATTTGGCATAGAATCACTGACTGATTTGGGTTGGAAGAGACCTGAGATGATCACCAAGCTCTAACCCCCCAGTCATGGGCAGGGACACCTTCAGCAGACAAGACTGCCCAAAGCCCCATCCACCCTGGTCTTGGACACCTCCAGAGATGGGGTTCTCTGCCTCTCTGGGCAACCTGTGTCAGGGCCTCACCAAATTCTTCCTAATGTCTAANAATCTAACCCTGCCCTCTTTCACCTTGCAACCATTGCCCCTTTTCCTGTCCCTGCCCTCCCTGGTGAACAGTCCCTCTCCCACTTTGCTGTTGGACTCCTTTATATATTGATATACTGGTAGGCTGCAATTCTGTCTCTCTGGAGCCTTCCCTTCTCCAGGCTGAACAAGCCAAATTCTCCCAGCCTGGCTGGGAGACTCCAGCCTCCTGATCATGTCTGTGGCCTCCTCTGGACTTGCTCCACCATGTCTTTTGTCCTGGGAATCCCAGAGCTGGATGAAGCACTGCAGATGGGGCCTCATGAGAGCAGAGCAGAGGGGCAGAATCCCCTGTTGTGGATGCAGCCCAGGACATGGTTGGCTGTCTGAGCTGCCAGCACACACTGCTGGCTCATGTTGAGCTTCTCATCAATCAGATGACATGAGCCAGACTAGGATCATCTGGGAATCTGATGTAATGTTCCAGTCCCTGTAGAGACCAAGGGCATCTGTGATATCCTTGTCTCCTGCTCTCTTGCTGTAGTGTCTGAGTTGTGACTGGTTTCATACTGTAGGGAAAGGGAAAGAGAAAGTCAGAGGGATGTTTCATGTCAGGGTGGTGGTGGGTGGAATGACACTTGTCTGGAGTAAACCTTCATGCAAAACCCTCTATACCATCTCTTCAGCGTTCTGGCTGCCTGTGATTACAGCAGACTGGACTTAACCACATGGCTGGCTTTCTGACAAAAGGGTCCCAGTGTGAGGGCTGAAGAGGAGGAGGAGGGTTCCTTCTGTGCTGGGGAACTGTAGGTAGCAAGTCAAGGAGAAGCAGGTACTCCTTGAAGGGTAAATGTGGGTGCAGATCTTATTTGCATGGAGGTAGGAAGAGCACAGCAAGCCCTGTCCTGGGAGACCAGAGGATGAGTGCTCTGAGATTAGGGCTGCCTTTGGCTCTTGCAGCTAATCTCTTTTATTATTTCTACTTACAGTGCATGAAAAGCTGTTCAACTCCTCTTCCATTGGACAAACACACCATTAGCACCCATCATCCTTCCCTGGGTTTTTGAATGGTTGTCATGGCTTCCATTTTGGGACCTAATTTAACTAGCTAATGGATCCAAGTGTTCAGCTTGCATCAGAAGATGCATTTTCAGCGTGGTCTAATTTGATCTTTGTCAGTCCAAACCATTAAAGTCCAAATAAAAAGCAAGAGAGCAAAGGGAGAGATGTCAGGGGAGCAAACAGGGGTAAACAGGAGCGTTGCACTTTGTGCTTTCTCTCACTTGCAATATGTCATCTCATTATTTATCTTGCAGACTCCTTTAAGATCCAGTACATGCAGTTCATGGCATACATGAAAACTCCTCAGTATAAAGCAAGTCTGCAACAGTTACTGGAGCAGGAGAAGGTAGGTCTCACTTGTAGCATTTCTATCCCCCCTTCGATGTGGGGAGGGGATGCTGATGGATTGTGTGCCAACCGTAGAGACTCTGCTAGAGTAATGCTTCAGCTGAATGATGGGACCTGAGGGTTTTATTGCTAATGTGGTCAGTCTTTGTGTGCTCAAACATCCCATCTGCATACTGGGAGAGATGCACCTCCCCTCTACCCTCTGGTGCCTCTCACCTGCTAAGCCTTACTTCAGTATTTCTGGTTTTTCCTCTATATGGACCTGCAGCTCTGTGTACTATGCAGGAAGCCATGTCTTGAACCCTGTCCTTTCCTCCTGTTTGCTATTGGTGCTGCTTTTCTTCTCTGGCTGCTGTGTGGGTCACAGGAGCAAGATGTGGTGGTCCCCCTGCTGCAAACTGCACGAGCATCCTGACCAGTGTCCTGCAGGCTGCCAGTCAAACCCTCTTCGATAGCTACATTGTGCTTAATCTAGCTAAAGATTGTAGTGATTTTGAATGGGGACTCTTGGGAAAAAAACCCACCACAGATACCGGTTCCTTGGAGCTGGATTTTCTGGGCTCTGACATCCTAGTCTTTTCCTGCTGTAGGAAAGCCTGAGTGAATTGAGCACTGTAGCATCTGCATAGCTCAGTGAACTTCTACCAGATTGAAGTGGGGATTAAAAAAACCAAACTGTCATCACTGTCTTAAGAGACCTAATGAAGCATCTCTAGTATTTATAACCTATTCTATTAAGGTTATGCTGGTGTGTAAAGTGTAAGTTTTCCAAGTTGTGGGTTGAAGTACATTGAAGGGTAAAAAAAAACCCTGTGCTGTGTTTTTCTCTGCTATGAAGCCATCTCCCCAGTAGAGGGAGGAGATTCACCAGCTTTTCCTCTTATATTGCTTTACCTCAATTATTCATAATTTAATTGCTCTGAGTGAGTCTGTACTTGCTAGTTCTGGGGAGGAAGCTTTCCCCATAGAGCTCAACAAGAATCTTCTGGACATCTGTGGCCCTCATGGAAGTGTTTTTGGTTTTTTTTTTTTTTTTTTTTGCTATGTGGCCACAGTAAGTGTCAGCACAAAGCTGTGATGTTGTTCATAGGGTTTCCATAATGAGAACTCTTCCCCCTGCAGCTGGGAGCAGCTAACTTGTGCCACTCTATTTGTTACTGAAAATTGGGTGATGCTGATACAGTGTTCATTCAATCCTTCTTTCTATTTGTTTTCACAGTCAAACAGTACTTGGAATTGTCAATTTTTTGTTGACAGAGCATATTTTTCTGCTTTTTCTGTACTTGTTAGGAAAGTCAGCATGAAGTTACCATATCTCCTTACACAGAAAATAGCATGAGAAATGACAGGTGCAGGTATTGTGCAGTGTGCTGAAAGTATAAATTGAGACTGTGGAAAAGTAATCGCTCTGTTCTGTTGTCTGATGTCTATTTCATAGTTTAGGACATAAAAATGAGGAATTCAGTATGAATTTTTACTTTGGATGTGTGTCACAGAGCAGTGTAACTCAGAAGCATCAGCAGAACTTTGCTAGATGAGGTGCTGCTGTACAGTCTATTTAATAACTCCTTCTTATGGGAAGGTTTTCCAAGAGCGAGAAAAACATTTCTGTAATAAGATTTTAAAAGAAACAAGATGCTGGGAGTTGCTGGTCCACCAGATTACCCTTAGATGGAGCTGTCAGCTCCTCCAAGGCTTGTAAAGGCTGAATGAAATGACCAGTGTTGGAAGCAGAAAGGGTTTTTTTTCAGCATCACCTATGCAGCCCCTTCAGCATTGCAGCGACTCGTTTCCCCAAGGTGTGGGCCAGGTCCTGTGTTTCCTCACACACATGGTCTGGTGAGCACTGCTGCTTCGGTTCACAGGTGGATTCAAGATCCCAAGGTGCCTTTTGCCTTCATTCTCCCCTTTTTTTCTGGGCTGGTGGCTCAGTTTTGGCACAATTCTTGTGTGGCCTCAGTGGCAGACGTTGCAGAGCAGTGTCATCCAGAGCACGCTGCTCTGGCTGCGCTCGTCTTTCAGTTGGGAACTGAATAAATGAGACTCTTTACTCAGTCCTTGCCCTTTGCTGCTCACACAGGGCATGACCATGAGGTGAGTAAACAGCTATTTAGTTACAGAGTGTTATGGGCAGGAAACATTTGGAAAGTGGAAGGCTTGGGCAGCCTGCTCAATAATTTTAGCATTCAAAGTACAAGTGGTTTGGCTTATTTATGACTTTCTTCTTACTTCCCCCCCCAGTGTATTTTTAATGTACTGTGTGTCTTCCATGAGTATTGTGTAGGAAAACTCTTGAGTTGGGACTCTGGAGGCTTAGATTCTGTTCCCAGTTTAGTAACAGATTTAATAGAGATAATCTTTTCCAGTTAAATTTCTGTTCTGTAGGGTCTGATTGTTATTACTTCTTCACAATGTAGTAGGAGGATAAAAATGATTTTTTAAGACTGACTTGGTTATATTTTACCATATAGCAGAAGGAAAAAATACTTAAAATCTCTTTTCAGCTTACTCAGTGTTCAACACTTGGTGAAGTTAACAAAAACAATCTCCCAGAAGTCTTAAGACAGAGCTGATTTGTTCATACACCTCCCCTCTGACCTCAAGTTCCCTCCCACCTTGCTACACAACCTAGATGGAAACATCTTGCTATGATAGATTGTGCTTCAATTAGTGTTAAAAGTGTATTTTCTTGCTTGTCCTTCTTCCAGGAAAAGAATGCTCAGTTACTGGGGACAGCACAGCAGTTATTCACCCACTGCCAGGCACAGAAAGAGGAAATCAAGCGTCTTTTTCAGCAGAAGCTGGATGAGGTAGCCCATGTCTGGTGGAAGGGGATGCTTGTCAATTGTCTGCATGCAAACATTTCTGTTAAATATAAGCAAGACCAGAGCAGTTCCAGGGCTTCAGCCTCTGTTACACAGCAGACTGTGTTAAATAACACGTAATCTGTTTCACTCTTTGTTATGTTTTATCTTCATTGTTCAAATATTTTGTGTGCTGCTCTGTATCCAAGGGAAGGAGGTGACAGCATGGACACTGGTGTTTTAGTGGCAGGCACATCCCTTGAGGATTGAAAAAACCCTGTGTTCCAGTGCATGTTCAGAAGTGCAGAAGGAAATGCAGTGGCTCTCTACAAAAATATTGCTCTTTTGGCTGACAAGAAATTAAATGCCAGTTTTAAAGTTGAATATCTGGAAGAGCAGCTCCATGTGAGCTACTTTAGTTCTTCCTCCTTGTCCCCTAGCAATTACATAGTGTCTAGGAGAATGCTGTGGGACTTTCTATGAGCTGCATGAGTTCTGCAGATGTCAGTGTCACTTATGAGTGTGACATGTGGAATTGGGGTGTCAAGACCTTATTGATTGATCTCTCTTCTTCTCACTCTTCATCTTGTAGTTGGGAGTTAAAGCTCTAACGTACAACGACCTGATTCAGGCTCAGAAGGAAATCTCTGCTCACAATCAGCAACTGAAAGAGCAGACGAAACAGCTGGAGAAGGATAACAGTGAACTCAGGAACCAGAGCTTACAGCTGGTGTGTACAGTGCCTGTGTCTCAGTAGCAGGGTAGCACTCCCATTTATGTGAGGAGGGCAGGTCACGAGCCAAGGGCTGCCCCTGCCCTCAAGGCATCTTAATGAATAAAAAAAAATTGAGCTGCTGTAGCCCTTCTGTAGTAGAGAAGTATGATGGGAGACAGAATGCAGGTGGGCCTTTTCCTTGGTGATGTGTATTGACCTCTATCCAGATGCTGAGGTGACAGTTGGTTCTGGCCTCAGCTGCATCCAGCATATGCACTTGTCACTTGGTCTGGATCTCACTGGCTTGCTTTGTGATAGCCTTAATTCTTGTGGTGGTCCTCTGTACCTCAAACTGCTTAAGTAGATGAGGGTGGAAGTAGGGAGGGATAGTGGATGTGGAAGTGGGTGGGGTGTGTATGATAACAGTGATGTTCTTAAAACAAATCAGGCCATTCCCTGTGGGGACCACAGGACCATGTTGGTGGCATTTGGCTTAAGCTCAGAGCAGTTTTCAGTAGGCTGAGAAGCTTCTTGCAATGGTCTGGCTGAAAGGTTTATGGCTTTCAGGTGGCACCTTGGGTGAAGTGGTGCAAGTTCTCTTTTCTTCTGTTTGTCCTGTGCCTTTGCAGCTTAAAGCACGGTGTGAAGAACTGAGGCTGGATTGGTCAACACTGTCACTGGAGAACTTGCTGAAAGAGAAGCAAGCATTGAAGAATCAGATTTCTGAGAAACAGAAGCACTGTTTGGAATTGCAGGTAGAGGGCAAGAAACAAATCTAGTCACCAACTTGGGGTAGCTCCTGGGAAATGGGTAGTTAAGGGTATTGGGTTAAATATGGTGTTAAGATAAACTAGATGATGGATTTTCTTTTCTTCCCTCCCCCCCTTTTTTTTTTTTATTCCCAAGAGATTAATTTTTCTATTAGAGGGTTTTAGTAAACTAAATAACTAAAAAGGATGTGGATAACTTTTAAAGAAGTAGGTGATATGACCTGATTCCTTGGTAATGCTGTGGAAGGAATCGTGGTTTACCATTCATATAATTAGAAAGCATGACCTGATAAAAAGAAAGGCCCATCTTGTTTGCATGTGTGCTCTGGTGTTTCGATTCAGGAATTGGTATCCACAGAATGCCACTTACCATAGTGAAGAGAAATTAAACTCCTGTGACTGAAGAACATTTCTTTCCCGGTGATCTCATCTCTAGAGCTGATCCAGCCTTTTGCTGGGTGCCTCGGTGTGGTGTGACTGTTTCCTTCAATGACTGGCAGGATTGAGTTACTCTGTGCTCTCTATATACATTACATTTGTGTTTAAGGTCTGAAAAAGGCTTTCTGAGTCTGTGAACTAATCCCCTTAGCTGTGCCTTTTGGTCTCCAGCTCAGAGCAGCACATTGAAACTTGTTTCTTAAATTTTGGGCCTGTTGTTCTGAACTGTTCCCAGAAATGGGGCTGCTTTTTTCTGGGAAGCCTAACAAGGAAAAAATCCATAATGGGATAGATTTGTTAAGTATGGTCTTTAACTGTTGTCCTCCTCTTCATTTAAAGATCAGCATTGTGGAACTTGAGAAAAGTCAAAGGCAGCAGGAGCTCATGCAGCTGAAATCGTACACGCCGTCTGATGAGTCACTGTCAGTACAGCCACGCAATAAAAACCATTTGAGCCGTGATCCTGAGGCTGATCACGGCAGGTTCCAACTGGAGCTCGAATGCTCTAAGTTTCCTATGCCCCACATCAACAGCATGAGCCCTGAACTGTCCATGAATGGCCATGCTACTCCCTATGAAATCCATAACACCTTTAGCAGGCCCTCCTCCAAGCAGAACACCCCTCAGTACACGACTGCTCACCTGGACCAAGAAATAGTTCCATGTACCCCAAACCACAGCAGCAGACAGAAGGCAGACAAGACGACAAGCTTGTCCTTACCTGATTATACCAGGTTTTCCCCAGCTAAAATAGCACTAAGGAGACACTTGAATCAAGACCATGCAGTCAATGGAAAAGCAACAACTAATGAGATACAGAGGTGAGAGTGATCATTTCCTAGCATGGGAAAGGAGGGGTAGTACTATTGCTTGTTTTAGTCACAGTGGCTTATTGGGACTGTGGAAAAATATTTATAAAAGTGAAATTTTACATACTTGTACAAATTTTATTTGAAGAAAACCAGCAGTGGCAGCTGATTGGGTAAATAAGGAGGTACAGTGCCTGGAGTCTGGTATGGGAATTCCTTGCTAAAGAGAAGTCATTAACTTTTGTATTCTAACGATCACACACCTCTCTTCCAGAGCTGACCATGTCAAAGAGAATGGCCTTACATATCCAAGCCCTGGTATTTCAAATGGCATAAAGCTGAGTCCTCAGGAAACTCGGCCCTCTTCCCCAGCGGCCTTACCAATTGCAGGCGAGAAGGTAAGGGATCTGCCTGTGCCCAGAGGTGTTACACTGGTAGAGTGAGGAAATAACTGGCCAGACTAGGGGATGTGTCATTGTCCTTTCATGGTCAGCTTGGTTTGGAGAATAACACCAATAAAAAGGACCTGGTCCTTACCTTCGAGTTACTCGGTTTTATATGAACTGCACCAGTTAGGTAGTAGGACGTCTTTGATCTGGTTGCGTGATCATACTGGTGCTCCTTTGAGAGCAAGCAGGTGCTCCCCAGTAGGAGGTTACCATGGAAATATTTCTGACTGCTACATCCTCTGTGTGCAGAGGGCCTCAAGATACAAATTCTGTCAGATGAGACCTTTTCACAGGGCTCGAACAAAGACACTAGGAAATGAGCTTGCCTGAGGCACCCTTTTCCTCATGCTTGGAGTCACAGTAGCTTTAACTTAAATATTTCTGTGCTGTTGGATATTGCTGTCCCAGTAGGAATATGTTGGCAACAACACTGCTCCATATATGCCCTGTCTCTGCTACCCAGTCATCACTCTAATTGTGTAATTTAAAAAAAGGTGGTTGTTGGGAAAGTGACCACAAAATAAAAATGAGCAGGTTACTGTTAGTGTAAAAGTCTTCTCAGTAACAGCATGTGGTGGAGAACACTATGCCCTGTCTCTGCTACCCAGTCATCACTCTAATTGTGTAATTTAAAAAAAGGTGGTTGTTGGGAAAGTGACCACAAAATAAAAATGAGCAGGTTACTGTTAGTGTAAAAAGTCTTCTCAGTAACAGCATGTGGTGGAGAACATTACTGAGAGAGTTGGGGTTGTTCAGCCTGGAGAAGGCTCCAAGGAGCTCTTACAGCGACCTTCCAGTCCCTGAAGGGGCTGACAAGAAAGCTGTGGAGGGACCTTTTAGAAGGGCCTGGATTGACAGGACAAGGCAAAATGGTTTTAATTGGAAGGGGTAGATTTAGGTTGGATCTTGGAAAGAAATTCTTCCCTCTGAAGGTGGTGAGGCCCTGGCACAGGGTGCCCGGGGCAGTGGTGGCTGTCCCCTCCATGGAGGTATTGAAGGCCAGGTTGGGTGGGGTCTTGAGCAGCCTGGTCTGGTGAAGGTGTCCCTGCCCATGGCAGGGTGTTGGAGCTTGATGATCTTTGAGGTCCAATCCAGCTCAGACTCATCTGTGATTCTCTTATTTTTCTCTTTTGCAGGTTTTGAGAGAGAGAACCTCTGTGAGTAATGGAGAAACTATCACCAGCCTACCTATCAGTATTCCTCTCAGCACAGTGCAGCCCAATAAACTCCCTGTTAGTATCCCTCTGGCCAGCGTAGTCCTACCTAGCCGTGTTGAGAAGGTGGTGAGTAAGGGATTGTCAACACTTTCCATCCCTAACTACATTCACACTGGGCAGTAATGGGTACTGTGCCCAGAAATCTTTGTGGGCTGCTAATTTCCAATGTCTTGATGCTTTGGGGGAGGCTGCCCTTGGGATGCATCCTCTTGGCTCTTAGTCATTCTGTAGATTTTTCCTCTCCTGTTTCTGTGGGGTGTTTCAGGCAGGAAGAAGAGCAAAGCACATGCTTCAAGATCCTAGTCTTAAATGTCTGGCTGGGTGGAGGAGGTGCAAAGTCTGAGACCTGGTGGCAGTAAAAGTAGAGAAACACAGGTGTCAGTTTGTTCTTAGCCAGTGCCACCTTATGTGATCCTGGGAGAGAAATTCCTCTGCCTCAGTTTGGTCTGTCTTTATCACTTATCAGGTAGGATGAACTTGACCAGTGCCTCAAGGCTGGATCCCTATCATGGGAGTGGCTGCTCTGTAGCAGCAGATTGCAGCTAGGGAACTTCTAGGGCCAACTCTTGTTGAAACCATAAGTCCATGCTACTAGGTGGCAGAGGAGTTAAAAAGTCCTGGTTGAGTTTCTCTCAAATGTTTCTCACAAAAGTGTTAGAGAACTGAGAAGCATTTTCTGCTTTTACATGCAGCTGTGAATTTTGAATCCATCCACAAATGCCTGTCTTACAGTCCCCTCTTTGGAAAGCTGGAGCTGTTTTATAGCACTGAATCTATTATCTTTTTCCAGCTGTAGTCTTATAGTTGTAGCAGAACTACAGCCCAGCCCTGAGCAGAAGTTGTATGTCCTCAGGGAGGATGTTTGGATGGCATCTCTTGTCTCCACACACTGTTTATGCTGACTACCATTTCACAGAGGGGTTGCCTGCTTCAGAAGCACTGCTTGTTGATCCTGCCCTCAGGGAGAACACAGCAGAACTGAACATTCCATGTTCAGTTTGGAGTGTTCTGGGCAACTTTGTGAGCATAGGCTTGAGGATGTGATAGAACCCTCTTTTTCCTTCTGGCTGCTTGTGAAGCAGCAAGCTGAGGCATTTGTTCTCTCATTGCAGTGCTGTCCTGAGTCTAAGCTTCCTGGGACAGTGGCCTGTACTCCCTCTTGCTGCACAGCATCTGCTGTGTGCCAGATACCGTTGCAGTATAATTAGTCGCCGTATTTACTTTTGTCCCATAATAGGCTGATCTATATTTTTCTTGAAACAAGCAAAATCTGGGGCACTAGAAAATGAGAGCCACTTTCCCTGGTAGATGTACGAATGCATGTGAATTTTGTTGGAACTGTTAACTTCTGAGTGTGTTTCCTGTACTAAAATGCCTGTTTCTCTCCCCTCAGAGAAGCACACCTAGTCCAGTTCACCAGAGTAGAGACTCATCGACACTTGAAAAGCAGATTGGTGCTAGTTCTCATAATGGCTTAAGCAATGCTGCTGGAAACAAGCCACTGGCTTTGGCTACCTCAGGTAACAGCTCATCTACTCCTAAGGTGCACTGTCCTGGCACGGCAGCACCTTCAAGTGCACGTGTCGAGTTTTCGAGCGCTTCTTGTCAGGGGGTTTAGGCAGTGGAGATTTAGATAAATGTGTGTTTCATAAGGAGACCAAAGTCTCGTGATGGTGATGTGTGGGACAGTCTGTGCCTACAGCTTGGATGTGTTCTGGCACACAGGATTGTTTTGACATGCTTTACCTGAACTGCAGTACCTTGCAGTGTAAATAAATAATTCCTTTTGTAAATCTGATGTGGGTGAAGATATTCCCACCTTTACAACGTGGCAAACAAGCAAAGCATGGCATAGCTGTGCTGTGAGCTGGAAATTGGGTTTTAATAGCAAAATTAATTTCTTGATGCAGGTCATGGTGGTGCCTCATGAGCAATTGTAAAGGTGCAAGTACCTGGGTAGGAAGTACTGTCAGATGGGAGGGGGTAGAGCCACCTTGAGGTCCAGACATTGCTTCTGAACTCACTGATCTGTTGAAATTGTGGCCTTTTAGCCAGTTGGGATACAGGAATGTTGTGGACCATGAGAAGTAGGTTCTAGCCTGCAGAAGCTTTTCTACAGCTAATCCCTCATCAGGGAGTATGTTTGTTCTTAATGTTTACCACTTCGAGGGGCTTGTGTTGTTTCTAGCATCTGTTTTGCAAAGAAGGGCTTGGCTGCAGTTTTCTAGAAAAACAAAGAAGTATTAAAAAACCCCCAACAAACCAACAAAAAACCAACCACACCTTGTTGCAAAATGCCACCATGTTCCCTTCCACCCCTTTCATTTAGAGAGCCCAGAGACAAGGCCACACTAGAGCACTGACCCCATTTCTGATACCCCATGACAGATACTGAATCCCCTTTCCAGGCTTCCTCCCACGTGGCATTCTTCCACCACAGATTTTTGGAAGGTCCCCTGTCACTCCCTAAGCCACAGCCTTTTTTTCATTTCGAGGAGGAGGTGGGCTGCAGGACAAAGTCTCTTTCTTTCTGGGGAAGAAATGGACTGAATTTGGCTGTCTGTTTCCTTGAGCCCTGACTTCAAAAGGCATAATAGCTTTTAAAAACCCTGCCTGGTAGAGCAGAGGATCCCCATATAACATGTGAATTTTCCTGAACTGCACAAGTGTAGTGAAACTCACTTAACCCCCACTGAATCCATCAGCACCCAGAGCCACGTTCTCAACTGCGCTGTGTAAAAAGCAGCTGTGCGGTTGCCTGTAAGTGAATGGTGACTGGCTGATCTAATGCAGGCAGAGCTGAAAGCACTCCCAGCCATCCCAGAGGTCTAGCAGTGTGCACTATCACTCCAGCAGCAATGATGTATACTTTCCCTTTCAACAGGTTTTTCTTACTCTTCTGGCTCCGTGGCAGTCAATGGAAATCTTACAAACAGCCCAGCCTATCTTAACCATAGTGTTGATCAGGCAGCTCTGGACGACTCTGGGAGTCTCTTTAACTCAGTAGGGTCTCGGAGTTCCACTCCACAACATCCTTTGCTAATGATGCAGTCAAGGAACTCTGGGCAAAACTCCCCTGCTCACCAGCACTCAACAAGCCCCAGGTTAAATGGCACCTCCCAGAGCCTGATAGGGGTATTGCAATATGCAGATGCTCAGAAGATGTTTGCCGAAGGAACAAAGGGGGATCTTCAGTCTGATGCAGCGTTTTCAGATCCTGAGAACGAGGCCAAGAGAAGAATCATCTTTACAATCTCTCCTAATACAGGACATGTAAAACAATCCCCCTCCAACAAGCACAGTCCTCTGCCCATGAGCGCTCGGCTGGACTGTGGCCAAGCACACGCGCAGGATGGGAAGAAGCGAGGCCGGCGGAAGAGATCCTCTACCGGGAATCTGAGCGGGAACTCCGGGGTCTCCCCGAAGCGCAAACCCCTCCCCACTGTGTCTGGACTCTTTACGCAGCCGTCGGGTTCGCCGCTCAATATCAACTCCATGGTAAGGGCAAAAAGGAAGAGCTCTAGCAGAGAGAAAAACTCTTTGAATTAGAAATAAGGTTCAGCTGTTCTTTAGCTGCCTGATCCTTCTAACTGTCAGGTGAAGAGTGCTAGCAGGTAGAACTGGTGTGAAAACGGCCCCTCTGAGAGGCGGGAGCCTTCGTGAAAAGTCGGTGAACTATTGCTGCATAGGGAGAATATTTTTCAAAGTGTTCTTTGCTGTCAGAGCATTAAAAATTAAAAGTAATCCCTTCCCGTATGACAGAGACCTTGTTTCTGCAGAGAAGTTGATTTTTTGTTTAAGCTGTAGGTTAAATATTTTGAAAATAGTTTAAACTAAGATTGACTAAATAACAGAAGAGTGCCAGAAGCATATGGTATTCTTGCATAATTAAGCTAGCTATACAAGTTGTGTTCAAATGATCCTGTAGTAGTAGTTTGGAAAGGGGAAAAAAACCATGTGATTATCCTATATCTTCATTTCTGTATTTAAACACGAGAGCAAAGAATGAAAACTAGATACTTTCCAAATCATTGTAAAGCTTTTGTCCTGAGCTCTAATGCAGGATGGTGGAGTAGAGCAGCACCAGTTCTAAACAGCAGCTGTTGGCATATACCAAAGCTGGACAAGTTAAGCCTGCTTTTAATATCCTTAACAAGATGCCTTGTTTCTAAAGCGATAGTCTCATCTGTAACTGCTTTCTTTCCTTCTTGCCCAGGTCAATAACATTAACCAGCCTTTAGAAATAACAGCCATTTCCTCTCCTGAAAACTCCCTGAAGAACTCTCCTGTTCCTTACCAGGACAATGACCAGCCCCCGGTACTGAAAAAGGAAAAGCCCCTCATTCAGACCAACGGTGTTCATTACTCTCCTCTGACATCAGATGAAGAGCAGGGATCTGAGGACGAGCACAATAGCAGCAGGTGAATACACAGACACAGTTTTGGGGATGAGATTTCTCTGAGAGCTGGTAATGTTGTAAACTGGAAAGGGGTGTTAAGCTGCCTTTGTTCCCTTTGCTTGGAGACCAATTCCATTGTGCCAAGCCTCTGACACAGCTGGAGTGGTGAATAGGGAAGGTATTCAGGCAGCGGCACTTGAATGTGGGAACCCAGCGTCGCTGTGTTTGCAAGGCTGACAGTGTCTGGCCTCTGGAAGAATTAGTCCTGAAATGAATTTATTTTTTTTTTTTACTCAGTTGCTCTGTAGGAGTACTGAGGCCACGTGGTGATTCTTAACTAAGAATCCGTCTCCCACTCTCACCATTCAGCTTGATTCCAAACTCTTCCTGCCCCATACTGTTGATGTGTCACTGAAAATCGAGTGCTTGCCACCCTTTGCCTGCCTGTGGGGTGTAGGGGTAGGGGTTCCTCATTTAAGGTGCTGGAAAAATGTGAGCAAGAGCCTACCTCTTGTGAAAAGAGAACAGCAATGAAGTCCTCTGAAGGTGCACTAATCTTAGCAAAGAGCAATAGTTCTGTAATAGTTTATTCATAAAGTTTGTGCTGTTTTTTTTATGCTATGAAGTTCCTTCAGTAATGTAGAGCTGCCTGTCTGACTTGATGTTACGTACTCTAGTCAGCTGTTCAGACGTGAACGTGAGGGAGAGAGGTTATGATGGTAAACATGGGACAGAAGGTCTGTGGTACATGCTATAACCTTTCTGTTTTCCTGCTAGAATTGAGAGGAAAATTGCAACAATATCATTGGAAAGCAAATCTCCACAGAAGACTGTTGAAAACGGTAGGTGTGAGAAATATTGATGAGCTGTGGCAACGGTCGGGCTTGGGAAGTCTGTAGCAGATTTTTCTGTGCTACTGAGTGGAGTACAGTTCTGCCAGGGCTTTGCATAATTGTAATTAAAACCGGTGGCTGATAATAACAGATTTGGGGTTGGTTCTTCCTGTAGTTATGAGCCACCAAAGATCTGACCATTTTTTTTGTCGAACTGGGGTTTGGGGACCTGTGGTACAACGACTAGAAATTTTTGAGAGCATTAAACTAAGGTTTAAGGACTTTTAGGTGATTTCATAAATATTTCTGTCTTTGTATCAGAAATAGAATGACAAACTGATAAAATGAGTGTTGAAAGATAAAACCCTGTTCTTAATGATCAGCTCCAGTGAATGCTGGGCTTTGACATGTGCAAATTTTCTTGTGAACTAGGTGGCAGCTTATCTGGGAGGAAACAAGCACAGAGCAACGAGAACATGAACAGCAGTAAATGGAAATCTACTTTTTCACCCATATCTGATATCAACCTGACCAAAACTACAGATAGTCCCTTGCAGTCGGTTTCATCTCTGAGCCAGAGCTCGCTGTTTGCCTTCAGGCCCTCCTCCGACGACGGCCTTGCCATCGAGCCCAAGATCACGGCGCACTCGAGGAAGGGCATTGCCATGCCCCCCTCGGGGGCAGACGGGCTCAGCCCCGCTCCAAACTCCACCAACGGGTTTGCGTACAACGGTGGGCTGCCAGCTGACATCGGTTTGCACAGCTTTATTGATGGTGCTTCTCTTCCACATAAGGCTTCAGACGTGACGGCTGCCAACTGCTCCCTTGGTTTCCAGTCGCAGCGAAGCAAAGATGTGGGGGTGTCAGAAACAAATCCTTTTTTGAACAAGAGGCAGCTGGAAGGCCTCAGCGGTACGAAGGGAGAAGATTTGAATCGGTCGGGGGTCAAAGGCAAAGAGATGAGTGAAATAAACATTCGTACTGGGGGTTCTTCGGAAAAAACCTCTTTGCAGCATAATGGAAAGGTTGGCAAAGGAAGGGACCGAGACGTGGAGTTTAAAAATGGCCACAACCTTTTCATTTCTGCTGCTGTTTCGTCTGGTGGCCTTCTGAATGGCAAAAGCCTTTCTACTGCTGTTTCTTCAGCAGGCAATCCAGCATCATCTGTTCAGACGCACCATCCTTTCCTAAACACTTTGACCACTGGATCGCAGTTTCCCCTTGGCCCCATGGCCTTGCAAGCAAACCTCAACTCGGTGACAAATTCCTCAGTATTGCAGTCCTTATTTAATTCAATGCCAGCTGCTGCCAGTCTGGTCCACGTGTCATCAGCTGCCACCAGACTGACTAATTCTCACACTATGGGGAACTTCTCTCCTGGGGTTACAGGTGGAGCAGTTGGAGGTAGGCAGAACTCTTTCTCTGGTATAAGACAGGGCCTAAAGGAAAGTCTGACACTGCCTCTCCAGGGGTGAAACCCTTTTGTTTCTGCAGGATGTGAAGCAGATCTGTCCCACATAACCAGTCTCCTCTCTTTCTCGGGAATGCTAGGATGAGTTCGGTTCCCCACAGTGAAATCTCATGACCTTTGTCTGCTAGATGAGCTTGTTGTATCACCTTAATGAAAGAATATACCCAGACTTTGTGATTTCATAATGTATGCTTGTTCAGATGTTGCTGTGTTGGAACCAACTTTGGGCTGCCTGCAGGTAAAAGATTTAACTTGTCCTGTTCAGGATCTCTAACTTGTCAACTTGAGATTAGGCCTTGAATGGATTTAGCATGATCCAGGAAGAGCAAAACATCAGTGCCTCTCCAGAGGAGGTGGTGTTGGGAATTGTGTAGCATTCTGGCTCTTGAACAGACACGAAGAGCATTTCTTTGCCAGGAAGGGCAATGCCATATGCACCTTTGCACTTCTGGGAGTCTGCACAGGCTTGCCTTCTGTGGCCCAAACCGGGGACAAGCTGGCAGGACTAGAAGATAGTCTGAACCTGCCGTCACTAAGTGTCCACGGCAGCTTTTCCTACCTGTTCATAATCATTCAGGCACCATGTCGGGAAATCCTAACTCTCGCATCTCTCAGCACGTAGATTTGCTGGAAATACAATCTCCCCTCTGCTGCCCTGTAAGTGGGGACGCAGGAGGGTGGGAAGAGCCTTTGAGTCTTCAGATAAGCAACTCTAGAGACCACGTAATCTCATCAAAAGTCTACCTGTGTGGTATAGAACTGACAGTTCTTGGGTCTGACCATTTTTCCTCGTGGCATTTAGAGGTTGGCAGTAGGAAAGGTAAGTGAAATCTTTGTACCTCCTGGCCTGCACCATTATTTCCCATTGCTTGCTGCCTTCTCATGCTGCATATTTTTGTATGGGGCTGCAACTATTATAATTTTGCTTTTTTCTGTGTTTTTTTTTTTGGTGTGTTTTGTTTTGTTTCTCTTGTCACGTGAGACTGTACAAAGCCCATCTGTTGAAGCTGAGTTTTTCTCTCCTGTTTGCAGGTATTTTTAACCATGCGGTGCCTTCTGCCTCCTCTCCTCATCAGTTTGGAGCCAGTTTCAGCAGCAGTGCTGTCTCTAGCAGCACAGTGCTAAGCTTAAACCCTCTGCAGGCTGTTGCCAGCACCTCATCCTCATCCTTCCCACCCCCTCCCTCTAATTTAGTAACATCTAGCGAGACTAGATCTGCTCAGCACCTCAACAGAGCGCCAGTGCAATCTGTTTTCCATTCCCCTCCACCCCCTCCTAACGTTTCATTGCCCCCACCCCCTCCATTACTCGCCTCTAACCCCGAGCCTGCGCTTCTCCAGAACCTGCAATCCATCCCACCCAGCGAAGCTTTTTTGCCATCCTCTTCTGCTGCTTCTGTCCAATCTGTTAATGCCTCTTTGTCTATTAAGCTAGCTTCTCTCCAGCACAAAACCTCCCGCCCCTCCTTTACAGTCCATCACCCGCCTCTGCCCCGCTTGGCGCTGGCGCAGTCCACGCCCATGATCACGCAGTCCAACACGGCTGGCACGTCCGCTATGTGGGTTACCCTTGGCATGCAGTCTCCTTACGCTTCGCACCTTTCTGGGGTTAAGCCACGATAAAGAACTTGCTTAGCTAACAGTTCTTGTTCTGTAAGGTAAGGCTAGAGGAAAAAAAAGAGGAGTTTTGTGCAAAGATGCTGAATGACGCTTCTTCCTTTTCAGAGGGAGACTGGGGATGGGCTCTGAGAAGCCTCTGAGATGGGGGAAGCAGATAATCTGGTGGCAAAGGGTGGAGAGTCTTCATGCTCTCTGTCCTGGGAGTCAGGATTTCTCGACAAGGAGTGCTCACAGCAGGGGTGACTCTGGTCTGTCTCATCGGCCGTTAGGATTATGTTCAGGTTTGGGATCACATCGTGGAAATGTGTATTTCTGGAGATCAGTAACCAGGAGGAAATGTCTCCTTTTGAGCATGGTTTTATACAGTTACTGGAAGTGGTTGTTGCTGTCCTTGACTCCCCCCTCCCCTTTTCTTGCCTCTGACACAGACTGTTGCATCTCCGCACGTCCACGTTCGCTTAGCGTTAGGACGCGAGATGGTGCTGCTCCGTGACTCTGTGGTCTTGTTTTTACTGTCACTTGACAACAGCTGCTCTAAATAATCACAAAGTTCAAAATCTCTAGGTTGCAAGCTGCAGCTCTGTCGTGGAGAGCCAATGCACCGCTCTTGCGTTGCAGCTACCCTGCCCCTGCATCACTAGAAACACAACCGCCGGTAGCAAAGGAAGGTTGTGATTTCTCTCTGCACTGCGGCTTTACTGGACTTGCCTGCTGGGGCTGACAGCAACGCTCCATCAGACGCTGTGTTTATGCTCACTGGGCAGTCCTGCCTTACTGGGGATACTGGATGGGAGCAGAGAGGATCTGCAGGGTTAACTGCGGCCTGTGCTTCATCGAGGCTGGGGCCGCAGGGAGAGGAGGGTCCCACAGTCTGTACACATTTTCACTGAAGCAGGTATCTAAATGTCTTTAGAGCAACTCCAGAATAAAGTGTACCACCACAGAATTGGGTACTGTTGTTCATGAAAATCCTCTGGGGCACTGTGATGTAACAACTCGTGCTTGCAAAGCGAGATCAGCCTGTTAGGTCCCCGAGCTTGCTTCGTGCTTTTCTTGTAGGTCTTTGATGTTGTTGCTGTTCACTGGTACCAAAGCTACGTATAAACATGTGGTTGAATAATCTTTGCTGCTGATAAAACATGACTCAATTACAATATACCTGAGAGAGTCTTTTGACTGTGCATTGTCTATAGCGTCTTCATCATCAAATTGCTCCACAGACACCACCAAATCCTCATTAGGCCTTTGTGAGGTGTGTAAGTATACCCTCTGTCCTTCTGTGTGAGACAGTGAGGCTGAGGAGTTTGGAGCAGTGTGGTCCCAGTGTGCCAGCACAGACCCAACAGTCTGGTGGGGCTTGAACCACCCCCTCCTCCAATAGAAACAAGATGGGGGAGAAGGGGTGAGGAGGGTTGTGCTCGGGGGTTTCTATATGTGAGCCACTCAAGTGAGAACAGTGCAGGAGCCTTCTGCTGAAGCAGTTGCCATCCCTGGATCTGAGGGGCAGCCTTGGGCTGGACCCTATCTATAGCATCGGCTGGGATGGTTCCTGTTGCTAAAAGGTTCTGGGCAAAATTGAGGCAAGACATGAAAGGGACATATGGAGAAAGGTTAGCTGGATGGCAGAGCTGGTGGTGGAACACAGGAGCAGAAGTAATGCTGCTGGAAGGTAGTTGTTGTCCCACTTTGAGGGACTCTTGATCATAGGTCAGACATTGGAGCAGTTTCATTGACTTTGATATGAATATGTGTTCCCAAAGTCCTTGGTGAACAGAGATTGAAGTCTGGAATCAGGGGCTGAAATAATCTGCTTTGCTTCTCGTAATGTTTCTCTCCCAGGGTATTAAAAAGTTCAAAGCAGAGTAGTATGTGCTAGAAAAAGGTGAAGTACTGAGTGGGAGAATACATTTGCCCCCTCGCATTCAAGGCCAGTCACAAGAGGACAGAGTTCAATATGGCCACACTGTTAGAAAGCTTTGAAAAATGAAACCCCAAAACCCTCTTGGAGGCATCTTTTCTGTCTGATTGTGGTTGGGTCAAGAGTTGCAGCTAAAGAGGTCTTGGAGCAATGCAGGAGTTAGTGACGCATCTAGCGCGCAGTAGATTGTTGGTGTTTATTTAGATGAGTCTCTTCCTTTCCTCCTGTTGTGCAGGTAACTAGGATTTCTACCTCAACCCAATGTGACCTATGCAAGGACAACGTGGACCAACTTCACTCGGCTTCCACTGAAAGGTGCTCACCTGGCCTGTGCAGGGGTTTCTACTCTCTTACTACTGGACAAAATAAAAACATAGAAAGACCTAAAGCAACAGAGAAAAGAATATTTACTGTGAATCTGAGTAAAAAAAGAAAAAAAAAGAAAAAAAAAGGCAAAAGAAATGTTTAAAGCTCCAGTTTGTATTGTTGATAGTTTAGATAAAGTATTTATCTTTTTTTTAAGTGAAAACAATTTTGACTTATTTTATTCCACCTAGAATCATAAATACAACTTCTTACTAAATTCTCTGGATAATAAAGGACTGGCCCGCCAGCAGAGATGTAAAGAGCCTCCTCTAGGTGCTATTTCAGCCGTCAAAACTGTGCCTCTAGTTTGAATCCTTGGTGCTGAATTTGGAGGGTTGACCAATGCCAAACCCAGTTCTCAGAAAGCTCTGCAGTTTATTTATTTGACTTACTCTGTTCCTATACCCAAACCCACCCGCTCCCGGCGGCGTCAGCCAGGGAAAGGCAGTTTTCTATTTGAACCGAGCCAGGTGCTCCGTTAACTNAGCCAGGGAAAGGCAGTTTTCTATCGAGAGTTTGGTTCCGTTTGAACTGAGCCAGGTGCTCCGTTAACCGGGTGGTTTTTAATTAGGTTGATTACAGAGGAGCTCAGCACTCCCCTCTGGAGTGGCAGCTGGATTCCCTGGGGTGACCTGGGTGAGCTCATCCAACCCAGGCACAGTTTGAACAGCAGAGATTCAAGTCCTGCCCCATTCAAACTACTTCACCGGGGCCGTTCGCGGTTGCCGGTGGCACTCGAGTCACTGTGAATCTTCGGTAGCTGGGCTGGGATCTGTGCTCTGGGGCACTGCTGGCACATGAACAGGGTGTGTAATCACTGGTGTTGGTCAGGCCCTTCCCAGCGATGTGGGGAACGCTGAACCAGTGCGTCTGCACTGGGGCAGGTCGCAGATTTTTCTCAGCGTGTTGGTTCTGTTCCCAGTACGATGCGTTTTGTTAGTAGGGGTTTGATACTTGATTCGGGAACGGCTTCGCGTGTGCATCTATTGACAAAGTGCATTTTGCTTTTGTATTCCTTTGCTCTGAGTAGGTCTGACTGGTAGTTCACAAAAACACCACGATCTGGCTCACCGTGCTGCCACACTGTCAAACTGGTGCAGTGGATTGTCTCGTGACTTGGTGTTCTGTGTACAGAAAGTGCCGCTCTGAGCAGCGGCTGTATTTTAGAGAGATGTGATGAAAAATTATAAATTTCATATACTTTATTTCATTTATTTTTAGATTGTACAATGCACAGTAAAACTTGTAAAAAAAAACAAACAAAAACAAAACAAAAACTTATTTATTTGAGTGTGCAAAGTGAGGAGAAGTGATCTGTTTAGTAGAAATGATCCTGGTCTGGAGCTCAGCCTGGACCAGGCACCAATAAGTGAAACTACAGTAAAATAAGGGAAATTGCAACAGCAAAATGATCAGAAGAGAAACACATTTAGGCTTGGGGGAACATCAGCCCGCTCGCCCTGGTGCTAGCATTGGAGACACTCGCTGTCCTTAAATCCCTCCTGGTTCACTAGTGCTCCTGGGGAGTCTCCCACCTCCAGCAATGGGGCATTCAGCTCTGAGCCCTGCCTTGCCAGCTGCCCCACGGGCCATCCTGCAGCTGCTAGAGGCCTGGCTGAGTGCACTGGCTGCTTGGACTCCTGCCTCTGCCCTCATCTGCTCTCTCCTGCTACCTGCCTGCAGCAGGAAGGGTTGGGAGCGCCGTGCTGGCTGTGCTCACGAGTGGTGGGACAAGGTGCTGTGGGTCCTTTCCTCTGTACCCCACCCCCAGCAGTCTTAGTAGAGCTTTAGGAGAAAGTGGAGTTATTTTGTTGATTCTGAAGTGGGTCTTCTCGAGGCAGCTTTTGTGTGCAGCAAGTGTTGATGTCACTTTGCCTTCTTATTTGCTGGAAAGGGAAGGGGTTGATAGCCCTGGAGATTAGGGATGTTTTGGAACTGTTTTCTGCTTTGTGTGTGGGAGAGGACTTGACAGCAGTGTGCCCTGCTGAGTTACTACAGTGAGATGAAAACCTGGAAAAGGGAGAAATGCTCAGAGGGTGATAGCTGGGAAACATCCAGTAGCTTCTAGTAGAAGCCGTACACAGTGTATGTCCTGGAATCCAGGAAGATGACATAAGCCAGATGTTTTGCAGCTGGGCGTTGGGCAGCTCCAAGCTTCTTCCAGGTCCTTGGGGTACTGGAAGTTGCAGAGCTGCCTCAGCATCCTGCCCAGTGAACAGCACAGTTCTCAGGTCTTTGGAGGCTTTAAATTGGTGCCTGAGCAGTTGCTGGAGAGGCAGTAGCCTTGATTGTGTCTCCCCCCATTGCTTACAGCCCCAAAGAGAGAGAGAGAGATGAGGAAATACAAGCAGAAGCCTGTAGTCACCCTGCTTTTATCAGATCCTTTTCTGAAAAGGGGCCCAGATGTGGTGCTGCTTGGGCCTGATGCTGCCCATCATCTCAAACCACAGATGACCTGCAGCTCCCTGGGATACAGGCTGGTTCACCTGTGCTCATTCCCAGCTGTCCCAGGATGCTCATGGAGATGCCTCTGGAGAAGGACCCGACTCGAAGAGCTCTCGAACCCCCTCGAGGCTGAAGGTGGCAGGATCCTTGTTGCAGGACCGACTTGCTTTGCCCAGAGGCTCACGGCGTTTCAGGAGTCGGTGTCTGGGGAGTGAGACTGAGCTGTCAGATGTGGTTTAGTGGTGGACTTGGTGGTGTTGGGTTTTTGATTGGATTCGGTGGCCTTAAGGGTCTTTGGCAGGCTGACTGTCTCATGATTCTGTGACTCTGGAGCAAAGGCAAGGAGGTCATCTGCTCTGTCTGCTCACCCGTGGGTGTTGTGAACAGCAAACCCCCTCTGCCCTCGGTGTCACCCGCGGCAGGGGTGCGGTGCCTTGGTGGTCGGTACAGGAGTCAGCCAGTGTCTGTTGCAGGAGTTGCTCAGGAGCAGCTGTCAGGGATCAGCAGCACAGGCACACACGTGCTATCGAGACAGTTTTGCCTCCCCAGCATCTTGGAGTCTGTGACTGTCCAGCTGTCATCCGGGAAGGCCGAAGGAAACCAGACGCTGACCCAGGAGCAAACACGCAGTTGGGACACACTTGAAAGGGATCTGGTCTGCTGGGCCCTGCTGGGACCTGCTGCTCACCTACCCCTGCGTCACCCCGTGCTGTCACCCCGGTACCTGAGGTTTCCATCTTGGCTGCAGGAATCTGGAACTGCTCTGGCCTCGCTGGAGTCTCCCACCCACGCCTGGCACCAGTGGCACCTTCACCTTGCCATGCCCTGTGTAACTGGGATGTCTCACTTGTGTGGCAGCTCTCATCCGAATCTTTGGGCCATCTGAAGATGCACTTCCAGGGAGGTGCTGATGCTCGTAGGGGCAGCACGAGGTGGGAAGCCAGGCGAGTGCCAGACTCGTGTTCTAATATCACGTTAGCTGGGAGCTGCTGATGCAAAAAGATTTGTTGTGTTCCCTGATCCTGTAGTGCTCTGCCCTGATCTCAGCAAGGTCAGCTTGTTTCTGTCTCTTGGTGAGAGTGGCTGCCTTGCTGAAGGGACAGATTGGAGATGTTAAGATCTGATCCATCAGGCCACAAGAACGAGACCCTCGTAGGAGTGCTGGGCCAGAGGTCTGAAACCTGTTTTCAATAATTGGAGATTCTTTGGAGTGATGGGAGCCAAACAGCCGCTTTCAGAACAGAATTCTTTCTGCGTTACCACATCCTGCTGGGTCCCATCTTTCACGGCTGTCACACACGTTCCTTCTCCTCCAAGCTGCTGCAGCCAGAGTCAGGAAGCTAAAATCCATCTTGTACCATCTACCTTGCCAAAAAAACCCAAAAAAAAACTCCCCAAATGTTGTACCCAACCTGTGCCTCTCTGCTAAATGTCAGCCCTGGGGAAGAAGCCTTGTGGGCTTCTGTGTGTGGATGATTTGGTACCTCTGGCTTGTGCTTGCCAGGTCAGGCCACTGACCCCACCGCGCTGAGAAGCCAGACGTGCTCCAAGAGTGCTGCACCTACACTGGGGATTTGCTGTGGATTTGCTGTGGATTAGTCATTCAGCAACAATTCTTCTGTTAGCAGGGGGGTGTGGGGCGCTCAGCAGTCAGGTTTTTATCTGCTGCTCATGTGGCTGCAGGAGAAAGGAGGAAAACTGCTGGAGGACACAGAGGCTTGAGTTGCTGAAAGGTGAGCTGGTGTGGAGGAGGGCAGGGAAGCCGGGCTGTCCCATGTCACCTCTGGTGCTGGTGCAAATGAGGCTGTTTCCTTCAGGAAGCTGTGGACTGGTCTGGCAATGTCATGAGGGCGGCATCCTTCCCTCTCAGGTCAGGTGGATGCAATGGGAGAGGTGCCGGCGAAGCTGGCGACGTGAGGAGTGCAGCACATCCTAAGATGCACGTGATGTTCAGAGACAGAGCACTGTCTCCAAGTAGCTTCTTCTGATGGCAGGAACTTGCATCTCCTTGGCCAAATCTAGAAATATTTTCTTGTGCTTCCATCTTGTTTCCTTGCTCCTTAGTGGTGATAGCTGTGTTACCTTTGAGCACACGGTGTGTGTGCGCCGTGCTGTTGGCTGGGGCTTGGCCCAGCCTGGGTCGTGAAGCCTCAGTTCCCCCTGCTGGGGCTCGCTGGTGGAGTGGATGTGTGGGGTGAAGGTGTTGTAGGGTCTGACCGTTGCTCAAGTCCCCCAGACAGGAAGGGATCTGCTGGTCACTGGTTTTGAGGCTCGGGAGCCTCAAATCCCCAGGACTTGACACTCCTGAACCTGAAACTCCCCAATTGTTGGCCACACTCTGGTTGAAGTGTTGAGCAGCTTTTTTCTTTCTTGAGTCAAACACAAGAGTGAGTAACTTCATTTGAAATGTGCTGAGCAGTTGGGCCTCAGGCTTGAGAAGCTCTTCCGCTGCGTCGAGTAACACTTGGAATGGAGCCTCACTTCCGTGCTGCCCCGTCCTTGCTGGCGGGGGCTGCTCGTCGGCCGTGTGGAGGAGGGCGCTTCTGGGGACAAGCGCTTCTGGGAGGCCTTGGTGGCACTTCCCATACAGACACATTGGGGATAGTCCCTTTGCCTCAGAGTAGGTGGGAGATGTGTGAGTGGCAGGAGGTGGCTGAAGGCAGGTCTGCCTTGCCTGTGCTGGGGGCAGAGCATTGGCAGGTTGGGTGCTCCACACCACGATGGATTTACTGCCGGTGGTGGTCAGGTTCTGTCTCATCCCAGCTTTCCCTCAGAGGCTGTATCTTCCCGAACCACCGGGCTTCCCCTTCTGGGAGAGGTGTTTTATTATGGAGAAATGAGGCCATGGTCTGGCAGCTTGGGTTTGCCTCCGGGGCTGGCATGGTTTGATTCTTGCTGAGATTGTGTATTTAGAAAGCAGCATCTGCTCCCCCCAACCTGTTCTTTTTCCATTGGAAGAGAGTCCAAGCAGCAGAGGCTGAGTGGTTGCATGGCAGAGAGCACATGGGTGGATGCAGAGCTGGGATCTGCCGCGGGTAACCCGGCTCTTGCCGAGGTGACTGGTTTGTGTGGGACAGGGTCACGGGCAGCAGGCCAGCACGCGCTTTCACCTCCTTTTCTTCAGAGGGCCCATCTCTGTGTGGCTCCTGCGGCTGTCAGCAGCTCTCACATGAGGATAAGGGACCTGTGCCCTCGTGCTGCTCCCTGCAGCGAGGACCTGGCACGAGGCGTTCCTGATGGTGCTGGAGGCAGAAGGAAACACGTGTCCAGGCCCGGCCCTGCGGACACGAGGGGGTGACCTAAACACTTATCCCCAACAGCTGCCGCCTCAGCCTGCGGCTGCCCCCCGCTTATGCTGCATTGCTGGAAGAGGAGACTTCCAGCGCTGGGAGCACTGGGATCCTGTGTCCAAGCTGCTGATCAGAGACTTCCCCTCCCTCCCTCCCGGCTCGGGCTTCCCCATGGCCTTTCCTTTCCTGGCCGGGTCTGGAGTTGGTGCTAATCACCCCCGAGCACCAGTAACAAACACTTGCTGGAGCTGCTCCCTTGCCGGGGGCGGCTGGTGCTGAAGAGCCGTTGTTAGGGCTTGGTGATTGTGTCCTAGTGCTGGGGTAGGGCAGCTTTGGTTGGTCAAGTCCTATGTGTAACCCCTTTGCTTTCCCAGTTGAAATGGGTCTGTTTAACACAGGGTGTGGGAACCAGAGGGTGATGGCTGTATCTGATCCTCCTTGGAGGCCGTTTAGCCCGGCTCACACGGGTGGCTGGCTTGGAAAATTCTGCTTTTTGTTGGTTTTCCTGAGCCAAAAGTGTAACAAGGATTAAGCATTGGGAGCTCCCAATGACGGGTTCTTCAGTTAAGGACTGTCCGTTGTAGGGTGGGCTGTGAACCGTCCGTAACCTATTTAAAAATCAGACTGGGGAGAAGAAACTAGACAGTGTTTTTGTGAACTATCTTTGCAGCACTGAGGAAAAGTCACAAGAGTTGGATTTTGGGAAGCACAGCTGTGTAGTCAGAGTATGAGTATTTGAAGTTTTAGGGCTGTTAAAAGCTTATTCCTCCCCCACCCTTCCTTTTTTTTGCTCTGTTTCCATAGCTTGCTTATCAAGTTTTCACTAAAAGATGGATTACCAGTTTTAAAGATGTTGTTGTGCCATATTTTATTTATCCTTATGCATTATGAATATGTAACTATCTATTTAGACTGACTGTTGCAATAAAAGATGCTGTTGCTGTGAACTTCAGGGTTTAAACCGGAGACAAACCAGAAAGGGAAATACTTCAGTACATCTGCTGTTTGAGACCCTCTTTCTTGAAGAGGTTCCATAAGATTTTATGGGTTATAAACAAAAAAACTTCTCTTAAAATTCCAAGTTTCCTGATGCCCTGAAGTTTTCAAGCTTGTGGTCCTTTGGGTTTGGTTTTTTTTTGACATTGTTTTTTCTGGTGCAGTCACATTCTTTAGAGAGGTTGAGTTTCTGGAGTTACTGAGGACAAGGTGGAACGGGTTGATCCATCCTGCTTGGCTCTTTTAACCTGTTAATCTTTTAAGTGATCAATTTCTAATTAAAACCCAACATTTTTAGGTCTCTGTTTTACTTAAACCTTTTAGGAGTGAGAGCCTGCCCTTGCTGAGTGGGACTTTGATGGGGAAAGCAGTAGATGATGAGGTTGCTGTTGCTCAGGAATTGATTAGTAAACTTTTAACTACTAATAAAAATCCATTTTGCAATGGATTTTTTGAAAAACCCATTTTCTTAGAACAGTGATATGGGATGTTTCCTAGTGAATAGGAATTAGTTTATATAATTTAGCCTATTAAACTGAATTATTTAAAATTCAAACTTCCCCTAATTTATCTTTTTTGTTGGTTGGTTTTGGGGGTTTTTTTGGTTATTTTTGTTTTTTATACTGGTAAGTTGTCCCGTCATTCCTTTCATTCTTCCATAGAAGTAGTGTGAATTCTTCTGGTGTGTATATATGTATGTATAATATATATATTTCCACCCTGCCTTTCTAATTCTCCACATTGTAAGTTAGTTTTCTCTCCCCTCCCTCCACTTAATTTCTTGTGTCTTTACCTTGATTTGTAATTGAAACAATGCTTTGAAGTTTTGTCTTTATATTAAAGTGTCTGTATTTTAATACACCGTACTGTTGTGGAGTTTCACTGCTTCAGGGCAGGCGACACGGAATGTTCCGGACCGCGGCGTTAGCTGGCAGCAGGGACCGGCCCCCACGTCCAGGATTAGGCAGCGTGTTCAGCTCGGCAGAGCTGAGCCCAGTTGAGCTCTTGGGGTTTCGCAGGGCGGTGACACGACCCCACCCAAGTGACGTTTCCTCTTTACCCTTTTGGCCGGTTACTTCACTCAGGGTGATTCGGACTTTGGCTGCGACGCTGCCTAAGCAACTTCCCTGCAGGGTCCTTGCCTGGTGCTGAGGGACCTGCTTCACCCAGCCTGTGTGTAGGGTGTGTTGGAGGGGGTTTGCAGCTGCACCGTGACCCAGCTCACTGTTCCAAATACGTCTGTCACTTGTGCTCAGCTCTGTTGGCAAAAACCCTCTAAAACCCCGTGGCGACACCGTCCCCATGCTCCAGGCGGATGGAAAGCACCGTGGTCCCTGCTGTGGCCTCTGGAGCTGCTGAGGTGCCTGCTCCCCCTCGGGCTGCACCCTGAGCTCGCTACAGAGAGGGTGTTGAGGGTGAGGGAGCCCTGGGACAGGGTGCCCAGGGGGCCTGTGGAGTCTCCTTCTCAAGAGATATTCAAGACCCTTCTGGATGCCAACATGTATGACCTGCTCTAGGGAACCTGCTTTGGCAGGAGGTTGGACTCAATGGTCTCTGGGGGTCCCTTCCAGCCCCGACAGTTCTGGGATTGTGAACCCCTCCCCACCTCTGCTTTTGGGTTCTGAGCCAGCTCTGACTGCCACAGAGATAAAACCAGGTTTTTATTGGAAGTGTTGGCTGTACAGAAGGTGGGTGGCTCAGGAGGCTTTCAGGGAGCCTGCACCCAGCACTCCCTGGCCAGGCCCCTGAGGTACAACAAGCACAGTGACCAGGGGATGAGCAGTGAACCATTGTCTCCACATCACCAGCGGCTGGTGCAGACCTTGGTGTCCAGACGTACCGTCTGCCCTTGCTCCCACAACCCAACCCCAGCTCCTAGCACCTGCCTGAGTTGATCAGTTCCTGGGCCTGTGTCCCTGTAACCCCTCACAGTTTGTGCCTTACTGCAGTCAGTCACTTCAGGCAGTGCTGGGATTATCCCTCGCTCCGTAACATCGCCACAAAATGCCGTTTCCATCCAGCTGGACAGGGGGTGCCAGCTCCACCTTGCAACGGCGCGGGGGCTGCTGGCAACAGTCCTGGCAGGCACCGGGTAGGAACAGCCCTCGCTGCTATGATTCCGTTCACCAGAAAGAACCAAATGCTGGAGGAACTCCTGGGGGTTTGTGTTTGCAGGGGTTGACTTTGCAGATTGAAGAAGTAACTGAAGTTGAACCTCGGGGAGCGGAGTTTGGACGTGGCCACTGCAGCTCCGAAAGCGTCTGGCAGGAGCAGTGGAAGGAGCTCAGGAGCTCAGCCCCTGTGCAGGTTTTCCTGCCACCCAGCCTGGAGTGTGTCCATCTGTCCTCTCTTGAGTGACCAGACAGGTAAGTCCATTTTTCACAGTAAGTAAAGCTGCTGCATGTCAGGACCATGCCCCTGCACTGAGGTAAAGCAGAGGAGGCTCGTGAGGATTATTGGAGTCGTCTGAGGACACGGATTTCCTGAAGCACAGACTCTCGTATGTTCCTGCTTTTAATCCCACTGCTGCTTCCACTAGAGCCACCATCTGTCCTCAAACATGCCCTATTTTCTGCTCCCACCCTGTCATGCCCTCAGATTATGCGGGACAGCTGCCACTCTGCTTATTTTTGGTAATTTCTGGAGCAAGCACCTGGAACCATTGAAGGGAAAGGGAGTATCTGGGGAGGGAAAGGAAAAATCTTGGCTTTGAGGTTAAAAATAAAGTATCAGTGACATCTGCCACTCTCCTGGCACCCAGCAGCATGAGGTCAAGAGGGAAGGCCAGGCTGCTACAGCTTGCAGTGTGGGCTCTTGTTTTGGTATTAACTCCCCACCAAAGAGGAAGAGACCCAACACTTCCCCGAGCCCAGAGCACACCCTGTTCCCCCTCGCTCACCCTGTTCCCCCCTCGCTCGCCCTGTGCTGTAGCTGCGGTGCAGCCTGCCAGGGAACAGAGCCCAGAGCCACAAAGCCCCAGAGCTCAGGCCAAGCCCTCGTGTTGTGTTTACCTGCCCCAGCAGTGAGACCTTCTGTCATCTGGGCCCTTCCCAAGGACCTTTCTGGGTGCTTCCTGCTCCAGGGGAGCTGCAGCAGCCACCAGCAACCTGGTGAGCTGCGCGCAGGCTGGGGGGGCACCTTCCATCTCTCCTCCCTGCTCAGTTTTCCTTCATGTGGCCAGAGCCATGGCTGGGGGTGCAGAGCCAACACTGGTGGGGCTGTGTGGGGGCTGCTGAGGGAGGTTTCAGGCCAGCAGCATCTTCCAGTCCTGGCACCTTCTGTGAGGGGCTTGTACCGTTCGGGAAGGTGGGCGCTGGCAGAGCTGTGAGGCCTAAGGCACTGTCAGGACTGAGCCCGGGGAGGCAGCCCTTGCTCCCTGGCAGCTTTCTGTGGCCTTGGCAGGCTTTGTGGTCTCTGGCCACTCACAGAGGGGAGAAAAGCAGCAGCAAAGGCTCAGGGAGTGAAGTGGCAATGCTCAGCCATCATCACAGGCTCTTGTGGGCTGTGCAGACATCGAGCCTATCTCAAATGTCCAGCTGGAGCAGAACAGTTCCTGTCTTTACAAACCTCCCCCTCTGGGTTTCCTCTCTGGGAAGCTGCATAACTGCCCACAGCACTTCAGAGGGAGGCAGGATCAGGCCCCAGCCCTCCCTTCTCTCCCTTGCTCTCAAGTACATTTGTGAGTGTCTCAAGAGCTGTGGTGGGGGCTGCACGAGGCCTCTGGGAGTCAGCACCACGTGCCCAAAGGGAAAGAAAAACCACCCAAGAGGCAGGTGCTGGTGCCTGCAAAGACACTGTTGCCTTCACAGGGGCCAGGACACTCCCTCCCTGCCAGCTGGCTGAGGTTTCTCAACTCCATTCCCCACTCAACTGCCCAGCCCAGGCCCTCAGGCTCTGTAGCAGGTCAGCACCAAAGGGCTTTCCCCTGGAGAGGAGAGGGATGACAGCATTAACTCTGCAAGCACAGAAGCACAACGCACCGAGCACCCTCTTACCAAACCTCAGGGCTCTCCTGACGACTGCAGGAACAGCCTGAGCCAGGAGAGCTGATGAGCTCCCTGCAGGAGAGCGGAAGAGGAAGGCCAGAACTGGCCCAGAGCCTGGCCCAGAAGCTCCAGGCCAGAGGGCTGCAGCCAGCACTGAAGGGCAGCAGGTGCTGTGAGCTCCATTCAGTCTCTGCCTCCTCTGCTCCTGGGAGGAGGAGGAGGATGTTTCACTCCCAGCGCCGCAGCAGTGTGGTGTCAGCTCAAGGGCACACGGTCTGCAGGGAGCGGTGGAGCTTGGCCTCCTCCACAGCTGGGGCGAGCAGGAATGTGCAAAAAAGTCCAAATGAATTCCAAAAATCATACAAAATTATTGGACTAATAAATTAAAGTCACTTGGTCACCGCAGTGGGGAACTGCTGCTGATGTCCCAGGGGGCGCTGGGGTGACCCTCCGGGGCCAGCCTGAGGCTGGCTCAGCCAGTCGAGAGGCTCATTGCTGGTGTGTTCCCAGCTGGAATCTGGCTTCCTCCGAGATCCCGTACTGCTCCAGGGGGTCCTGCAGAGGAGCACAGAGAAGGCACCGGTGAGCTGCAGACAAGGGGGTGGATGTGGCCAGGACTGTCCCTCAGTTGGGCTGGGCACCGAGTCCAGTCATGTGCTGGATTTGCCCCAGCCCAGCCCCTGGCACTAAGTCAAGCAGCCCTCAGGGAGGGTGCAGGGGACAGCCAGGGCTCAGGGCTCTGCTCTGTCCACACAGGCACAGCAGCACGTGGTGAGCTACAGGCAGGGCTGTCACCTCGAGCAGGGATGCTGCGAGGTGCCTGGCAGAGCTGTGAGCAGGACCTCAACCCACTCACACCCTGATCTCGCCAGCAGAACCCTTCCAGGGCACGAGTCTGGGCTGGCCAGGCCAGACCTGTCTGGCTACAAACCTGGGGCCCCTCTGCCCTTGGAGGACCACAGGTGCCAGAGCTGGGCATGGCAGTGGCAGAGAAAGACTTTGGTGTGGCTGCTGAGACACAGCTTGAGGAGCTGGTTTACTGCAGGAGCTCTGCCAGCCTTGAGCAACACCTGGACCACCGGCCCCAGCTCCAGGCCAAACCCTTCGGTCACCACCTGCCAACGCTGCCCTCAAGGGACTCACCTTCCCCGTCATCTTCTGGATCTCATTCCGGTAGAAAATCAAGCTGCTCCTCATGAACTCGTAGCTGTTAAGACAGGAACAGACCATGCAGCAGGATGAGCAGAAAAGGATGTGGGGAAATTTCTGATGCTATTTAGAGCTGAAGGGAAGTTCGCATAGGAAGGGACAACCGCCTTCCCCCCAGGGTTCACCACAAGCTGCTCACAGAATGCAAACAGCACAGGATGCAAACCTCACTCTGCTGGATCAACCTACCTGGCTCTCTTGAGTGCCTCGATCCACTCCTGACACTGCTCTCTGCTGTCACACTCAAAGCAGTATTTCCTCTCCGGCTCCTCAACAAAACCTACCAGGCATAAGGAAAAGGCTTAAGGCAGGTCCTGGCACCACTGTCTCCCTCCCAGCAAGGACCAGACTCTGCCAGGCCACCATCAGCACCTCTGTTCAGCTAAGGTGATCTAGAACTAGCTGATAACTGAGGTCTCTGGCCCCTCTCCCTCACTGGATGGCTCCTGGCTGGCCTGGAGCAGCTGCCTGGAGGGTTTGTCAGCTTAGAGCAGCAGAAAACTTCAGAGGAAAGGACAACTCAAACCGAGAACCATAGTGCAGAACTGAACCAGACCAACACAGCCAGAGTTGGGGCTGAAATGCCCTGAGCTGCCTTGCAAACAGTCACCAGAGATTTATTTATCAAAGCAGAAAATGGCCCCGAGGAAGCGATTTTGGTATGTGCACAGAGCAGCCATCAAGGAGTTAAACTGCAGAGAAGGCACTGACCTGTCTTTGCTCAAGGCTTTTGGGAATTTGGTACTCTGCACAGCAGAAAGCAAGTCCCCACACAACTCCAGTTCTTTACCAAGACAGAATCAGGACATCTAATTAATTACCCTGTCCCCAGAGCTCTGCTCTTTAGCACACACTCCGCAGAGATCTAGTCCGCTGCTGCGAATAACTGGGTCAGGCTGCATCCAACACGACCTGACAGCGACTGCCATCGGTTTAACGCCTTTCTCTGGTATCCTCGATCCACCAGAGCTCCCAACTGTCCTAAACCCCCAGAAATTCAGAGTGTGGTGCTTAGGGAGATGGCTGTGCTCAGTGTGGGGGTCCTTAGGAGACAGCAGGAACAGTGGCTAAAAGAGGAGACAAGGCTCTGCGCAGAGAAGCAGCTGTGCCTGGCAACCAGGCCAAAAGATATGGGGATGGCCTTGGAGAAACATCCTGTTATTTTTGCCACATACCTCTCACACAATGATTAGTTGTGGATGAAAGGCTGCTCACAAAGGCCGAGGCACCAGGAGCCAGCTGGAGCCATGGCTATCAACGCAAGGACAAACAGCGTGGCGGGAGGACTGGTGCTAGATTAGCCCGACAGATGGTTTATCTGAGGCTCTATTTTTTCTTTTTTCTTTCTTTTTTTTTTTTTGATAAGATGCACCAGCACAGAAGGAGCAATCTGTCAGCACCGTCCCCTCCCAGGGAGGGGTTTCCAGGAGCACTGAGCTGTGGTCAGTCTGCTGTTCCTGCTCTCCCCTCACGTGCAGTGGTGCACATCGCACGGGCTTCAGCCAGCGATGGAACACTGCTGAGCTCAGGGTGGGCACAGCAACACCCAGCACCTGAGGAGGAGGAGGAGGAAGGCTGTGCAGCACTAACCTACTGTTACCAGAGAAACAGAGGGGAAAGCAGGAACTAAGCAGGAAAACATTTTCCTTTGTGCAGCGCTGTTTGCTGTGAGGGGGATGCAAAGGGAACGTGTATGCACGACTCACTGATCGAGAAGACGTTCTCCTCCTCTTTGGTGATCCTGCACTGCTCCAGCAGCAGAGCTCCAATGGGCTGGAAAAAAACAGAATCATGGAATTGTTAAGGTTGGAAGAGACCCTTAGGATCAACCATTAACCTACTGCCACCAAGTCACCGCTAGACCATGTCCTCAAGCACCGCATCTCCCCGTCTGTTAAACACCTCCAGGGATGGGGACTCAACCCCCTCCCTGGGCAGCCTGTCCCAATGCT
>VXBZ01008437.1:106745-140621 GCA_013399135.1 Heliornis fulica | reverse complement strand
GGAGTCCCCACCCCGGGGTGTATTGAACAGACGGGAGATGAGGTGCTCAGGGATGTGGGTCAGGAGAGGACAGGGATGGTTGGACTCCAGGATCTCAAAGGTCTTTTCCAACCTGGTCATTCTGTGGTTCTGTGGTTCTGATCAATTTAGGATGTCCAGGCTATCTGGAATGGGGGGCACATGTGGGAGACCTGGGACATCCATCCTCACTGCTCCTCTCCCCTCCAGGTGCCCCCTTACTCCCTGCAGAGACCCAGCAGCTCCTGTTTGGCTCTGATGAGAAATGCTTCACCAGGATGACTCCTGTGCTGCTCCTGCTGGCCAAGTCATGGCCAGAGGAGGAGGTGGCTTTGGCCCCTTCCTCCTACCTCTCTGCGGACGGGGTGGTGGACATGGCTCCATATCCACAGCTCAGGTCTGTGACCCTCACTGCAGTCACGGAATCACAGGGGCTGGGTGTCTGGGCGAGAGGGGCAGCCCCAGCTCTTTTGCTATGGGAGGATGTGGGGCAGGGCCTGGTGGGACCCTTGGAGTACAAGGTGACCCCGTGACCCTCCCTGTGTTCTCCTCGCAGCCCACCCCAGGCTGGGACCAAGGAGCTGCAGTCCCCCACCACCCCCAGCCAAGCCAACACTTCATCCCTGGCACCTGGCGGCAGCAGCCAGTTCCTGGGCATCCTGTCCCAGTTCATCCGCCAGGTCCTGAGCCCCTCCAGTGAGCCGCCCACCCAGCCCAGCTCCCACCACTGGCTGGACTTCCAAGTGATGGAGACCCTCCCTCACCAGCTGCTCAACTTGTCCGAGGAGGCGGCGCTGGAACGTTTGGTGCAGTCGGAGGAGCCCTCGGTGCTGCTTTTCCCCCAGGACAGCGGAGACGTCCTGGAGCAGCACTTGGGGGACTGGCAGCCGGAGGGGACCGTGCTGCAGCTGCTGATGGGCAAGCTGCAGGCGGTGATCCAGGAGCTGAGGGACATCCCGGCTTTCCAAGCCAACATGGGCCTTTTCCAGCATCTCCTGAGCCTCTGCTACTACCCACCGGGGCCAGAGGAGGCTCAAGTCAGTGAGCGGCCGCCTGGCTCGAGGAAGCTGCACACGCTGCTGCTGCTGAAGGCGCTGCAGACGGTGCGGACGCACTGGCAGGAGCGGAGGAAGGTGCTGCGGCAGAACCGCAGCGCGCGGCACCAGGCGCACTGCCGCCTGCAGGAGCTCACCATCGACCTGCACGACCGCAAGTTCATCGTCATGCCCACTGTCTATGCGGCCAACAACTGCGAGGGGCCCTGCAAGCTGCCCCTCTCCACCCGCGTCCCCAGCTACTACTCGCACACGGTGCTGCTGCTGGGCATGCAGGAGCGGGGCTCCCCCCTCCGGCGCGCTCCCTGCTGCGTGCCTGTCCGCTACTCGGACCAGCTCATCATCAGCCTCTCCACCGAGGGGCTGGAGGTCCGCAAGTTCCCCAACATGGTGGCAGAGGAGTGTGGCTGTCGGTAGAGGTGCTCGCCCACCTCCGCGCTCACCCTCATCGTGTTCTCCGTCTTCTCCCTCGCCCCGAGTCTGCCCCTGAGGCTCGGGAGCTGGTGCTTCTCAACGAGACGGGAGCCCCCCGCGTGTGTCTGTTGCCCACGGCTTGGCTCGTTAGCCTCGCTCTGGTTCTTGGTTTGTCTGTGCCATGCCAGTCCCTGGGGGCTGCTCTGCCCCACCCCAGCGGAACCCTGCACCCACCCCGATGCTGGGGATGCCCGAGGTGTCTGCAGCACCTTGCTGCAGACACCTCAGCAGCACTTGCAGCTCTGACCCTACAGTGGGGTTTGGGCTGGATGTGGGTGCTGTGGGGCCATCATGGGAGGGCGGGGCTTGGCAGATCCAGCCAGGAATATGCTTGTGTATCCCTTGCCTCGTGTCCCTGTAGTAGCTGGGCAGGGCAGTGGTTTCTTCATCCGAGCCCCACATCTGGCAGCATCCTCTGACCACTTCCCAGCCCACAGCCGGTCACTCAGCCCCTGCCAGCCACGTGGCTCCACCCGCAAAAGCAGAACAAGAGGCAAAACCCCACCTGCAGGACCCAGCCTTTCTCCGGGGACCTGCCCCTCCCCCCTCCTCGTGTGAGCCAGGGGACACAGAGCCGCTGGCAGTGGCTTTGGGCTCCCTGACGGGTCATGTCTGCATCACCCCGCACTGATCCCCGCTCCCAGGATGCTGCCAGAGCCGGGGAGGGGGGAGGGGACGGAGGGCTGAGCAAGGGGAGTGATCCCATTACACCATGAATAGGAGCAGGCGCAAACTGCTGCCAAAGCACCTGCTCCGTGTCCTCACCAGTGGGCACGGGGAACCTGCCCACCTCAGATCATCTTCCCAGCTAAGCCCGTCCCTCTGTGGGACGTGCCAGGGCTGCCACAGGGTTCAGATCCTGGGCTCATCCTGGCTGCATCACACCTGGTGCTGGGACCAGCCCTGGTCCAGTGTCCAGATGGGGCTGGGGCAGGGGGGGCACCACTGGAGGCTGGCACACACGGGCCCTGTCCTGCAGCTCACGTGGAGCCCCTGGCCAGCCCTGAGCCCCGGTACATCAGGGATGGGAGGCACAGAAAACAAACAGAATCAGGGACGAGATCTTTTCTTGGTTTTTTTTTTGGTTGTTGTTTTGTTTTTGGTTTTTTTTTAAACATTCAATTTTATTCCTTATTAAAAATGAAAATAGTTTATTTTAATCTCAATTGATTTAGCAAAAACTTAAACCTGCCGTGGGTTGGGGGCTGTGAATGTCTCCTGTAGTTGCTACAGCGCTGCGGGATATTGCACTTGTGTTTCGTTCCTAAAAGCGACTCTGTGAAGGCAAGGCCCGAAGGGACCCCTGGGGGATGGGCTCTCCAGCCCTGCTCTGTTAGCAGCGAGCTTCGGCCACCCTGCAGTGATGGCACCGGCGCCGGGCGCGGTCCCTCCCCTGACGTTCTCTGAGGATGGCTGTCGCCTGTCTTAACCCAGAATATGCTTCTCTCTTGAGTTTTGAATAAAACCATTAACTGACTTGAAATGCTGCCCAGTCTGGAGACAAACTCTGTTTGCCGGGACCCCTGTACCCCCTGGCTGCCCCGACGCCTCGGGGACCACGGCTGGAACTGAACCGCAAGAGAGATGTCGGGTGGGGATGAAGTAGCGCGAAGCCCGGATGAAGAGAAGCCCCTTCCGCCCATCCCCCCGTCCTTTCGGGTTGCCTTTGTGCATCTAATCCGGGGGGGGCCCAAAGTCCCTGGGGAGGCTCGTGACAGGTTCCCAAGGTGCTCCGAGGTCCCGGCAAGCTGCCTGCGCTGCGGCCCAGGGATGCCTGGGGCGCAGGCAGGGGGCTGCAGGGTGCCCCTGCTGGGGGCAGCGGTGGGGTTGGACCTCCCCGGATGCAGCATCACGGAGCCCCTCGGTCGCCGCAGCCTCAGTCGCGTCTCTTGCCCTCCCTGGGCCTGGCAGTGCCGTCCTTCCCGGGTGCAGCCGACGGCTCCCAGGGCTTCCTGCCCCTCTGCTGCCGCCAGTCCCGCTTCGGGCTCTCCCCAGCACCGTCAGCCTTGCCGGGACGGCCCTTCCATCCCTCCTTCCTGGGCTCCTCCCGCTCCCGCCGGCTCTCCTTCCCCTCCCGGCCCCGCTTCCTCTGGGGCTGCTGCTCGGGTTCCCGGGGGGGACGGGGGGCTCTGCTGGGCTTGTCCCCCAGAGCCCTGTCCTTGGCTCGCGCCTCCTTCCGACCGCCTCGCTCTGCCTGGGTGGCACGGCCCTCCCGGGACTTCTCCTTCTTCTCCAGCTTCTTCTCCCGGCTTTTCTTCACCTCTGTCACAGCTGGTGGCACCTCAGGGATATCTGTGGGCTCCTCCTCCTCATCCTCTGGTGCCGATCGACCAAACCACTTCTTGAAGATCCAAGGCTCTGCCTGGAGGGGGACAAGAAGGGACCAGGCACCGGTGACACAGCCCAAGGGGACTGGGACCTGTCTCCATCCCTCCCCTTGGGAATGAGATGCCCTCGCCCAAGGAAGGACTATGCTGTTTCTCCTCCCTCCCCAGATCCATACCAGGTTGCTGTCGGCATCTCTGTCATCATCATCATCACCATCACCATCCTCATCCCCATCAATGTCCTCTAACACGCTGCTCTCAGGCTGGGCGGGTGGGGTGGGCTGGGCAGGCTGGGCGGGCTGGGCAGTCACCGGTTCTTGGACCTGCTCCTCCTTGGTGCTGATCACCTCTGGGGTGGGAGAGGGACAGGCCAGCGTCAGCAGGGCACGAGGCTGCCTGGGTGTGATATCCCAGACAGGGGGTCCCAGGACCACCCCACCTGAGGACGTGGCCCTGTCTCAGGATGCATCTGAGGGACTGGGGCAACCTGGAGCTTCTGAACCCACCATGAAAGGGAGGCGGCGGAGGGTCCTGCCTGCCGGGGCTGACTCCCTCCCTGGAGCATGGCGCTGGAAGAGAGGAGAGAGGAGGCAGGAGGTGGCAGCAGGGTCTGGCCACCCCACCCCCCTCTGTCCAGTTCCCGACTCACCTTGGAGCACCTGGAAGGTGACGCTGAGCAGGGCAACGACAGAGGCCACCAGGATGCACTTGTTGAGGGTGAGCCCTTCCCAGAGGAGCGGCTCCTCCGCGGGGTCCAGGCTGTGGGGCTCCACCTTCCTCTGCACTGGGAGGCTCTTGGGGACTGGGGACCCCCAAAGAAAACAGCATTACTGGGGGAACTGGGAAGCAGCAAAGGGTTCTGAGCTGGGACTAACATCCTCTTGCACAGCCCATCCAGGGCAGGAGCAGGGGCAGGAGCTGCCTGCCCAGCTACACCCAGCAGAGAAGGGTGTTTGCATTGCAGGAGAGGGGAGAAGATTGTCATGGGGGCTGAGTCCGAAGGGTTTGGGCCACTTTGGTATTACAGCATCCAGGGGTGCACACAGGGAAAACCTCTTCCCGTGCTCCTGAGTCTGCTGCACCTCCCAGCAGCAGATCTGAGCAGGATTGGGAGACAAAGGGAACTGGCCTGTGAGGACAGGACAGGGGGCAATGGTCACAAGTTGGACCACAGGAGGTTCCACACCGATATGAGAAAGAACTTCTTCACGGTGAAGGTGATGGAGCCCTGGGACAGGCTGCCCAGGGGGTTGTGGAATCTCCTTCTCTGGAGATGTTCAAGACCCGTCTGGACACTGACCTGTGTGACCTGCTCTAGGGAACCTGCTTTGGCAGGGGGTTGGACTTGATCTCTGGAGGTCTCTTCCAATCCCCACAGTTCTGTGATTCTGTGATTCTGTGATTTGGCCAGTGGATGAGAATCATAGAATCATTGAATCATATAATGCACTGGGTTGGAAGGGACCTTTAAAGCCATCTAGTCCAACCTCCTGCAGTGAGCTGGGACATCTTCACCAGATCAGTTTGCTCAGAGCACCCCCCATGCTGACCTCCACAGATGGGGTCTCCACCATCTCTCTGGACAACCTGGGCCAATGATCTACCACAATGATCAGAGGGAAGAATTTTTTCCTAATACCCAACCTAAATCTCCCCTTTTCTGGTTTAAACCATCACCTATCGCCCCATGCCCTCAGGGTCAGTTCTTCCCAGCTTTCTTACAGGCCCCTTTCAGGGACTGGAAGGGGCTCTAAGGACCCCCTGAAGCACATGTCACATCACTGAGTTCCCAGGGGACTGTGGATCGCTGCCGAGCTTGTCCCACCGCTGCTCTGTGTCCAGGACACAGGACAGGGACTGCACCTCTGCGGCCACCTGGGGCCAGGCTGCTCACCCGGGGCGGCGCAGGGCTGTCCCGCACACACCTACCTGTGGGCACGGCACCGCTGCCCTTGGCTCCCGCCTTCTCCACCCGCTTCTTGTCCGCGCCGAGCGGCGCTGGCTCTGGCATGCTCAGCTCAGGCTCGTCCGGATCCCGCTCAGAGACACCAGGCCGGGTCCTTGTCCCCTCTAGCCCCTGCGGGGAGGGGGGTGAGCGTGGCTGGGGGTGCGAGAGCACGGCACAGCCCCGCGGGGAAGGCAAGCAGCGTGGCTGGGGGGGATGGGGTAACAGAGCCCCCTCCTCAAACAAAGGGTGCTCAGCACAGCCGGAGGGGGATGTGGTCCCTGAACTCCGCAGCCCCCTGTCACACCTGTCACAGCCCCGGGCTGAGCCGATGCTGCCACCAGCTCGGAGCTCACCGGGCTTGTTACCGGCTCCTCCAGCACTAACCCTGCTGCACGTCAGCATCCACAGCCTTGAAACACGACGGGGGATTCTAAGATGGGTTTAGCCACTACCTGGTTCCACGCTGCAGAGCAGGCACACAGGTGGGCTGGTGACAGCAAGCTCACCCCAGAGAGACAGGGTCAGGGGTCAGGGGACAGGGGACAGGGTCCAGGGTCTGCTCCCAGCACACATGAGCACAGTTGCAGCATCCAGCGAGGGCTGTGGGCCGGGTCATGGCTGCCCGCAGCGCCAGCGCAGCGGGAGGTGAGGAAGCCCACGATGTGTTGGGGTCTGTCTGGGCTTAGTGCTGTTGGGGACGGGGGGGTTCAGGGGACGGGCTGGCTGCTGGCTTGTGTCAGCAGCACTAGGGCGGTGCCACAAGAGAGCTGCCCAGTGGGGTGGATCAGTGACAGTGACAGCTGAAGAACGCAGCCGTCGACTCCCCTGGGACGGACGTGCTGTAACACCACACAGAGTCCTCCTGGGCTGAGTGAGGCGGTGGGGCAGCCCCCTGCTGAGCCCCCTGCCCTGGCACAGGGAGCCCCTGGTAGCAGTCCCCCAGCCCCGGGGATGTTGTGCACTTACATGGGCTCTACCGCTCTCCCGTCGCTGCTCACCGGTGTGTCGGCATCTGCTAAAGACAAGCACAAAACCGTCCATCAGGGTGAATTTGGGCAGGTGGGACTTGCCAGAGGCTGGGGCCGTGTGTCCCACAGAACAGGGACATCCCCACCACGTACCAGCACCCTGAAAACACATGGCTGGAGGTGCTCAGGCTGTAGCCTGACAGCAGGACAAGCTCAGGGTACCATGGAGCAACCAGACCTCAAGGAAGACTTCAAGCCACCCAAGAGGACGCCGAAGCTCAAGTAGGACACAGGGGCTTTCCCCAGAAGTGAAATGGGAGAGAAACCCAGAGGGTCCTCAGGGCTCTGCAGTGTTTTGACACAACAAAGGGCTGGGCAGCATGCCAGGCTCCTGGGGGGGGTTGTCTGCCCTAGGTGAGGATACACTGGCAAGGTCCCAGCACCAAGTGGCTCAGCCCTCTCAGCACCTCAGAGCACCTCTCTCTGCTGGGATCTGGATGCCACATCCTTGTAAGCTCTCACCAAAAGGAGGATTTTTTTGCTCCCTTTGAGCTGGATTTAGCTTATTTTACCCCAGCAGAATACTGAATGCTGAGAGAACATTCCAGTTCTCAGGATGAAATCCAACACACGATATTGGAAGCAAAACAAATAAGGAAAAGAAAACCCTTTGGCTGAGAAACCACAGCCTGAACGGTCTTTGCTTGCAAGAGGAAATAAAGAAAAAAACTTGGGTTTATTGTTAGTGATGGTGAGTCTGATGCTTCCTCTGCAGGGATGTGGAGGAACTGTGTGTTGTGTGTCCAGGGTTGTCTTGTGACTTTGCTGCGCTGCACAGAGTCATCTCTGCTGGGCTGAGCCCACTCCGGCAGGGCCTCGCACACCATGGCAGCTTCTGGCATGGCCACAGCTGGCACCTCCTGGCCTCCAGCCCGTGGTGAGGACATGTTCCTCTTCCCACCCTTCCTTGGCCACCTCTGAGTGCTGCCCACCCACCCGTGGATCAGTTGCTTTGGGGCATCCCAACCCAACGGGGACCTGCATTTGTGAGAGTCACTTTGAGGGACTCTCACTAAACCGAGAGGGGTAGAACAAATGCCAGGCAGTCAGTGGGCAGCAGTGGTACACGGCTGTCCTGCCACCTCTTCGCTGCAGATCCAGGCCCCTGGCTCAGTCATGGAGTACTGGGCGGTTCCCATGCCTCCACCCCATGGGCTTCATGCAGACAGAGGAGCCCCAACGGCCTCCTGCCCCGAGCACATTTCCAGGATCCACCGCGCCGGCCGCAGGGCTCCGTGTCAGCTGGGCAGCCAGCCAGCCGCCCCCTGCGCTGAGCGGGTGGTCACTGGGCGACTCCAGGCCTGGGTCTGTTCCCCTCTGGACAGGAGATGGGCCTGTGCCATGCTGGATGCACTTCGGGGCTCTACAGCCTGTGTGGGGTGCTCTTCCCCAGCCAGGACACGTCGTGTTGCCCTCAGGACCAGGAGCAGCTCCAGCACTGATGTACAAAGATCTGCTGCCCTTGCCAAGCAAGGCAAGGCTGGTGGTCACTGAGGCTAGAGGTGGCCACCAATCCCTGGGATGGCTACTGATGCCAGGGATGGTTTGCCCATGGCAGGGCTGGTCACCCACAGCCCCAGATCCCAAAGTCCTACAGAGGGGCCCTCCCATATCCCTGCTCCACTCATCCACCCGCTCGAGGCCCTGCCCATGCTCCCGCTCCCTCGGACTCACACTCATGCTGGGTCCTCTCTCAAACACAGGAAACTACAGACACTCCACAACCAACCAGCTCTGCTCCGCTGTGGCCGAGGCTTTCCCCGCACGAGCTCCCGAAGCCGCCTCTACCGCTGACTCACATCAAAGAAACTGCCAAAAATAGTCCCCCTGCCCGCCCTGCTCTCCCTGTGCACACTCCCCTGGCAGTGCCGGCACGGGCCCCACAGCCCCACTCTGCCACCAGCCAGCAGTGGGTCGAGCGCTGCCTTGGGGGCTGTGCCCATGGGCCGCCCCCCCCCAGCCAACCGAAAGGGTTAAAAGCCACAGAAAGTCGTACCTGGGGCTCGACCGCCGCCGCCTTCCCTCCAGCCCCCGCTGGGCTCCAGCTCCCCGGGGTAATATACAGCAACAGCTGCCCAACTGTGCCGGAGCAAAATAGCACCCAATCACCGGGAGCGGAGGGCGCGGCGCGCTTCACCCCCGAAAAGGCAGGTTAACCCCAGGCATTGGGGCTGCCATGGGCTGGGCAGGTGCAGGGGATGCGGCTCTCAAGGGCACCTGGGACGTGGCTTGTCCCTCTGTGGGCCCCCCCCACACCGAGAGCGTGAAGAGAGATGGACACGTGCTGGGGGTGCGGAGAGGCAGAGCGTGAAGCTGCCAGGTTAGGAAGGTGCTGGGGGAGAGGGGAGGAGCAATCCCCTGGGATCAGCCATGCTCAGACCACCCCGGTGAAAGTGCTTTTTGTCGGTGTTTAGAACAGATCCCTCGCCCTCCGACCCCCCCTCGATTTCCTGGCGGTGTCTGTTGGTGCAGCAGGTGCCCAGGAGCCCTGACACAGCCACAGCCACCTCTTGGGAAGGGTATGGTCCTCCCCACAGCTTCCTGCTCACAGGAGGCAATGAGGAGATGGAGCATCCCTCACGTGGGGAGCTGGACAGGACCACTGGGCTCTGGTCCTGCCTGTGCAAGGTTCTGAGTCCTCAGCTCAGCATGGGCAGGCACAGCCCTGGGCAGAAGCACCTGTCCCAGAGGATGTGATGCAGCTGTGGCTGGTACCAGCCTGGTGCACTGGAGGCATCCTGGTTTGTACTGGAAAGCTGCTTCTGAAAGGCTTCAGGGTCTTTTAAAAAACCCAACCTGAAATTGTGATGTTCCACACCTACAGTAATGACATTTTTCTTCAGCAGAGGCATGAAAGCTCTTAGATTGCAAGATCTAGAGGAGGAATAAACTGGGCACTGGCATCCTGGAGGTGATTTAACCATCTTCCAGATCTCCCAGCACCTGGTGAGACTGGGCCATGGTCCTGCTGCAGGACCACGCAGCAAACGAGCTCGGGAGCCGGCGTCTGCTTTCCAGGGCAGGGATTTCCCCTTTAGCAGAGACAGGACCGAGCACGCCACCAACCATGCTGCAGTATAAATAATGTGCTGCAGAAGCAGAACACAGATGGAGGCAGGGATGGAGCTGTAAACACAGCCCCCTGCACGGGGCCAGGGCTGCGGGCACACACACCAAGGGTAGTTTACACAGTTTTATTGCCACTCCACTATGATCAGGGCTGTTAACTGCCAAGGCATGTTTGCTTTATAGGGGCATAGTGAAAGCAGAAAATCATAAACAGGGCAAATACAGATCCTGTCTGCTTGCAGTTAATCACGTTTCCCGTGGTGCTTGCCCACTGGAAAGCTTGTTCCTGCCCCCCGTGGGTGAGCTGGTCCTCCCAGGAAAGCGCCCAGGGGTGGAACGGGTGACGTCTCTGCGGGGGATCACGGCACAGAGAACTCTCCTCACCCTTTCCAGGACTTTTCAACACCCAGTTCCTTTGGTGGGGAGGGACCAGGAGCATTTCTGCCTCCACATGTTTAGCTCTGAGTAGTTCCCTGCTGTGCTGTAAAGCCTCCATCTCCATCAGACAATTTATCCCACGCAGATGGAGGAAAGAGATTCCAAAAGGCAAATTCTTTCCTAATCCCTTGAAACTCCCCCAAATCCTGGCTTCTCCCATGCCCTGAGACTGATAAAGGTGTCTCTGGAACAGGGTTAGCTCCGAGAGGGGGAAACACGATCCGGCTGTGAGTCCAGGCAGAGCCAGAGCTGCTGGTGGAAGAGCTCAGGAGGGCGGCCCAGCAGCATGATGGATGGGGGCCTGGCTGCACACAAGCTGTGCTCCTTGTCCAGGCTAAATATTGACTCTCTGGCTTTGACTCGAGAGCACAACTCTATCTCTCTGACTTCCCAGGCTGCCAGCTGGCCTCAGATTCCCAGGGGTGCGTCTGGCCGCAGCGTGCTGGCTGCCCCCAGAGCTCTGCCATGGCTTCACGGTTTGTGGTCCACGGACTGAGCTGTGCTGCAGCATCCCCCTGCTTCTATGGCAACACTCATTTATCCTCCCACCAGGACACAATCTCCTTTCTCCTCGTCTTTAATAACTCACAGTTAAAAGGCATAAAATTAGTCACTGATTATTTTCGGCACAGGTTAGTTCTGGGGATGAATTTTCCTTCCCCTCTCCCCAGAGCTCCAGTCAGCCCAGCCCGACTCCGGCTCCTCTTGCCGCAGTACAGGGGGAGGTGGAGGTTTTCTCCCACCCCAGCCCAAACCTGACAGCTCATGGGGTTGGCTGCAGGTCCTTCCCCCACATGTCATCCCTAGCTCCACCAGACCCTCCCACCCAGGTTCCCAAGGCCTGGGAACTGAAAACACTCTCCCAGCCTTTGAAATATTTATCCTCCAACTCCTCCTGTAGGCGGCCTTGGGCTCTTGACCTGCTTTTAACGACAGAAATGTGGATGTTGTCTGCTCAGCCCAGGTTCCCTGGGCAGGTGACAGCTTTGTAGGTCAGTGCCTGCTCCAGAAAGAGCTTTGTCACCTCCCTGCCGGCATCATCCCTTTGTGGGTGGCAGTGGGTGCTGGCTGCTCAGGGCTGCACAGGTAAGTGCCCCCCTCTGCTGCCAGCTGAGCCACAACGTGCTGCCTGGCAGCTGCCGGCACCAAGGAGCTGCCAGAGGTGCTCAGACCAGGCCTTGCACGGGCTTGTAGGTGCTTTGTGTCTGGGAGCCCTCCACCCCTCCCCTAGATGTGGTTGGAGATTGCCACCGGGCTGAGATCCGGTGGGGGTGAAGCTGGTGGCTGGATGAGAGGATGACAGAGGCATCATTTCTTGGGGAAGTCAGGTGAAAGCTTCCCTTGAACGATCAGAAACCTAAAGGCACAAGGTGTCCCCATAGCAACCTGGCCACCTCCCAGCACTGACACTGATATTCTGCTGACCTAAAACTCCTCTTTCAGTCAGATTCAGCATCCATCAGCTCTTCCCATCCTCAGTGGTTGTGCAAGGTCTGTGTGCTGCAACGCAGCTGCTGCCTCCTTACCCTGAGGTAGTAACACATCAGTGTCAGCCAGGGAGATTATTCCTCCGCGTGACTGCACGAACCACAGACCTTTACGAGCACTGGTGTTGTTAGAAGCAGTTGGGAGTTACATGAAGTGAGGTTTTTTTCTCTGCCAACTGTGCTTCTCCTGTCAAATCACGATCTGTCATCATGGGAGATTTTAGATAGGTTGAGCTGAGCAATCTCCTTGTGAAGGTGCAGCTAATTGAAAGCCGGGAGCATTTTGGAAGCTGGATGTTCCTGTGGTTTCCTGCCACCAGGCACTGCAGTGGGGTCTGTGTGTGTCACAGAGAGACAGACAGAGGGACAGACATCCCCTGCACACGCTGATACCCACAGCTGATACCTGGACAGGCTCTGGTGCCAAACAGTGTTGGCCTTTGTGTAAAGGTAAGGGGACATCCTGCCTAAGGGCCAGCCTGGGAGGACACACCACCAAGGTGTCTTCAGGAATATGATGTAGCAAGTTGACCAGCCTGCCAGGGACAGAGCCAGACACACAGACCCACCTGGTAGCACCATCCCAGTCATGTTCTGGGCTGTCTCATTATCTTTCCCAGTGGTGCTGGGGGAACCATGCTGGGGACAGGTCTCAGTTTAGCAGAGCTGAGCAGCAGCCAGGGTTCTGCCCCCAGGTCCTGGTCTCTGCAGGACTTGCTGGTGCTTTGGTCACTCAGCAGAGGAGATTGAGGCAGAAAACGCCACGTCAAACACATCTGCAACAAGCTGACAGCTGTGTAGATGTGCTCTTCAATGAAATGAGCTTGTTGGGTCTCTCTGAACAGCAGAAGAGGTAAGAGAACACATGGGAAGCCCCTTCTGCCCTACACTGTGACATCCACATCTGAGCATGGATTGCTGTGGGCCCCACAGGGCTCCTGGCCCCGCTGCTCTGCGCAGCAGCCGGGGTCACACACGGGTGAGTAACACCCGTAACCCACGGTGCCATCTCAGCACAAACCCTGCAGTGTGGCTGGAGGGAAAGCAAAGCCTCTCACCAGGCTCACCCCGGCACCTTGCCAAAAGCCACTGGAAGCACTGATCTCTCAGCACACTATATGATCTATAGGTATTCAGAGGAGCTCCACATTAAAGCTAATTTGATCACCCTCTAATCCACGTGTGACCTAAATACTCTGATTTACAAATCTCAGAGGTTTTCGCTCCCTTTGCCTGGCAGAAGGAGCAGCATTCAGGTCAGCAGGAACAGAAGATGCTGGATCCCATTAAATGCTACTTTTAGTCTTGGCTGCTCTCAGTAATTGTTCCATGATCCGTTTTCTCGCAGCCCAGCGCCACTTAGGGCTAGTCATTATTCTCTTTGAAGATTTACAGCTGTTTGTACCTCTGAGAATACAAGCAGGAGACTGCATGTGAAGATGACACTTCAAAGGAACTGTCCTTGGAAATGCCATCTGGGAACTGGGAGAGCATCCGCGATGTCTGTCCCTTGAAGGGCCAGTGCCAGGGCTTGTTGGTCTATCAGCCCGAGATGGCCACATCAGGGGAAACTGAGGCAAAAGGGGATTAAGGGGAAAGTGAAGTTGTGGGTATGGTGTGCTGGAACAGCCTGGGAATGATATCTTGATGATCACAAATCTTCCTGTGTTGATTTAGCGTGGAAGGGCAGTGGCTGGTTAATTTGTTCCTTTATCTGGTGAGGTTCAGTGCCCCTGTCCTGGCACCATGGGGCTGCAGAGACTGCCCCATTCCTCCCTTTCCAAATCCCACCCAGTCAAGGAACCACTGCCTTCTGCTCCAAGAGCCACCCTGCAAACACAGGGCATTGGGAGGGAGAGGGCTCTGCTCCTGGAGCTGCACTGCAATGATGGCATCCCAACAGAGAGCAGGACCTGCTGGTTTCAGCACCTTTCCCAGGGCTCCAGATTGCTCTGACAACATTAATAACACTGAAACCCCAATGGGGCCAAGAAGCCATTTCAAAAGCCATCAACCCATGTCTAGCAAATCTCCTCGTGCCTCTGCCATCGTGGGTGGGATGCTCACAGCCTTCAGCCAGTGTGCCAGGAGCTGCTGGGCTGCAGGGTGGCAGTAGGAGCCCCAACCCCAGCACCCTTGTGCCAGCTGTGCAACTGCATGTTGCACAGCTGGTACAAGGGTGCTGGGGTTGGGCTGGAGTTGGCTCGGGCAGGGTGGCTCCAGGTCTTGTGGGTTATGAGGGTCATAAAAGCACAAAGTCCACCACAAAGTACAGCAGAAAGCACTGCAGCGACAGCAGAAACAGCAGGGACTTCCTAGTACCCACCAGATCCTCAGCTGAGGTTTCCCAGTGCCTCCCCATCTGGTTCCCCATTTCCCTCTCTCTTACAGACCAAGAATTCCCAAGTTAAAATTCATCAGACCAGAAAACAAGGGCAAAAGTTTCACACACGCCAGACGTGTCCCTTCTCCCCTCCCTGCCTCACGCCTCGTATTTCCCAGTTCCTTTGTGACACAAGGGAAGGCTGGAGAGGGTCAGGTTCTGCTCTCTTAATGAAAATCTCCACCTTGGTGAGGCCAGGACTGTGCTCTGATGCTGAAGGCCTCTGAAGGCACTTGCTGGCGTCCTCACAGCTACATTTCATCTCCTGTCTGAGGTTTGGAGTCTTTGGTGATGCTCTTCCTTCTCCAGAATCTCAGGTAGTCTCCAAACTACCCTGGTAGTTATGAGCAGCACAGAAAAGGCTGGGACCTGGGGACAAGGTTTATGAGTGAAGTTCTCTTCTGCTCTAGCTTTCCCTCTCCCTGCTTGCATAAAGTGATGTCAAATGAAATAAATTACGTAATAGTAACAAGCAAGAACCAAACCATTTACGCCTTAAAATCACAGCAAACTCCCTTTCCCTCAGCCACATTCTTAATTATTCAGTTTTCTCTCCTTGTCACCCATCATCCTTGGTGCTATCCTGCAGACCAGGTTTTGTCCAGCTCAAGCAGTTCCACTGCAATAACTAACTGCTTGCATCCTCCCTGCTTGAAGGGCTGTAGGAACTCCCCTCTCATCCTCCTGGGCTAAATTAGAAGACATCAAAGCTCATGATCTTAAATATTTTCTAGTCCTTTCCCAAGATGTCCCTGCCAGTCATCTGTTCCTAAACGGCACACAACAAGATTTGGGTGTAAAGTAAAGCTTGAGACTCCCCATGACTAAACTACAAGAAACCTGTGGCTGGCTGAGGCAAAGGAAGGGTGGACAGAGAGACAGACAGAGAAGGGAGCATCTTGCATCACCATAAACCCAGATTCTGCTGACACCACACCAAGCACCCAGACCCTGTGAAACCAGCCCCCTTCTCTGCCCCACCAGTGGGTTTTTTTTTTTTTTTGTCTGGAGCTGATGGTCATCAGCCAAGCAATTAAATTTCCCCTCCACCCCATAGCACAAACACAAAAGCCTCCCAGGAGCATCGCTCTGGTTGCGGCACTCGTGGCCAGGAGCTTGTGCAGGGCTCATCCGTGCGGCACTAAGAGGAGTGATGCCACGGTATTTTACACTCATGGGTCACTGTTCATACCCACAGCCTGCAAGGGCTTTGCTGAATCAGGAGGGCTTGCAGGTCAGGAGGGCTGTTGCACGAGGAAATCCAAGGCAGGTTCTCCTAATCCATGGGGTTTTGCTGGATTTGTGCAGAAATTATGGAGCTGTGGCTCTTTGGCATCAAAAAAGACCACTTTTAGGGCTGATGCTCATTCACAGCTCCCTGCCATCCCCAGAAGAAAGCAAATGTCCTGGAAAAGCCAGGCAGCAGCCACCAGCGTGCCGTGGTTAATAGAGGCTTAGGCGGATTTTATTATGAATGACAGAGCGAGCGATTCAGGACTGAACCCTGAATGAAAATGGGCTCCTTGAATGAGAGAGAGCTCCTGCTCACCTGACAGGGGAAGGACTTTAAAGGGACTTGGACAAGAACCTCCACCTGGGAGGCTCCTGAGTTAAGCAATCATTCAGTCTGGAGCACTGCCCTGGGTTTTATGGTGTTTTCTCACCAATGTGAATACTGAGGCTTGTTCTAACTACTGACCCTTCTCTTTTCCCTCCTGAGGAAACCAAACCACCTCACCCTCGATCTGGTTTCAGTGCCCTGTGCCATATTTTGGGGAGGATGCAGCCCTTCAGGATCACGCCTTGAATTGCAACAGCGGAGTTCGGCACAGACTGAATTAGTTCCCATGTTTGTCTATGACATCAGTCTGGTATTTCTTGGCAAAAAGGCACAAAGAAATGAGATGTGCTCTGGGATGGGGCAGGTAGAGGCAGAGACACGCACGGGAGATGGCAGCGTGCCGGTGTTTGCTTGCGTGCACAGCCAGCGAGGGCCTGGGGCAGGAGCCTGCGGGCCCTGGTAGTAACAGCTATTTAAAGTGATGATGGAATTATTAAAAAATGGCAACATTGGTGTGTGAGTGGGTAGAAGAGCAGGAGATGAGCTGTTCCACAGCCTCCTCCCAGCAGTAAGGCGCTCAGCATCCCCAGCAGCCGGCCCCTGGCTGTACCCTTCATCTCTTGTCTAGGGTCTCCTCAACTGATCACCGAGGATTTTGTGACTTCAGTTGTACACCCCAAGTAAAGGGCCAGAGACCTGCAACCAGGTGCAGACTCTATCCTAGGAAGAAAACCCAGGGACAGCAGCAGGAAGGGGAATTAGGAAGGGTGCTGGGCAGGAATTGCCTTGTCTCTTCCCAGCTCCGTGCTGGCACTTGACTTTGAAGTGTGGCTGCCCTCGAGTGGTGTCTCAGGGGCAGGAGTGAAGCCCATTGAAGGGATACACACTTGCAACACAGCTTCAAGGCAAATGTTTAAACACAACTACCCACAGTTTAATCAGTTGCCCTCCCTTCTCCTCGTCCCATATGTGCCCAGCCTGCTTCACACTGGGAGGTACGAAAGCAAAACCAGCTGAGTCCTTTTGCTGGGCTTTTTTTCTGGTTCCAGTGAAATGCAAACAACAGCCTGAAAGAATTTCCTCCTCCAGCCCCAAGTAAGGCCCCAAATTAGCCATTCAAAACCACAAGGGTTTTCTTTCTATAGGAGATGCTGCAAGAGTTTTGGGCACCAGCAGCCCCCATCTCCAAATACCATGTGTGCCAGGCACCTCTCATCAGCCCAGCCGAGCGGGGCCTCCACACCAGCTTCAGGTTCCTTCAGCAATGCAGCTAATCTCAGTTTCCAGACATCCAGGGGTTTTCACAGCAAAGCAAGAAGAGCACGAGACACGTTCCCTCCAACCACCTCTGTCCCTCCAGACATGTGGGGTAGAAGAGCCCTCTCCATCCTCATCAGCCTCCTGCAGCATTGGATGGATCTCACACACCACCTGAAAGCCAGGTAGTGACACACACCTCCAATGGCAACACCCACTGGTGATAATGCAAAGAGGATGCTATAGTAGAAGCAACTCCCCCCTTCATGCCCACAGAAACTATTCCCTGCTGGGGCACCAAACACCCTCAAAACGTCCAACGGTCCCCACTGGGCTCTTCTGTCCTGCAGTGACCAGGACCAGAGACAGAAGCTGTGGTGGTACAGCAGATGATAAGCAAGAAGCAAAAAGCCTGTAGGAACCCATTGGCCCATGCCAGAATCCCATTTGGAGTGTTTTGCTCCTGTACTTGGTGGAGAATGACCTCATTGGGGAAGCATCAAAGGCAGCAAACCCTTTTTTGCAGGTGAATGAACAGAGCCAGGCTGAGAACCATGGGACAAGCCAAGACAGGTTGTGGCACAAAGTAGAGCCAGGGTTTGGCCTCAGGGAGGTATGAAGCTCTGGGGTGCCTCGTGGGAATTTCTTTTAAAGTCAAGCTGGGGAGGAGTGTTGGTGAGTAATTGCTCCATGGCAGGTCCAAGAAGTGAATAATTTTCCAAGAATAAAGGTTAAAAGCCTAGAGACTCTAAGGAAAGGTGCTCTATAAATAGGACTAAGTAGGCAGAGCAGTGGGAATAACGGGAAAAGGGGTGGAAATGACCTGACACCCATGTTGGGATTGGACATGTGGTTGTCTCTGCAAAGCAGACAGGTTTAAAAAAAAAACAACTTTCAGACATCCCACTGCACCATGGGCTCAATGAGAGCTGTGAGCTCTATGAAACCATCCTACCCCAGCAATACATGGCATGATTGGTCCGTGGACCAGAAGCATCATGCTGGTGCCTGGGACAAGGCTACAGCACAGCAACTGAAATTTAGTGTTGCTCAAATCATCAAGTGGGACAACTTCTGCTCCCAGAAGAGGAGGAACTGGAGGAGCTGTCCTACCAATTTTGATCGCTTGATCATCTCCACCACCCCTCACATCCCTCAGTGGGCACAAGCAGAGTGCCCTGGCTGGGGTGCTGGCAGTAGAGCTGGTGAGCAGGGATGGCTTCACTGCCCACATGGGTGCTGCACGGTGGAGCCCCGTCTGCCTGCTCGTGTGGTGACATATGGACCCACATCTCCGTCTTTTACTCAAAACACACAAAAAAATCCATCCTGGGGACACTCAGCCCTTCTTCCAATTAATTTGCTGCTGGTCAGTGCTTTCTAGAAAGAGAGGTGGAGTGCAAGCTAGCATGATAATGTACCCTTTGGTTCTTTAAAAAGCAATAACCCATCTGCAATAACGGGCTGTAAATGAGCTAATGCTGCTCAGAGATCTTCCAGTCACTGTGGATGTAACTGTGCAAATGTCAGCTCGGGGCTTACAACAGTAAAAAGGCATCCTAGGGAATTGCTGTGAGTGGTGCAGAGATGATGCTAAAAAACCTAGCCTGTGTTTGCATAAATCTCCTGTGCCCTCACATCTCAACTGCTGCCAGTGGCTCTGGTCACCTCCAAAAGGGCACAGATAAGTGAGAAAAAGGGCTGGGTGTGGGAGTAGATGGCGCATACAGCTGAGCTTCCACAAGAAGAAAGACTGAAGAGAGGAAGATGTCAGCTTGGAAGAGAAAGAAAAACCCAGAAGAGCTCCAGAGAGTGAGCAGTTCCTCTTCAACCCACCAAGCATAAAAATTGGCCAGAGGCAATGAGCAAGCAACAGGTTGAAGACCAGCAAAGGTCTTCTGCATGGATCTCATTGCCACAGATGTGGTAGGAGCCAAGTGAAGACATACTTTGGGAAAATCTTTAAACACTCTCCTGGAGCACAGGTCCATGCTGTTAGATTCAAGAGCCCAAGTTCAGGCTCGAGAGTCCAAGGGTGGCCAGTCAGCCGTGGCGCTGTGTGCCTGCTCAGCCTGGTTGCGCTCGCTGACTTGCAGTTGCAGGGTAGAAGCAAATCCAGCAAAGTCAGATGATTTACAATTGAGCTCTGCAATTATGTCCAAGGTTAGAATCAGGGCCCAGATCTGCACATCAAAATAGATTTCCCATAAATTACTACATTAAGGCTTTTCATAAGAGTTTAACAGCATGAAGTATGATTCATGATGAACCTGTAATGTTTAATTAGAAGGGAGAAACTGATCCTGCTGTGAAAAACTCCTAGATCCCATGCCAAGCTCATCATTGACTTAATTTACAGGACATAAACAAGCCAGAAAATGGTGTAAGTGGTAAAGTCATGTAATTTTTGCCAGTTCAGGATACAACAGCTCTGCAAAGGGAAGGCGGTTTACAAACCAAATGAGATGCAGGTGGAGGTATATTAAGAAAACAATGAGCAAAATCCTGGGCAGCACAGGATGAGAAGATCTGACCTAACCTCTGCTCTAGCTGCTCTTCTTGCTACTGCCCTGAGTTCTGCCTCCTGGCATGAAGGTCACTGGTCTCAAACAGCCATGAAATTCCCCATTGGCTTAAGTTACATGTGTCCCTCGAGCTTCTAACCCTAGATGTCAAACAGTCAAGGCTGCCATGTCGGTGACATGGACATGACTTCTGGGATGACTCCAGGGAAACCGATAGGATTACGTTGGATTTACACCAGTACCACCCTACTGCACCCCACCCGCTGCCAGGGAATGTTTCTCTGGTTTCCCTGGGGCTCTGGCTTTCCTGCCCTGTGCATGCCTCTCAGGGTAACCATGCCCATGGCGGGATGCAACGTGTGCCCAAAAAGGGATTCTCAGTATTATTCATACGGAAAAAATGCTGTGGGATTGCTTCCCTTCATGTAACTAACTGGTCCCATGACCTCAGTTTTATGATTCCTCATTTCTGAGTGAAATAATTTCCAATACCAAGAAGGGAGAGGCTGATGGGTTTGTGGGGAAGGCAGCAGGGAGGCTGCAGTGAGCAATTACTTGCAAGAGACAGACTTGGGAGCCACACCTAAGATGAGCTTGGCTCCAGCCCTGACCACCTACACCATCTTTCCGGTGTCGTTTTAGCAACCATGAGCAAGGCAGTGAACTGGGACCCTGAACAATACCTGAGAGCCACAGGAACCTGCTGCTGGAGATGCTTTTGATGGTGTGTTCACCAGTCCCAGAATAGAGCAGCTCTCCACTTACATGGGAAATGAGGTGAAGAATTCAAAACCAAGAAGGGAGGGGAGGACACTGCAGAGCTACTCAAATTCAGCTGTAGTTTCATAAATGCTTTATATACCACTCTTTGCTGTCCTGTCCAGGCTTGGGCAGGGTGGAGAAAGCTGAAACAGTGCAAGGTTTTGAGGAAAAAAGTGAACAAGAGGAATGACAGGAGCAGCTCCCCAATTGTACAAGGAGATGCCTCCAGCTTCCTTCTGTCCCTCTGTCCCATTTGCAACAAACCTGAGTTTGGGTACTAGAAAGTGAAAGGAACTGCAGTGGCAATTGGGTGAGTCATGTCACATCCCCAAAGCACCCCACGGCCAGACTTAGACTGTCAAGTACCTGGGATGCAAACCAGCCTACCCTTGGGAAACAGGCTCTCACCAAGTTTCAGAAATAGCAGGCACACAAGAGGGATTTCAAAGCAGGAGAAAACAAGATGAAAAGGCAAAAATATATATGCAGAAAAAATAGAAACCCAACCCAAGATTCTTGGGTGTAAAAAGCATTGCAGGTGCCAGAAACACCTATGCAATGAGAGTGTTTGAAGTTAATCACACCAGGCTAGAGATCAGTCTGCCAGGGCAGCCTGTTGTGTTCCTGCAACAGGATGGGGCTGAACTGCACCGACTGGAGAACATCATGAACGAGGGTCAGGGCCAGAGGCACAGCCTGACTGGGGCTGAGCACTGGAACGGGACCTGCTGTGAACCAGGGACAATCCCACTGTCTCACAGTGCTGAATCTTCCCTTTCTGTAAACTGAGGGAATGGTATTTGCCATGCTCCCCACATCACAGAAAGGTAAATAAATTCACTAAAATGGGTTGCTGAAGACCCTAGATGAGCTCACTGCTGTGCTTTCTTATTGCAAGGTTTAATCCTAAATCCACTGTCCCTGACCATACAATGGTTACCTTCCAGAGCTTGGTTCAGTTCAGCCTCCAGCATCCAAACAACAGTTTTTTTGTGTTGTCTCGAGACACGATCCACTGCTTGCCACATCCCACAACCAGAAATTACCCTGGACACCCAGCCTATAATTTGCATTTATTTAGCTTAATCCCTTTCACAATACATCATCCACACCACTGCTTCCCTCCTTCGGATGCTCACTCACTGAGACTACCTACAGCAGCGATTGCTCAGCCAACCTGCAACATCTGCTCCCATCTTCCCTAGTTTTGGGGAGAAATCCAGGCCCAGCACAGAGAGAGATCCCAGGAAGGTTGCTGCCCTGAGCCTTCCCACCTCCATGCTCACAGAGCAGATAACTGGAGGCAACTGGTGGGGCCGGCACGGGTCTTGGCATGGGGGATTGGTTGGGGGGGCGCAGGGGTGTGAGGGAGGCCTTGGGTTACAAAGGCAATTTCAAAAGTCAGCCACCAGCCCCAGTCACTAAACATATTACTGGGGTTTTCCTTTTCTTATACCTAAGAACTTGGTCATCAGGGTGACAAAGAAATCACAGTGAGAGTGAGAGCAGGAGATAAACGTGAAAGCTGGGCAGTTCTGGGAGTGGGGAGGGGGGGAATATAAAAGGCAGAAGGGAAAGAATCAAGGATGTGGGTGTGCAAAGAAGCCAGAAATGACATTAAAAAAGGTAGGGCTAGAAAGGGTGAAAAAAATGAAAATGAAGCACCATGGCAAAGAAAATCTGTGGGAGAGAGGCAGGAGGAGAGTCCCTGGTCAGCCCTGAAGGGCAGGGGATGGATGGACAGACAGACAGACAGACAGACCCACAGATCTTCTGGAGCTGGTTCATGGGACACTGACTGGCAGCCCGAGCAGCAGCCACGGCTCCCATGTCTCCCCATACCCGAGCCTGTGTCCCCATGATTCTGCCCTGCCCATTCCCTGCCTATAGCTCTGACTATGGGACTGTCCCCTGCTGCAGGGGACCTTGCACCCAAGGGGTGCTCAGGACTGGCAGCAATGGACCATAGCCCAAGCGGGCAGTGGGACCAGCTCCCTCCACCACAGCCCCGCCACGGCCACCTCTCCCATCTGTTTTTGCTTGTGCCAGATGGGAAGGAGAGGGAGGGATGGGGGATGGGGCCGCATCGCTGGGATGTCAGGGATTCATTTCTTTCTATTCTTTTCCCAGTGACATCTAAATGGCCCCAAAACACTTTCTGATTGCTGTGTGTTATTCCCAACGACACAAAGGTGAGGGGCTTTCAGAATTAATCAGAGGCAGGGGAAAAAAAAAAAAGCAGCAGCCCAGGCCCACAGACACATACACCCCCCACACCCCCAGCATTTTTTGGAGCTGCTCAAGCAAAGGGGAGAGTGAGCGCGAGTAATTTTCCACGGATGCAGGGAACAATTGAGCCCCGCATGGTTTTCATCGTTAAAATGCTTCCCTCCAGCAGTTTATGTTCATCCACACCAGACAAAGGCAATACACATGCAGAGACCAGTTTAGTCTTGCTCCACCCGCCCGTGGTGAGAAGTCGAGGTGCGGGGTGATGGGGAGGAGGAGTGGGGAGAGATGCTCACACCACGAGGTGGGACCTGCTCCAGGTCCTCTGTCTGCATGGGCAGGGGATGGCTGAACCCAGTTCTGAGTCACCCTTACTCAGCCCTGGCACAGCCTCAACTGTGCCCAGGTATGTGGGCTGGTTTGGGGAGGGGAGAGGGAATGGGGCAGCTCTGGCACAGAGAAAAGCGCGTGGGTTTAGGGGGAAGCATCGCTCAATGCTGCTGGTGTGGTACCATCGCTTCTGCACGTAGACAGGAGACTGGGGAAGGAAGAAAGTCAGTGCTTGCTTCAGCCTCATACCCAGTTTCTCCTGGGATCCAGCCCCTCCACTCATGCAGGGTCTTCAACTACCTTACAGACATGGCAGACCCTGCCTCCATCCTCCAAGCTAAGCCTGCAGGACAGCAGGGTGCAAGTTTTTGGCTGAGAGGCAGACTGCTCTTGCACTTCAAGTCACAGCATTGTTTCAGAGTCCCTTATGGCATCTCTATCCCGAGTGGTCCCTCCTAAACCCACCATCCTCAGAAACTTGCTTCTCACTGGGAGCAGGCAGGGCCAAAGGGACAATACCACCAGTATTGTGGGAACCATGTCAAGAGGACCTGTAGCTCTGAAGAGAGATGAAACGCAACCAGTTTTCACCAAAAAAAACCCAAATCAAACCAGCCTTTGTTCCTTATCAAAGATCAGCACATGGCTAAACAGACTCAGGCCCAGACTGGTGGGAGATCTCTAAGCAACATTTTTGTGGTGCAGAGTAAGGTTTTGCCAAACTCCTTCTACCTAGATACTACCGAGCCAGTGGTTCAGACCAGTGCTGGTTTGTATCCCTTTGCCAGACCACTGAAGGCATCTTTCAACTAAGCATCAAAGCAGAGACCCAAATGAATCACAGGATCCAGTGCTGAGGCTCCAACAGCCTTTTCACAAAGCACAACAGCATAAGTCCCAGCATCCCTGTTGAATTATAACCTCCCCAGGTAGATGTGCCAAGTATTTTACTCCTTGTTCTGCTTGGTTGCATGTTTTTAAGCTCTTTTTCTAACACCCAGCAAATGCATTTGTAAATTGTTGGGTTCTACCAAAGAGGTGATGGCACTTAACACAGTCACAGAGAGACACTTCACACATACAGCTTGTGCAGGAATGATTTTGGATGGCTGAGATACTTCCTTGACAAGAAGCACAAAGAGAAAGGAAGCTTTTCCAGAAGATGATCTGAGTTTGCTTAGCCTAACAAAAGAAAGGCCAGAAGTGGCAGGATTGCTACACATAAAAGCACCCAAGAGAGAGCTGAGACATCTATTTAATCTTAAGGACAATGTTGGCATCAAACCAATTGAGAAAATTTGGTTTACAAAGAAAAAAAACAACCCTGGGATTAGGAAGGAGCTTCATAACTCTTAGAGCATTCAGTGTGTGGAACTGCCTATGGGGAGACACTGGAGGGTTTGAGGGTGGAGGAGCACTGTACCTTTATGGACAGGATCCTAGGACCACACGTGGACAGCAGGTCTGGATTTGACTCAGAAGGTCCCTCCTGCCTCCATGAGTAAAGATAACTCACCCATAGGTCTCTGAAACAGGGAAGTCCCAGTGCTCAATGTCCCCTAATGCTGCAGGAAAAGCTCTTGAAATCTTCCCAGAGGAAAAGTCATTCAGAGAAGATACAAGAGGTGACTTCCCTTGGGTCGCGTGTGCCCTGAGCCTGGTAACTTTTCAAAGTCCTACAACGAGCATGGATCTTGGACAGCTACAACAATAGCTTATTTTCAAAGAAAATTAAGAACAGCTTGTTTTTCCTAATCTTACAGTTTCCTCCAAACAAATGTGTCACAGCTGTTATACCTGGAGGTCATGGAAAAAAGGTCTCATTGGAACTACTGCAAGAAGGATTTTGGCTGGAGAAAAAGAGTTTGAGTGTTTCCTGTATGAATACAGTGAGGAGAGACTGAAGAGAAACTGTCTTCTTGCCCATAGCAACAGGAAAATGAATAGCAGTCATGAATTTAAGGGGGAAAAGCCCAAATACTTTGCAGAAGACAGAAAAGTACTGGAGATTGTCTAGGGAACTGTTGGCCTCCCTATCACTGAAGGGTTTTATGAACAGGTTAAACACATCTGTTGAGTGATTCCTGATCCTTCTTTGGGGCAGGAGCATGGATTATATGGCCTTCTGCAACGGCAACTAATATCCTCTGTGATACAAATCTCGGCACCACGATGAAGATAACATGGTCCTCTCTGCTTACATTCAAGGCTGGACACAGACATGCTACTAGATGCCAGCACAGACCCAGTGTGCCTTCCACATCCCACAGCGACCTGGAGATGCCAGTCCTACCACAGGTCTGAACACCTGGGTCCAGCCTGCAGCATCACGGTCTGAATTGAAACAATAGAGGCTTAATCAAGCCATATATATTATTAAAGTTCATTTGCTGACTTTGTGAGGTTCAGGAAAGTCTTTTTGTTAAAATTCAAAGAGTTTTAAAAGATCCAGAGACTCTGAGAGTAGTGGTGCAGGAGTAGAGATGCAAATAACCAGAGTTCCAGTGCTATCGTGTTGGTGTTGCTTCACAAAGGTACAAGCTGCAGTGGTGCTGGTCAGAGCTGTGCAGAGACCCAGAGTGGTGGTCATGCCACTGGATAGCACCAGGAAAATGCTAAAATAAAAAAAAAATCAAAAAAAAAGAAAAAAAGTTTTGTGTAAAGTGATATCTTGCAAAATGATATCTTGTCACCTCTGTGACAGTTCATGGGGAAAACTATCCAGGTACCCCGAGCAAGTGGATTTCTGAATCCATTTAAAATCTTAAAACTGCAATACATAAACCTTAAAATACCAAATGTCAAGACACCAGGAAAACACTGAAAGTAACCCCCAGTATAATAGAAAAAAGAATTTAACATGTCTTGTCACTACCAAAGAATAATCTCCCATAAATATTTTTAAAAGTAACAGACAGGATTATCAATGAGACTTGAGACAGGATAAAGACAGATAATTTATGTTCAAGGGAACATTTTGCTTATTTCAAGGGTTCATTCTTTGAGGCAACTAGACTTTATAAAGTGACCTAAACTCCTTAGTCTCATATGATTTGAGGTCAGAGGAGGCAGTCTAAAGGGAGCAGAGGCTGTGAGACCTCTTCAGCTCCCATCCCAGCTCTGCTTCTGTACATCCTGAGGCCAGTCCTTTCTTCCTGCCTCAGTTTCCCAATCGACAGTGACAAAAGTGAAGTTACCACCTTCAAAGGGAGCACAAAGGCTGCACAGACTGAGAGGTAGCATTGGAAGCTTAGACATGTACACCAGGGATCCTCTTTTCACTGCCTGATCAATACAAGCTCTCAGGGATGGTGTAGGATCTGCTGCTGCCACTGTGACATACTGATATCTCTGGAGGGATTGGTTTTATTGTGCATACTCCAGCCTATTAAGCCCGTGACTTGATTTAGCAGAACTACAGAGCTGCTGTACTGTGCACATTGTTCTGACAGCTGCTAAGGACTGACCTGCTGACTCTCATTGCTTCCTGTCACATCCTGTTCCTTGAAGGACAGCTGATTACATCTGCCTCCTTAATGAGCTCAATGAGTCTGAAGATGGGCTGCCCAATCCAATAGTATGTGATCTTTGGCTTCCACTGCTCCCTGATGGCTGTCAGTCAAAGAGCAAGGATACGTCTGTGTGTGAAGCCAAATAAACATGGAAACATCACAGGCAATGAGAACTGCCAGCTTGGAAACTAATAAAGTATAGGACAAAAGTCTGGGGAAGCACCAGGAAGGCAGAACACAATGACAATCTACATTATGACTTGGAAGTACCCATTAAACAATCCAAAAAGGAAACTCTGATCCAAGAAAGGACAAACATTTGTACGGGGATCAGCTGTGCAGGGGAGCAGGAACAACACCTTCAGTAGCTAAAATACCCAACAAACAAAATTCCAAACCAAATCTTAACTGTTCTGTTTATTTTCTGTAGTCACAACTGCTCCCTTTCTGTGCACACACCTCTCAAGCAGCAGGTTTTCAGACCACCACCTCCAGTACTTTGTAAAGTCACTGTAAGCAAAACTAGGCCATCGGTCCAATCCTGATCAGTAATTTCAAGGTTCTTTGCCTTCCTTAGGCCAATTTTTTATCTTCTACCACCCCAGGAAATCTGTTGCTCTTATTAAGAGTTATGAGGACATGCTCAGCTTTGCGTGGAAGTGCACTTCTGCACTCCCCAAGGATTAGGCTCTCCTGCCTCTGCAGTGGGAAGTCCTGTGGGTCAAGTTAGGGGACATATATGAGATTGCTGGGCTTACCTGCAGCAGGACATGTGGGAATAAACAGCTCCCCTAAACCCTGTTCCTTTGGAAACATAGACACAGGCATCATGAGTTTCACAGAGGCACGTCTGTAAAACATCACATATTTTGCAGTGGCTCACACCTTTCTGGCAGGGTAAGCAATGAGCCCTTCACATCTCGGCTTCATCCAGAGTTAATCACCAACAGGAGACAGGGTAAGTTAATTTGTACCTAGAACAGCTTCATAAATAAAACCCATTTAGGAAAACTGGAAAATTCTAGCAAGGAAATAGAGCTGCCTTCATTTTAAAGCCTCCACTCCGGGTTTGTTGACAAGCTGGCGGTTTCTTTGACAGCCGTTTGCTGTCAGCCCCTGACAGACATCCCGAGAGCGCCGCTTGTCTTTGGATTCGGTTTCTCACTCACAGCGTGGGGACACACCGAGGCCTGCATGGGTCGGGGTCTGCTCCCCACCCGCTGTTCAGACGGGTTCTTCCCGGCTGAGGAGGCGCAGCGGGTGGGCAGGGGGGGTGTGTGCTGCAGGGGAAACTTGTGCTGCCATCACTCTACCTGCTGCGTGGGTAAAGGCTCACCAGAGCTGTCAAGCTGCTATCTCTTTGAGTCTGAAATTCAAGAATAATTTTTCTTTTTTTTTTTTTTTTACAAAAAAAGTAAACAACCCAAGCTGCTAAGCTGGCCTGATGGCTGCTTCCAGCTCCACTTTCACTCAGAGGGATTGCTGACTATCTTGGTACACAGAACTGCAAGTAAATATTAGTTCAAACACAGATAGCTCATGGGCACAGGCTGCCTGCAGCTCAAATAAACAGTTTGTCAGAAGTGCCTGCTACCAGGGCTGGACCTGCCCCGTCCCGCCCGCGGAGCCCCAAGGGCTGCTTCGGGTGTCAGTGCAGCTCTGGGTGAGCTCCAGCCAGTGACTTTAAGCACTGAATCCACTGGGATTATATCCAAAATAAAGCAGCACACAGCACAAACAGCTGGCAGGAATCCCACTTGGCCAATTCTACTGGTCAGAGGCCATTCCCAGGCTTGCTCTGAGCTACAGCACAGGGACAAACTGGTTCCCTTTCTGGCAACTCTCTAAAGGATGATTGTGGGATAAAGCTTACTGCAGGTTAAATAACCTTCCCTGCCTTAGAGGCTCGTTCATTTTATTTATGGGAAAATATGCTCGTTAATGCTCTTATCACAGGAATGATCTAATGGGGGGGGGAAGTTGCCTTTGAATATATCCATCTTAATGAGCTGCTGGGTGAAGTGTTTATGCAGGCAAAACTGATTCTGAACTCGTTTCTGACAGAGCAGATTCCGCACAGGTTTTAACGCTCGTCCTGCTGGCATCTGTTTGTTTTGATAACATTTCCAAACGAAATTACGAGTTACAAAAGCTGAGCTGTGCTGGGCACTTCCTTGTCCCTAAGGCTGACTGATCCCAGCACAATATTCAGGAAAACAAACCACACCACTCAGCTCACCTTCCCCACACTGACTGTGGAAGTTGCCCATCCTGTAAAAAAACATCAGGTGGTGCTGAACTCTTCTCTAAGAAGGGAAGCCAAGCAAAGAATAAGCAAACACGTCCACCACACAAAGGCTCCAGCAAGCAAGGGAGGGAAAGGGGCAGGCAGAGAAAGACAGGGCTCCAGAAAGCTGCCACGCACCAAAATGCAGATTACACACGATCACGGAGGGGCTTGTTTTCTCAGGACCTGGCTTTCTGAGGTGCTGTGCACCCCACAGCTCTCTCTCCTGGTCCAACAGGAAGGACAGTGCTCCATCTCCATGGCATTGCACCCTTTGCCAGAACCAGACCTTAACTGCCTCTCATTAACCGGGGGAGCAGAGGGAAAGGAGGGGATGGAGAACTGAGCAGCGTCTGGCCCCATGTAACCAAAAGCAGAAAATGGATTGTGGAAGGAAGGATGTTGCAATGTTTTCCACTTTACTGCTTTGTAACTACCTCTGAATTCCTCGTGGCCATTTGTTTATAACTGGCAGCAACACCCAGAGAAAAAATCAATACGAAAATCAAGCTTGTGGAAAATTATTGTGAAATTACAGAACCTTAACGACAAATTGCTCAAGCATGCTTCTTCCCCAGAACTGTTAAGGTGCCATCCTCTGACCCTATCTCATGTCTCTTGCTGTTGGGTAACCCCCTCTCTAGCTGACTGCACTTACTGATCTCCTCCAAACCTTTCCCCTCACCCCCATGTTACTTTTATACGGAAACTGAACTGCAATGCCTGGTAAGTTTGATCCTACAAACTTAAAGAAAGCAACTCAGCGCTTATCAGGTGACCAGCACTATGTTGGTTTACACCCTTAAACCAGATAATGAGACATTAAAGCATTTTAAGCATCTGTTACCTCATCTGCATTCAATATATTGTCCTCTTCATACCAGCTGGTTTTAAGTGAGAAAGCAAAGATCCAAAGTTTCTTTAGTAAGCAGTACAGATGTTTGTTTGCCTGATGAACTAGTGACTGCTTTCTTCTAGCTCAATATTTCACAAAGATCTTGGAAAATAAATTCTTTCCTGTGCTGGTAAACATCTAAGTATTCCAGTTTAACTTCACAGTGGCATGCAGAATCTCCTTCCAGCACAAGTGGGTCTGCAGAAAACCTGACCTTCAAATCAAATCGTTCTCACACGGATGACAATGAAAATGAGGAGAGTTTTCCAGCTAGAAAATGTGTTCTAATTACATGTCCCACAAAGATCAGAATAGATTCTAACACACCAAATAACATTTTTAGTGTGGGAGTATTTAAAATTAGATAACTGGTAGTTAACTGTTACCTGTAAGGAAACAAACCAGAACTTCTAAGGAAGCAGGTGGGTAGACTTAAGAGCCCTGCTTTATAATATTTATAAACTGTAGATCTTATAATATTTAGAAATAACACCAACCAGTGTTTTGATAAAGACCTCAGAAGCTTTTGCTGCACTTTGTCTCCTCGTAGAGCTGACCAAGATCAACATTTAAATTATTCTGGGTCTAAAGCTGGCTAAATAACAGGGCGGAGAAGTCATCACACAGAATGATTTCTGTGAAAACACATCACGATGGACATCTCTGCCTCAGATTCTGTCCTGTTCTGGTGCTTGGCTACATCTCTAGATAGCTTAGAACTCTAAGAATGAGTAGAGACTTCTTGCAGTCAAAATAGAGAAAAAAACAATCAGGACAACTTGGTTTTAGAGTTTGGGACAATTAATTTATTATTTTTTAAAAACTTTTTTTTGTAGTTACTGACTGTGTAATGATGCAGGAGAACTGCACACGCTTTAACAGATCTCGTGTTTCTCTTCCCGTTGTACTTCCCTAGTCAGCAAATCAGGGTTAGATTAATTCCCATGACGCTGCTAAATGTCATAAACATCTCTTTCCACATTCAAGAGCTATGCTGGCATGCTGCAGCAAAGCAGAAAAGAGATGGGGGTTTCTGCTTCATGTCAAATACCAAATTTCTTCCATTCACCTTCACTGGAGCATTATTTGTCTACAACATGGTGGCTTCAACGAAGTCCAATACAGCCCACTCACCAATAGCCACTCCAGAGACAGAAAATGCTTTTGTGTGGAAAAAACCATTTGCAGTGGTCTTATTTAGCTACATCTTAGCCATCTAAACAACAGAACAGTTTCTCTTTCTTTCCTTAAATAAAAAATGTCATACAACTGCAGTATCAGTGTGAAGGATTTCAGAACCGGCAAGACTTAAGAGCGTTTCAGGTCCTGAACATCTTGCTAAGCACTTGGGTCTATAAAAGCCTGACAATGACTTAACTGGTGATTTTGGCTAATTTTTGAGACATCTTTTCTTAAAGAGACTGGAAATCATGCTGAAATGCATGCTGAAAAAAAAAAAAAAGGAAAATGAAGTTCTAGAAGATGAAACTCTTCGGCTTTCCTCAAGTGAAATGATTTAAACATTGATTCCTAACATGGAGTTCTGTGTCTTGCTTCTTCTGTACCTTCTCTGTGAACAGGTCTGGTTATCAAGTAACTCGGACTGTACAAGACATTTTCCCAGGTCATTTCACCAGCCTAATTGCTACGACCTGCTTGTGTAAGAACAGAACAGCTGGGACTCGCTGCACACTCTCCTCTGAGGATGTTTAACCAGGAAAGGAGCTGGAGCAACTGCAACACTGACACACAGTGACTTCTCACTACTCTGCTGCCATGGGCAGGGTAATGATGGCAAATCAGTGGTAGAAAACCAGCTGGAGAGGACAACATCCAAACTGCCTCAGCTGGTAATCCTGAAATCGTGAGGCTTCTCTGTGAGGATTTATGAATTGCTGTCACTGCTAAACTCAAAGTCAGGCTATCTCAGCAAAACTGCAGCTGGAACTAATCCCACACATTATTTAATGCAGAAACCCAAAACAGTTTGGTTGGGCTTTGTACAGGCAACAGAGCATCACAGTGTTATCCAGGTCATTCGGCTGTAAAATGCAAGGATGGTCCATTGTGATGTCAGGTATCCAAAGGGCAAAGCTGTTTCCAGTGCTGTGGTAAAGAGGAGAGCAGCTGCAAAGATGATGTCCTCTGACACAGTGCCATTATAAGGAATTACAGCCGGATTACTACATAAATAATAAATGCCATTGTTTGAAATAATGAAGCCTATCACGAAACGCTAAGTCCTCCCATTGACTAATAGATCCACCCCCCATCAGGAAAACCTTTCTAATACAACACACAAAACATGAATTCTGTCTTCTCCTCTGATATGCTTCACTTGGTCCAGATATCCCTGAACTGCAGCTATCCTATTGTTTCAAGCTGGTCTCTGGGTAATGGCAGTCAGCTTCCCCTCTATAAATAAACAGCAAATCAAGAGAGTAGGGTGAAAGCAAGAACTAATGCCTCAGTTATGCTGTGTTCTGCGAGCTAAGATCAGATACCTGCAGCAAGAAAAGGACTCTTGTACCTCTTACTTACCATGACTCCCAGACTAGTCACTGGCTGCTGACCAGCCTAGGCTTCTCACCTAAGCTGCAGAACAGTGTTTTCTTTTGGCAAATACACTTTGTTCCATCATAGTTAATCAGAGCAGTTTCAGGATGCAGAAGGTGTATGGGGATTTAGACACTTTGTGCAAAGTGGAAACACTCGATGGACTATCCATGTGCTCAGACTTCCTGGATGGGGATGTTTTAAAGCAAATAAAAGTAAGGATAGTAACAACAAAACCAAACAAAAAACAAACCCCAAATGCATCAATAATACCTGATGGCAACGTGTGCTGTAGTTGAATGAAGGAAAAAATAAACATAACCATCCACAAATGAGAATGCGATTTCAAAACTCATTACCACGTATCTTTAGTAGTTTTATTTGCCTCTATAAACATCTTTTCCTACTTAAACTGGAAACTTGACCGGAAACTTTCCTACTTGACTGGAAACTTGGTTCAGCAGCTTTCATTCTATACAGGGTAAGATCCACTGCTTAGGATGTGCCCCGACTCCTGGGGTGTGCTGGGGTGTGGGACCATGTCTTCAGGCTGAAATAGGCGAGTCAAAGCTCTCCTGTCATGGAAATGGTCACAGAATGTTAGGAGCTGGAAGGGACCTCGAAAGACCATCCAGTCCAACCCCCCTGTCCAAGCAGGATCATCTAGAGTAGACACAGGAACGTGCCCAGATTGGTCTTGAATGTCTCCAGGGAAGGAGGAGACTCCTCAACCTCTCTGGGCAGCCTGTTCCAGTGATAATCTACTTTTGTACACATTTGCTGCTTTTCAGATGAGTCCTGAAGAGTGAACCCCCAAACCCAGGGGATGAATCAATATTATCCAAAGGTGAAGCGGGACGGCTGGCTTTCAAACTCACACCCTTTCCTCCAGACCTTGTTCCACCCCAGGGGCTGCGGAAAGACCCAGCCGCGTCCCCCAGCCTCAGGTTTCCCAAGTCCCCGGGCGCGGGAGGTGCGGAGGCAGAGGAGCGTTACGGGCTGTTTGTCGTGGGGGTGGGGCCGCAGAGCTTCTGCTGTGCAAACAACCAGGATTTACTCACTTCCCCACGGCCGCGCAGCACGAAGCCCTTTTCCCCTCACATTTCCACCGACCATTCCCCAGACAACCGGAGCTACAAACTACTGCCCAGGTCACAGGCCGAGGGAAACCGGGACAACCTCTCCGGGTCACAGCTCCAGCCCGCTCCGTTAGGGCCTCGTAAGGTCTTATTTTACGTTAACGCTTCCCTCAGCGCTGAGGTGAGAAGTGCCTCGCTCGACAGATCGGAGGGTGGCGATGCCATACCCGGCGCAGGCTGCTCCCCACAGGACGTTCCGCTGCCGGGAGACCAGCCTCCCACCGGGGCCGGACGGGGATCCAGAGACTCTTCGCCCAGTCACCACTCCCCGATACCCTCCTGCCCCCCGCGGAGAACCGCTCCCTGAGCAGCGCCGCCGCCCCGCTCCTCCCCGACGCATGCGCCAGGCCGGAGCTGGCCCCTCCCCTCCGCGGCAGTTTACCTCAGCCAGGAGGGGCGCGGACGCGGGACTCGAACCGGCAGCTCTGAAGGGGAGTGAAGGCTGCGGCGCCGCGCTGTAGCCTCTCGGCCGAACCCCACTAGGCCCCGCCCACCCGCAGCGGGTGTAGCCAATCAACGACCGCCATTCCCCTCCCTAATCCGTCCTGACACCCTTGCTGAAGCCTCTCAGCCAGACAACAACTCACTGTTCCGCC
>VXBZ01008437.1:66935-94284 GCA_013399135.1 Heliornis fulica | reverse complement strand
AATAATATAATATAATACATATAATAATATATTAACGAATGTGACTGTACCAAGGCAGAGAGAGGTGCTATGAGCAGGTCACACAGGAACTGCCTATAGCATTAGCTGCAAATTTCCTGATGCTTATTATAATTAATCCTATTATTCTATTTATTCAACCTCACTGATGTCTATAAATATGTCAAGGGTGAGTGTCAGGAGGATGAAGCCAGGCTCTTCTCAGGGATGGCCAGTGACAGAACAAGGGGCAACTGGTCCAAGCTGGAGCAGAGGAGGTTCCATGTGAACCTAAGGAGAAACCCTTTCCCTGTGAGGGTGCCAGAGCCCTGGGCCAGGCTGCCCAGAGAGGCTGTGGAGTCTCCTTCTCTGGAGACATTCCAACCCACCCCGACACGTTCCTGTGTGACCTGATCCAGGTGATCCTGCTCTGGCAGGGGGTTGGACTGGATGATCTTTCGAGGTCCCTTCTGAATACTTATATTCTGTGGTTCTGGGATAACAAGGGAGATAAAGTTTAAAAGCAACCTGAGCCCTTATAAAGGATGGGGAGTTTACTTTGCTCAGCCTTGCAGGATGAGTGAGCAAACGCTTGTCCAAGCACCATGAACCCATCACTAAGCTCCTCTGCCCAGCCCATGCTGATAAGGCAGTGATGGTGCTGATGGTTGTGGGACACTGCTCCAGGGGATGCTGAACCCTTTGCCCTGACCCCCGATTGGCACAGGGGTGGGATTTTGGGAACTGATGGGGGTTACTTTTACTTAGCCAAAGTATTTTTAATTTGTGAGGAAATTGGTTTCTCTTCCCAGCAGGAGACAGGATCTTTAAATGCAGCCGCAGGAAAATTGCTTTTTCCTAATTGTCTTTATTTTTTTATGATTTCTGTTGTCGTTGTTCTCATTACATCGCTGTTGTTGAGATGCTTCATGCCTGGCTCAGGGCAGGTTGGGGCAGTACCTGCAGCACTGCTGGGCCAGTGTAGGCACCCTGGCTGAGCACCACGGGCACCAAAACTGCCCAAGCTGGTGTCTCGGTACCTTTGGCCCCAGCAACTCCAGTCACCCAAAACGCTGAGGGAGCGGGTGGGCTCAGCCCTGGCTTCCATGGGTGTCTGAGGCCACAGTGTGCCAGACCCTTCAGTACCGGGGGATAAACCCGACCCTCAACCTTTCAGGTGCTCTTGTGCCATGTGGGTTTTTTTTTTTTGGCTTTTTTTTTTTTTTTGTGCAGGAAATGAGAAAAAAAAACCCAGTTTCCTCTTTTTCTCCCATGAGAGCTCTTGCCCCAGCTATGGGGGCTGCAGGAGGCACAGGGCCACCCTCCTTTGTGCTCCTGAGGCAGGAGCTGGGAGTGTCCCCAGGGAGCAGAGGGATGTGGAATTTTGGGGTGCAGAAGCTGGACATCACTTTTCTGCCACCAGCGTGCAGGCTCCTGTTCCCCAGTCCAGTCCTCGTTCCAGTGCAGACTGGGAAAACTGGGATTTTGGGCTGGCATGGGAGTGGGTCAGCCGCTGAGGATGGGGCATTCAGGCAGGTGTCGCAGTTCCTTTGCTGGGGACACAAGGACTGATGATCCCCAGTGATGGCAGCTCGGTAAAGGGCAGGGATGGCCTCACATGGGGAAGTGTTCCCTGGCACAGGGAAGGGGACCAACAGAGTCACTTCAGGAGGGGGACACCCCTTCCTGCAGTGTCACTGGCTCCTGCTACAGAGCACCTCCGTGCCTCAGTTTCCCCACCCACCCAGCTGCAGAGCAGGCTCCCCAGTGCCCAGATTTCAGCCACATCAGAGGTTTGGCACTGCCATGGAGGTGTGTGCACACTCCTGTGCATGTGAATCCTTTCAACACCCCCCCCACCGCCTCCACCCTTGCCCCAGTCTCCCTGCAGGAGGTGACTCACTGGCTTTGCACCCTTCACCTTAAAGGCACCCTTATAAACACCCCATTCATAATTAATGCTAGATTAATAGCAGTGGCAGTTTGTTAACACACACACATTAATCATTTAGTAGTTATTAATATGGACTTCAGTACCCCCTGAAAGCTGGTTAAGTGTCGTTTACTAAGGGTTTGTGGGGGTCCTGGGCTGCAAACCCCTGTTTCCAGCCATCACTGCCCTAATCCCAGGACACTGGCCTCCAGTTCATGCTAATTTCTAAATGAGCTTGGCCAGACATCAATAACCTGTGGGTCAGACCCTGCTCTTCAGCATCAGAAGGGTTCTTGCCCACAGCGAGGGATGCCCCTGGGTGCTGTGCTTCCACCCTCCCCCCGACCTCCAGCCTCCCAACCTCTCCCACTCTGGGGTTTTCTGCTGGTTTTCTTGGATGGATGATCATCCCCACCTGACCTCTTGGGGGTTAATATCTGCCTGAACCCCCCAGACAGCTTCTGGGTTTGCCCCGGGCCGGAGTGGGTCTGGAGGCACCAATCCTGCACCGGGTGCGAGCGGCTCCAAGAGCCCTTCCCAGGCCCTGCCCAGCTCCATGCTCGCTCTCAGCCCTGATCAGACTTTCTCTGCTGATTTTAGTTTTTCTTATTTGAGGCACATGGAGACAGGGAAAAAAAAAACCCAAAACCAAACAAGCCACAAAAGTCCCTTTTTTTTTTTCTTCCCCTCCCTCCCCCCGCCCCTGAATACATTCCACATGCTCATTACATATAAAACTGCCAGGTCTGCCCTGCCCAAACCCACCTTTGCTCCTGGCTGCACTGGTCTGTGCCCGATCCCTTCCCCACCCCCCAATTAAAAAAACACCAAACAAGGGCTGTGGGTGACACCAGTGTGACCCCTGGTACAACACGACATGCACGGCTCCGGGAGCAAGGGGCACCGGCCACGTGGAGGGGCTGTGGGTGACAGCCAGACCCACGGCAGGGGGGTGGATGGGGAATGCTGGGAAATGCACCCCTTGGGTTGGGGTTGTGTCCTGGCAGTGACTGGCTGCAGCCCAGGGAGCACCTCGGAGAGAAGGGCTGGGTGCTGAGCCAGCTCCCTCATCCCTCTCCCCTTTGGGTACCCCACAGGTACAAAAGTGGGGATGGGGGCAGCAGGATGGGTGCAAGGGACAACCTGAGCACCACTCTCACTTGATCCCCTCATGGTGGGGAGGGGGCCACAGCCCTGACCCCCTGGGAGCTCCTGCCTCTGGAGCAGCCCCCAAGTCTGGGATGTCTGGCAGGAGACAGGCAGCTGCCTTCTGCAGCTCCCAAAGGGAGAGTGCCCAGTCTGACCAGTGCCAGCTGGAGAAGACATCCAGGTGGGGAATGTGCATGGATGGGGACAGAGGTGGGACCTGCAGCAATCCCTGGGGTTGAACATGGGAGTTAGAAGAAGCAGTGTGCTCCCCGGCCCATCCAGGTCCCACCAGGTTCTCCTCCTTCTCCCACCCAGACTCCCACACCTGAAGCTGGTGGTGTCCTGGGCAGGGGTAGGAGGGGAAGATGGTGACAGTCCCCGTGGCAGCAGGGAGTGGAGCCTGGGGACACCGACCAGCGGTCCCCAGTGCTGGAGGGTGCAGGATCTGGGCGGACACAATGGAGGTGCCAGCCAGGACCTTCTTCTGGTCTCCTGGCTGGCTTGGCCGTCTGTTCCCGAGGTGCTTGTCCCAAGCCTTTCTCTCTTCTTCTCTGGTCTGTGGGCTGCCCTGGGTGGGATGACCCAGCTCCTGCTCTCCCGTAGATTTTGGCTTTGCAAACCAGAGAAAATGGATGCAAAAGTGATTACAAACCCTGCTGCCCCCTTCCCTTCAAGCCCCCTGCTCCGGTGGTGGCTTGGGTGGATGCAAAGATGGGACTTTGCACCGCCCTGGGGCTGCTCCTCCTCATTTTAATGACCTTGGCCTCATTTAGGCTTTTTTTTTTTTTTCCCTTTTTTCTTGCTGACACCTCCTCAGGGCCCAGCCTTGGTCGGGTTATTATTGCTTGTGCAGGAGCATTCCTGGGCACCCATGTTTGCAGATGCCACCTCTTCAATCTGCTGGTGGGAAGGTCTCAAGGGACAGCCATGCGCCTGGTGGGTCTGGTTTTGCTGAGGACCTGGGGAAGACCCCCAGCTTGGTGCAACCTCCCCCCATGTCCCAGTCCCTCACTGCCCCGGAAGACTTTTCTAAAACGTCATTGGTCCAAAAAAAAAAACCCAAAACCAAACCCCAACAAGAAGAAAAGAGAAGAACCATAAACAACCACCAAGAAAATTTTCTAGAGAGTCTCTTAAAAAAAAAAAAAAGGGAAAAAGGGGGAAAAAAAGGAAGGAGTTTTTTCCCAGGCCCAAACACTGCTGATCTCTTGGCTAGAGAAATGCATAGTTGGTTGCAAAAACATCGGCTACATCGGGAGCCCCTGGAGCTGGGACAGCCCCTGAGCCACCGCACCCCGAGGGCTCACCGTGGGGCTGGGACAGCCAGGGTCATCGATGCCTGACCCCCTGCTGGAGTCTGTGAGGCCAACCCCTCTGGCCCATCTCCGGCCACGTCCTGGCACAGCGAGGTCCTGCTGCCAGCCCAGGGACGCCACCGGTTCTCCCACATCCCCCCCATGTTCCTGCCCTGCTGCAGCCGTGCCCAGGGCTGGGCAGCAGACAGACAAGTGTTCTCTGAGGGAGGCTCAGATCATCTTCATGTTGAACTTCCTGGCTCCTCCTTGGCCCGTGGTGGTGGTGGGACCGTCCACCTTGCGGAATGAGTACTCCACTGAGAAGTTGTTCTTGTGCTGCCCTCGTCCCCGGCTCCAGACGAAGAGGAGGAGGAAGCAGAAGAGCACCACACCCAGGAAGGTGATGCAGCCCATGGCCGTGGAGACCAGGATGGTTTTGAGGTCCAAGGTGAACTTCAAGAAGACTTGTGTGTCATTGTGGGACGTGTCGTTGAACTCGCTGAAGTATAAAGTCCGGTTTGCGTAGTGGGACCTGTCAGCTGGGTGTCCCTTGACCGTCAGGGTGGCAAAGTAGGTGTCGTTGCCCCCTGCGTTACTGGCGATGCAGATGTAGGTGCCGCTGTCCTGGACCTGGGCGAAGCGGATCTCCAGGGTGCCCCCGGGCAGCACAGTCGCCCGCCCTGTGCTGCGGGTGGTAATCATGCGGTGCTGGGGGGACACCCAGGCGATGGAGGGGTCTGGCTCCCCATCTGCCCGGCAGAGGAAGGACACGGACTGCCCTTCCCGGGCTGTCACGTGCTGCAGCTTCCGATCCTTTATCTTGGGCTTCTGGCAGGTGAAGTACTCGAAGAGCACGGAGTCGGGGAAGTCACGCAGGGCATTGCCCTGGATTTCAGGTGGTGAGGAGCACATGGGCTGCTGCCCATCGAAGTTGAGCGTCTTCCGTCGCTGCAGGATCCAGAGGAGGCGGCAGTCACAGGCCAAGGGGTTCCTGTCCACCCGCAGCGTCTCCAGCGTGTTGACGGAGTGGAAGGTGCTCTCCTCCAACGTGGACAGAAAGTTGCCGGAGAGGTTGAGCAGACGGATTTGTCTCAGGCCGGAGAAAGCCTGTGGCTCCACAGACACCAAGAGAGCACCCACGATGTGGAGCTCCTGGAGCCGGATGAGGTCTTTAAAGGAGCCCTTCAGCACAGTGCTAATGGGGTTGTAGGACAGGTTGAGGTACCGGAGGTACACCAGGTTTCTCAAGGCGGCGGCGGGCACGGCTGTGATGTTGGTGTAGGTGATAGAGAGTGAGGTGAGGTTCAGGCCCTGGAAGCTGGTGGGAGAGACATCCTCCAGCAGTGGCCAGTTGTCGATCTCCAGTTGCAAGAGGTTGTAGAGCTTCTTGAAGTTTTGGTCCTCCAGTGCGGAGATACTGAGGTGTCGGAGCCGCAGCACCTCCAGGTTCTGGAGGTAGGAGAGAGACTCGGCCGAGATGGCGGTCAGGTTGCACTTCTCAATGGTCAGCTGCTCCAGGCCGAGCAGCCCCGAGAAGGCCCGCTGGGAGATGTACACCAAGTCGTTATCGCCCACCTCCAGGCTCTTCAGATTTCGAAGGTCCTGGAACATGTAATCCAGCAGGATGACGAGTTTGTTCTCGCTGATATCCAGGAGGGTGAGGTTGGTCAGCTTGGTGAAGACCCCTGGGGGGATGAGCTTGAGCTGGTTCCCCCGCAGCCGCAAGGTCTGCAGGTTGAAGAGGTTGCTGAAGGCGCCTGGCTCCACATTGGAGATGATGTTCTCACTGAAATCCAGCTCTTCCAGCAGTGGGTATGGGGAGAGGTCCCCTGGGTTCAGGCAGCGGATGCGGTTCTTGTTGAGCTCCAGGATCTTGGTCTCGGTGGGGATGCCCTCAGGGATGGAGGTGAGCCGCTTGCGGTGACACACCACCGACTTGATCTGAGGGGCACACTCACAGCGGGCAGGACAGGCTGCCACCCGCGGGGGGCTCAGGAGGACCAGGTGGAGGAGCAGGACCGGGAGCCAACATGTCATTGTGTAGAGCATGGTCTTACGGGCTTGCTACCATTCTCCCATGCGCCTGGAATGGAGACAGATGCAGAGTCAGCACTGAGCCCCAGGGGGGCTGCCAAAGTCCTGCCCAGCCCAGATCACCCATCTGTGGGCTGAGACTGGGAAATGCTCCCCAAACCGTGACCCATGGTCCTGATAAGGCCCCAGTCCCCCACCCAGAACCCCTCTGGACTCCTTCCTCAGCACCTAACGTGTAGCCTGGCGACTGTGCTGGACAAGCCTCGCTGACTGCACACACTGTTGGGAGAGGAGGGAAACTGAGGCAGGGGGAGATATTTTGACAGAGGAGATGTAGCTGCAAACCCACATCTTTGGCTCACACCCAGTCCATGCTGCTGCTGGTAAAAAGGTGGGCGTAGGGGTCCACGAGCTCCTGGGACAATGGGGGTCAGCATGGGAGCAAAGAGATGCTCCAGAGGCCTTGTGACCTTGTGAACACAGGTGAGGTGCCACAATCTCTCTGCTCCCTGTGCAGCTGCAACGAGGTCTCATCCAGCAGCACAAATCCCTCCCAAGCCCTGGCCTCAGCGAGGTCCCACAGGATGGGGCACGCTTGGACCCGCACGTAGGGACTGGTTCTCCCATCCCCATCCCCAGCGTCGCCCTCTCGGAGTGGAGATTAAGGCGGCTGCAGGAACAATCTTTGCAGATGAGGGATTAGAGGTGACCTCACGGGGTGCCCTGGCTGCCCTCCTTTCCAGGGATTAGCACTTGGATGCTGCTTTCCCTTTTCTCTGCTTCCCCTTCCCCGCTCCCTGTCCTCTTCTGTGCCCCACATCTGCCAAGCTGCTGCCATGCCTGGGAACGCATCTCCCAGCACCGGCGCAAACTTGTCAGCTACCTCTCCAAATTGAAGCACTGTCATTAACCTAATTAAGTGGCAGAGCTGCTTGGTTGGGGTGCTGTGGGGTGTTTCTGGGCTCAGTACAGGAACATAGGCAATTTGGGGAGGTACTAAGATCAGAGCTGGTCCCACATAAGCAGAGTGATGTGACCTGAAGTGGTTCAACATCTCCTGGGGTTGGGTCCTCATCTCCCACCCCAAAGCAGTGTGGGGACAAGAGCCTGGGCAGGGCATCACCACCAGTGCTGCAGAATGGTGCCCACTAGAGTACCCTGGCATGCCTGCCTCCATGGCAGGATGCTTGTCATGCCTTGGCAGCCTCCTCCTCCTCCTTTCCCTCCAAGTTCTCCATCTCCTCGCTGCCAGGATTGATTTGCTTTGTGCCTTCCCAGGTGTCTCCTCATGGGCAGAAGGCAAGAGTGTCCCTCTCCCCATCTGCTCAACAGCATTTATTGGTGCTCTGGGTGACCCCAGTCACCTGGACCGCTCCCCTTGACTTCACCATTTTCCAAATTTTTGACAGCCCAGCCCAGCCAGACCTCAGCATGGAGGGACCAAGGCTGATCATCCCTCTAGCACTGGGACAAAGTGGTGTGGGTGACCAAGGAGCAGCCAGGCTGGCTTCTGCCCTTCTGTCCTTGGGGAATCCCAAGCCATGGCCCTGCAGAGCTGCACCTTGCTTCAGGGTTTGTCTTGTTCTCACAGAAGCCCCTGTGCACCCTCCCACTGTCCCTCTGGGCCCACTGGGGACCCTAAAAGTGGCCACCAGAGCTCAGTGGGATGTGAGGGCAGGGGACAGGAGGACACAATGTCTGTGGCTGCTCAAGCCCACTGCAGTGTTGCTGCAGGTTCAAGCCCCTCTCAGTGCCATTGCATCTTCTCATGGCCCAAAAGCTTCCGAAAAGCCCAGACCCAAAGTGGCTGATGCTCCGTTTGGGGGGTGATGAAGGGAGAAAGGAGGGGCAGCCTGGGCAGGCTTGCAGCGAGGAGAGGACAAGCCACCACATCCCCAAGGACAGTGGGGCAGGACACACAGGTCCATCCTGGATGCTAAGCTGCTTCCTACCAAGTCGCTGCCCTTGGCCCAAACTTCCCCCTGACCTCTCCCGCAGCACGGCAGCCCCCTGCCTGCCCTGGCTGTGCCCTGTGCCCATCCCAGCTGGCTGTCCCTCACAGCAGTCACACCTGCATCCCAGCAAGGCTCCAGGGACAGACCAGATGCCTGAAGGTTCTGCCGTGCTCCAGTTCCCTGTCACCCCCTTCTCTGTCCTTTGCACTCAGAGCACTTGGCACAGAGGATCCCTGCCCCGGGGTTGGCACTGAGGAAGAGCGATGGCAACCCCAGTCACCCCCCCGAGAGGTGACACTGACACGAGTGGGGACAGCACTGCACAGCCATCCTGCCCATGAAGGACACCAATGGCTGGCTTCGCCATCCCCTCCTGTCCCCAAGTGCTTGGTGGCACATAGGAACAGCCTTGGGGGGCCGGGGAGCTCTGGACACTGTGCCCTGTGTCAGGACACAATCTCCGTGCAGAATTTCCTGCCTTGACCCTATTGCCCAGGCTGAGCAGTTCTCTGGCAATAACCCCATCGCTCAGTGTGGTTTAGGAGCTGTAGGACATTCTTTTACAGACTTCTGCTGGTGCCTCCCTTAATTTTGCCACACCTCCCTTTCTCCTCTAAGGCATCACACCAAGAGAGGAGCGTTGTCACTTTGCACACAGCCACAGGGAGAGCAGCAACAGCCACACAGGACAACGCGGTGACTTTCCTTGCTGGGGCAGCATGGTGGGACTGGAGACCCCGCTGCAGCCCTTGCCACACGTCCCAGCCCCTTCCTCCCCACTTGCCAGCCACGCAGCCCCTCTCCCCAGCACTGCTCAGGCTTCACCCTTCGCACCCACCCCCCCCATGCCGAGTGACCAGGGGTCCCCAGATGCCACCTGGGTACCAGAGCAGGGATGTGGCTGGAGCTGCCGGCCAGTGGCTGTCTCAGGGCTGGTCACAGCCGTGCCAAGAGCCATTGTGTGATGATCCTCGGCCTGGCTGGTGGCCTCAGGAACCAGAGCCAGCTCTAGGGTGAGGGGGTGCAGCTCCACTTGGTCCCCCGGGTTCAGAAGGCTCCGCTCCTGCTCTGCCGTGGGGCTGGGTGGGAAGGATGCACCCAGGCCTGACCTGCAAAACCTGCAGGGAAAACCCCTCCCAGTCTGTGGTGACATTTTATTTAGTGTCTCTATGCTAAATAAATACATGCAGGCACTGCTGCCAGGCTAATGACCTCCCACACTTGGCTCAGTGTCATCTGCCCTCCCAGGGGCTGGCAGGGGGGATCTGGCCTTTCCCCCTCCCCTGCCCACGGCCACTGCGCCAGAGGCAGCCTGCGAGCGCGTGGGCTCTTTGCTGTGTTCATTATGAATGAGCCCAGGGTAACTCTACTCCACTTTTGGTTACTACTGCAGCCACCTGATCCTCTAAGCAAAGGTCCCAACCTGCTGGCGTTGTTTTACCTGGCAGCTGGGGAGCGGGACCTGCAGCCCTGGGTTCTCCATCCCCCTCCACAGCCAGAGCATCACCCGCCCGTGCTGCCCCGCAGTCCCCACCCACGGGGGACTTGATGGAACTGGGCATGGCCCCAATGCCCTCAGTAAAGCCCATGGGTAGGACTAAGGGGTGCTGGATGAGTCTCCTCCCAGCAAATCTCAGCAGACAGGAGGTCTGGAGCAAGGAGCTGAGGCTGGCTCTGCCCCTGTGGGTTCCTGCCGGCTCCAGGACACTCCACAGAAGCCCCAAGTCCTCTGCAGTGACAACCCCACGGTCCCCATCCGTCCGAGGCAGCACCAAAGCCAGAGCTGAGCAGTGCCATTTATTAATAGCTCATTACTCTGAAAATGCTCCCCAGGGACTGAGGCCAATTAAGACTGTACCTGAAGGCCTAGATAGAGGCTCTTTCACATTTAATTTATCTTTAAAAATAACGTGCCTGCTGCATGCAGAGCTGGGGAGCAGAAAAGGCCAAGTGGCTGTGGCATGGCTGGGGGAACCAGAGCAGACACCTTTGGCCACTTCAGAGCCCCCAGGAGCAGCCCCTGCCTTCCTCACCTCCCCAGCAGGACGCGTGGCTTCCAAGCCCATTTTGTCCCAGCATGTGGAGGAACTGGAGCTCTGTGACTGCCTGGATCCCGGATCCTCAGCTCCTGGATGGCCCCTGGGTTTTTGCTGCTTCTCACCACCACTTCTTAGAGAAAAGAAGGTGCCAAGGTCCCCTCAACACACCCCACATGACTCCTGCTTCAGTGGCACATGCTTGGCACACTCAGCTCCTCTGAGAGCAATTGCTCCTCAGCTGCCAGCTCTCCCTTTTCCCCAGTGCAGACTGGAAAATAAGCCCAGGCTGACATTTCTCGATTCCCCTGTTTGATATCCTGCAAGTACAAGTACTTCACTCAAAACAACGTCTCCTTGTGTTTTCCCATTGGTTTGCAGGATATAAAATGGTCCCGTGGAGACCTTCTCTTGAAGAACCCGACCGCTGCTCCTCGAGGCCAACCCACGTTGCCTCTCCTCCCTGGGTTCTGCCTCGGCAGGCCAGGGGCACCCAGGGCACCCACACTTGGCATATGGGATGTGGCTCTACCTTTCCAGGGGCTGCAGCTGTCTGCAGGGGAGGGTGGAGACCCGTAGGGAGGGAGGGAAAGAACAGGGCAGAACACAATGCTGGGATCCCCGTGTGTCCTCAAGACATCGACTGGGGTTTAACACTGACATCCTGACACAGAAGTGACAGGGAGGTGGCAGTGCCAACACCTCATGGCAGTGCCAGCATATCTCAAACTTGGCCCAAGATGGGAGATGTCTCCTACCAAGGACCACCTCCAAGAGCAGCCAAACCCTTCTGGAAACACCCCAAGTGATGCCCCTTGGCTGCTGCCTGGCTCGATGCTGGCAGCCAGCTGTGCCCTGGCAGAGAGATGCTCGACGCTGGCAGCCAGCTGTGCCCTAGCAGAGAGATGTCCCAGCCACCTGCCCACGACTGCCCTCGCTCCGTGCCTGCTCTCCCCAGCCCACGCCAGGCCCTGCACTGCCAGTGATGTGCCACAATCCACACAGACAGCACTGTCCAGCTCAGTCCTTGCAGTGGAGCTTGGGCTGGATTTGGAAGGGGGGTGGAGAGGGTCGAGCATCCCCAGCTGGAGTGAAATAATATTTTCCCTGGAATTCACAGTTTGCCAGGATTGCTCAGAGGAAAGTGTTGGACTCTTTGGACCAGAGGACATGGTCTAAGGGTAGACTTGGTGGCGGTGGGTTAATGGTTGGACTGGATGATCTTAGGGGTCATTTCCAGCCTTAAAAATTCTATGATTCTATGATTCTATGTTTCTATGATTCTATGATTCTATGTTTCTATGATTCTATGATTCTATGTTTCTATGATTCTATGATTCTGTGATTCTATGACTCTCCCTCAGCACAAGCTCTGTGTGCTCCCCAGTCCTGGGATATCAAATAGTTGAGATCTTGATTACCAGAAATGGGAACCACTGGGAGCTGCTTGTATAAGTTTGGAGCAGATAAAAGGTGCCTGAAAATGTCCTGTGCTGCTCAATGTCTCCAGGATTTCTTGTGCCACAACCCAAAAATGAACCTGTGGGTCCTGTGACTTTATTTTATCCATTGCCTCAGGTCTGCAAAGCTAGTGGGTCTGTGGCTCCAGAAAAGACCGAGGAGCACTGGGAGGATGGAAGTGACTGGGAGACGCTGCAGAAGCAGCCCCTGGAACTTCCCTGGCTCCAGGGTTGACACCAGAAGGTTTCTCCCTGTGATTAGGGCAGCAGAAACAACCCAGTTTATGATGGGGAGTGGAGAAGATTAAATCAGAGCTGAGGCATAAACAAAGAGGCAGGAAACTCAGAGGGTCAGAAGAGGCCAGAGTCATCCCCACGCCTTGCTCTGATGAGGCTCTAGTGATGAGGCAATTAGCAAACCAAGCATGAGAAGATTCCACCTGAAACAGGGAGAGGAGGAGAGAACTGGGGTAGGAAGAAGAAAATCAATCACCAGACCTAATGGAGAATTATCTAGTAGAGAGTTATTCCTAATCCCATCAGAGTCTGGCTGGGAAACAAATTCTCCACTTCTGGCATACCCAGAGCATGTTTTTCTGGGTCAGTTCATTTCCCAGCAAAGCCAGGACAGGACAGAGCTGGAGGAGCCTGGAGAAGAACCATGGGGCTGGGTAGGCAGGAGGACAGGATGGGCAGGGGGACAGGAGAGCACCCCTTGGGCTCTGTACCGTGGGTCCCCCTGCACTATGGGGGCTTGTGCCTGTGGGTCCTGGCAAACGCTCTGAGGCCAGAGCTCCCCAGGGCAGGGTTGGGACCTGTGGTGGCTGTGCCACCATTGTGTCCCCCTCCAGCTGGCTCAAACAAGAGCAGAATTTCCTTACAACTCACAGAAATAAGGAGAGCATGAAAGGAGAGACGTCTGCGCAAGGAGACAGGATCCTGCCGGGTCACTGCAGACAACAGCCCCAAGCGTGACTTCAAGGGGCTCATTGAAAACTGTGACAGCCTTAGAGAGAAGGGAGTTATTTTGGTGACTGGCAGCTGCTGCATCTCATGCATCTCCCCTTGCTCAACAGCCCCAGGTCTCGGGGACAGATGAGACGATGCTGGAGCAGCAAGACCACGTAAGCTTTCAGTAGAAGCAGGATTTACCCTTTCCACCCAGCAAAACCAGTGGCTGATGTCTTCGTGGAGCCATCTTCCCACCTGGTGACCCCATCCAGTCCTAGCTGAGTCCTCAACAGCCATGACCACAGGACTCTCCACTTTCCTCCTCCGTGGAAACTCCCAGCCCTCGCAACTGCTGTGAAAACCCAGAAACAAGGATTCCCTAATGAGCTAAGACACCAAGGAGACAACTCAAAAGAAGCCACTGCTTATTTTTAGTGACAACCTTATGATTCTTGAGCACGTGGCCCAGGCAATACTGTGCAGGCAGCCACAGATTGGCCACAATCTGCTTTTCTCCTTGATAGACATCATGTCTGAATCTCTATCTCTACAAGATGCTCCCAGGAGAGAAGACATTTAGATACAACCACAATGTACAGCATCTCTGAAAGGTCACCGCGTGTACTTGGGAACAAGGCGCAGAAGCCACTCATCAGCAACAGGGGCTTTGGGGAGGTGTTTAATATTCCACAAGCATCTTTATTTCTCTCTCCCAAGGTGAATAACTCCTCTAAAAGGAGGGAAGGGAGAGCAGAACAAGCACTTGCTGGACTCTCACGTCATCCCGAGCAGTTTGACTGAAGCACCTGTCAGATCTGAAGCAAAACAGTTCCTGGGAAAGTTGGCTGTGATCAAACATGACCCAGATCTGAACAACTTTGGTACCTGCTGGGTACTAAGGTACTGCTGGAACTAAGGCTGAGCTTTACCCCCCATCAGCAACTGTGCCCCGAAACACCTTGTTGACAGTGGGCTGGTCCACCAGCACCCATAGGAAACATCTGAGCTGAATCTGGCCTTCAGCAGCAGGTCCCAGATGGGCACCAGTAGATTTTTTTTTTTGAGGATTCCCAGCAAGTTATTGCTGTTCAGTGAGAACTTTTAACTTGGAGAAAAGCCTGCTAACATTGCAGGCAGGGCAGCAAAGGTCTGGAAGGCAAATGCAGGCTGACACCACGTCCTCAGGGCTTCTCCCCCAGTGTTTTGCCACTGTTGTCTGTCACCAGGACCCGCTGCTGGGCACATCCCTGCGGTGTCCTTGTCCCTGAGCACCTACCGGGCTTGGAGAGGACTCAGCCATGAGCTCAGGGTAGCCTGGGGCTGGAAGACTCCCCCTGTACAACCACCTTCCTCCTCTCCCACCAAAGGGCAGGATAGTCCCAGGGCTCTGGGCTTTGCAGAGCTCCCCACTTGAACAGAAACTGCCCCATAACCCGGGGCCCAGGGTTTGCCCTTGCTCAGGTTTCTTCCTGGCCCAGCACCAAGAGCAGGGACAGGGAACCTGAGCTGGGGACCGTTCTCCTGGCATCCATCAGTTTTAAAGCCACAACGTTGCCGAGAGATTTCCCAACCACAAGCCTGTAACAGCCCTGGCTGGCACAGAGGTGCCTCTCAGGCGCACACAGTCTCCTGGCTGTGGGCAGAGCATCCCAGATCTACGCTCCTGGCAGTGGCTCCTGCCCCCACAGAGACACGAATAAAGATCACTAAGTGAGAGAGGGGAATTTGCTCTTTCTCCTGCAGCTGCTTTCCCCTCCTGCCTCCCGGGGTGTGTGGCTGCTTCCCGAGGTCATCACTTACCCTCTGTGCTAGGGCTGCCAAAACGCAGCCCAGGAACAACACCCTGGGAGCAAAACCTCACTGGAGGAGAGCACCACAGCCACGTGGGAGGGGACAGAGGGAGCTTGCTGGAGTCCAGCCATTCTGGATGTCCCCAGACATAAGCACTGGCTGAGCTGGGGCTGATGGTGGGGAGACCCCACGTTGTCCCCTCCATGCTGGGTGCACCCATGTCCCACAGACCCATAACCTAAAGGTGCTCCCAAGCAGCAGGGAGTAAAGGCCACCTCATCAGACAAAAGGACCCTGTGCTTTTGCCCCTGTAACCCAGGCAGCCCTGTAATAAACCAAGTGCAGGAACAGGATGATTAATAATCATAACAGAAAAGCATACGCTGTAATTAGCCACCTTTCAGAAAGCTGATTGATGACACTGCTCGGGGTGTGTGGAGTGCTCAGGCTGGCACATGCACAGCCTCCTGCCCAGCCCCAGCTGAGCAGCAGTGCCCAGCAGAGACCCCCTTCCCACACCACTGGCCGAGGACTTCACAGCAGCCCGAGTGCTGGCAGCTTCCCAGTCACTTTGCCCCATCGAATGACCTCACTTGTCCACCCAGACCAGTGTTCCAGCCCTTGTTAGATTAGGTTGCTCATTAAGCTCTGTATCTTGGTGATGTTGGCCTGAGCCCATTAAGGGACTGGCACATAAATCACTGTGATTGATGCCTCTAGCTGCCAGCACTGGACCTTTGGTGGCAAAGTCTACTCTTAATCCTTTACCTGGACTGCAGAGACTCCCAGGAGGCAGCTGCTAGCAGGGACTGCACAACACCATCCTGGCCATCCTGGCCACCTCTCCAAAGCTCGTGGATAAAATGACAGTCATTTCCATGTCTGACCATCAGAATGGACCCTGCTTCTGAGGGCTCAGTCCCATGGGGTGCCTTCACCCACAGTGGGGGGTGCAGGGTTCCCCAGCATGCTGGTGACCCCAGCTTCCCTCTGGAGAGGGAGCCCAGAGTCCCAGAGCAGACAGCTGCCAGCCCATGGGCACTGCACCTCATGAAAGCAAAGCATCACTTGGGAGACTTTAACTCAACCAGACAGTGGACTCGTGGGCAACATGAACAGACTGACAGGCCAGACTGACAGACAGATGTCTGCTCCCAGGACAGGGCAGGAGAGGCAGCCAAGGCTGGAAAACAACACGGTTCTGGCAGGACTGATCAGCTTTCTGCAGGAAAACAGGTTTATAGCTCNGGTTGCAGGAATGGAGTCCCCGATCTGCTGGAAACCCTGCTTGGAGTGGGAATCCCAGGTGTGGGAAGAGCAGAGTGACAGCCTTCCCTCCACCCTCCAGCTCTGCTCAGCATCAATCCTGGGCTGAACACATTTTGTAAGATCTGTCTCAGCTGCTGCATTGGAGATTTTATTGTCATCCCAATTACGATCATGGGAGCAGTGAGCAAAGGAAGAAAAATGCTGTTACAGGTGAAACAACACTTGATATTACAATCACACCTGGCTCTGCCAGGCAGGGTGAGCCCAACCCACCCTGCTGCCAGAAGCCCCTGAGAGGGGAGGGGATGGGGGACTGGTCCCAGCCCCTACCCCAAGTCCTGCAGAGAGCAGATCCCTCCTGGCTTTACTGCTCAGGTTTCAGAGGGGGCCAGCTGGGCTTCGGGAGGGGGGTCCAGCTGCACCACCCCCAGATCTCCTCCAGGCTGGAGGCTGCAGTGAGCAGTGACATTTGGAGCGAGACACGCTGGCGTCGGTCCCCAAACCTACAGCTTTGGGGCATCAGCTGTGGCTGTGGGTCCAGGAGAGCATCTCCTTTCCCATGCGCAGCCCCGAAGAGGCTCCCGACAGCCAGAGGTCTCTGTGGCAGGAAGGAAAGGGGACAGCAGGGCCATAACACTTAACCCCCTGCCTGGCACGGGGACAGCAAGCACAAAGCCTCCAGAGCACTCCCTGGACTGAGCTGGTGGAGCCCTGAGTCCCCCCTGTGAAACCCCCCTGAAGCACCGCTCTTCCCACGGACGCTGCGCACCCATCCTGGTGGTGCTGAGGCTGCGGCTCCTGCCGCTGTCTGCAGGCAGCTGCAGAGCCTGTACCTCAGCTTAACACCCCTGAGCAACTTTCCTCTTGCTCAATTTGGAGTCACAGCAACGAGCAGGAGATTTCTCAGAGGTTATGTGGGATAAACCTCCGGCTCGCTGGGACGGAGCGCTCCACGCTGCAGAAGGAGGGTGAGGATGAGGAAGGAGCTAGTGCCACCAAGCAGGGATGGCCATAAGCTACAAATGAGCTGGATTTCAAGCACCTCAATGCACAAACCCCACTAGGTACATGGGCAGTGATGATGCTGACCCCCACCTTGCCCCCCTCGAGCTGGGGGAGTGCTCACCGTTCTGCAGGTCCGGGTCCGTGCCGACATCTGGGTCTGCTGTGGCATCTGCAGCTGGGGAAATTTAAATGGCAAAGTGTCTGGCACAGGCAGCTGCAGCTCCTCTGGACAAAACAGCACAAGGGAATGACTGTAAATCACCTTGGCTGAGTGTCCAGCACAGAAGTCCCAAGTAAATGCCCCTGAAGCCCAAGACCATGGCACACAGGCACCTCCCAGAGAGGGGCAGCACCCTCAGCCTTGCTCCAGCCCAACACACAACGTGACCATCTCGGCTCTCCTGGTTATATACCAACACAAGATGATATAGGGCTTTGTATCCCCAAGGATCCTCTTACAAACAGGAGAGTATCTGAGCCCAGCACCACTGCAGCCAGCTCTGGGGTGGAGCAAAGGGAGTTGCAGCAACACTCCTGGCAGACACATGCAGAGATTTCAGGAGGAGACAGCACCCACGCAGCAGGTCCCCATGACCAGCTCTCCAGCAGTCCTCTTCAGGAGATTTGACCCAAACTCAGAAGCAGAGGTTCAGCTGGTTGGAGCTCCCCTACTGCATCCTTCCCCGTGGGCACTTTGTGGGGTTGAGCCACATGCTTCCAGCACTGATGGGCAGTGCAGGGGATGCAGGACACCAACCTGCAAGGAAACTATTTGCTATTCTTTTGCTAAAGCGTTTTGAGCTTTCTGGATCAAGTTTAATTTGCCCGTGAAAATGAAAGAAGGAATTTAAATGGCTCCTTTTACAGGGGAAATCCAGCTCCTCAAGGTTAGGTGACCACAAACCCTCCCAGAATCAGGTCCTGTTCAGCTGCACCCATGCAGAGATGCTGCTGTCCTGGCTCAGCAGCAGCTTCAACCTTTGCTCCAGACACCGCTCGTCCCCGAGTATTCTTGGCCCCCTGCTCCTGCCCTTGTGCAGCTGGACTGGGCAGGAGCAGCAGCTGGGGAGGCTGATTCCTGCAGCGAGAGGCTTGGGGAGCCGTAGCCAAATGAGCTTCCCCTCACGGGGATTTGCTGGAGAGCAGCAGAGAAACAAGGACCTGGCTCTGTGGGGACAGCTGGACCTGATGGTACACGGCTCATACCCCATTAGTGCACGGGGGTGACATCCCTCGTGATACTGTGCAGCCAAGAACCTGACCCCAGGAGGGTTGGGGTCCACTGCTGGGGCAGGGTGACCCCCCTGGAGCCTTTCCACTTGCTCCTGCAAGCCTCAGCACCATCTGGGTGCTGCTTACAGAGGGGCAAAACCTCACTTCTGAGGTTCCCAGAGAGCAGACAGCACACAGATCCCCAGAAAAGCTAAAATTCCTCTGGGAAAATGTCACCACCCTAAAGCAAATGACAGAGACATTCCCCTAAAACCTGCTGGCTCAAGCTCAGCCATGCAGGCACTGCACGGGGACCCTGTCTCCCCATCCTCCCCCTTCCAGTTTAGCACAGAGCCCTGGCAGAGATACACACCAACAACAGAGAGAGAATGCTAAAAATTCTCCCCCTCCATTAGCAACCACAGCAAGGAAATCTCCTGCCACGGGGTTTTTGCTGGGGACCAGCAGCCTCTCCGGGCTGGCCCAAGGCTTTGGCAGCACAGAGGTGTTGGGACCACAGGGACAGCTCCGGGGCTCAGCACAGACTCCAGGCACAATCACAGCCAGGGAACATCCCCCTGAGGGACCCTGCAGCACGGGTGGCTGATGCACATGGCATCTGCAAGTGACTCAGACCCAAAACTTAAAATAAAGGCAAGAACAACCCAAACCAAGCCCTTTCTATGGTAAAGTGACCCAGAAACACCTCAGCCCGGCCTCAGAGCCCACAGAGGGGAAGTTTGCAGCACCAGCAGTAACTACAACGTGGTGCAACACAGCAAGGATTTGGACTTGGAGAGTGCAGGCAGCGTATGTGCTTCAAGGGATTGCAGCCTCCACCGTGCCAGTGCTCAAATCTCAGCTCCAGCTACACGGTGCTGGCAGCTGCAGAGCAGGTGGGGCTCCTCTAATGCCCAAGCAGTGTGATAATTGGCAGGGAAGTGGATTTGGTTTGCACTGCAGGGACTGAGTAGGACCTTGCATGCTCCATCACCTCCAGTAAGGGTGGAGAACACTGTGCAGGAGATGCTCAAAGGCTCTGCCATCCAAGAGTGACAGAGCAGCTCGTCTGGCTGCTCCTGACCACCAGGCTCTGGCAGCCAGGATGGGTAAAGCAAAGTTTAACACAAATTCCAGCAAGCTGGACCTGCCCAGATGTTTATCACAACCCTGCTCAGGCCAAATTGCAGTAACCAAAATCCACTCCACTCTCTCTGCTTACCATCCTGCCCTGCTGTCCCTGCAGGCAAAGCACAGTTTGCCTCTGGACCTGCCTGCACAGAGCCAGCTGTGCTGGCACTGCATCAATGCAATGTTTCAGCTTGCTTTAGAGACTGCCTGGACTTGGCTTATCAAACCCCAGCACAGGCTGCTTGCAGCCCTCAGAATGATTAGGATCTCCACTGATGGTCTTGCCACTTGCTCTGCAACTCCTGCACCATGTAGTGACCTCTGCTTTAGGTTCATTCAGGTTTTCTTACTGTAAATACATTTATATCCTTGTGAAATGGGGCTCACTGTAGGTGGGTGATGTGGCCCTGGAAGGCTCCTCTGGTCCCACAGTCGGCTACTCCTCAGCTCTCTGTGGGTTTGTCCCACTTGACCACTTGCCACCATCTAGTCCCTGTCTTGTATTTTAAGGCACAAATACTTTATTTATATAAAATTTATATTTTAACCCTTTTGTAGAGCAACTTGGTGGAGGAGCCAGTGAATGAGCCTCCTGTCCCCTGATGCCACCCAGGATCTACCTCTCCACCAAAGAGGCTCAAGTCCAAGCCCTGGCCACAGGAGCCTGTTGAAGAGATCTGACTGCAACCCAAGTCCTGTTGTGACCATGGGGCCCTGTGAAAAGAGCAGAGATCAGTAGCTCCAGAGGACCAGACCACGATGTCCCCAGTCAAGCTCGTCTAGGGCAGAAACATCCCTCAGGATGAACATATCTACTCTTCCAGCAGACATACAAGGCAGCAAATCTGTAGCTCCTACCAGCCCAGGAGAGACCTTTACCCTCCCTCCCTGCCAAACTACAAGAGACCTGAACCCTGGGAGCACCCCAACAACCCCATGCTGCCACTTGCAGCTGCCAGACACCCACTAGCACCCAAAGTCTGGAAGCCCACCCTCATGCTGCCCCAGCATCCAGGAGAGTGGAGCACAGAGCAGTAAGAGACTGTTGCTCATTAATGTAATTAGCATCAGAGTTTCCAGCCAGCCAGGCTTCTGTCTGACCTTTAGTTATTTAAATAAGAACAACAAAACCGACACATTATTGCAGAGGGGGTGTCACGGGCTGTTCATTTGAAATCCTCAACAAAATCTTCTCTCCTAGCGACGTGCTCCCGAGGAGCATCTTTCTGCATAAGTAAATGGGAAAATTTGGAAAACCATCAGAGAAGGAGGAAAAATCCAGCCCCACCTGTCCCCAGCAGCAGCCCAGCAGGGACACGGTGTCTTGCCAGCTCCCTGGGGGACACAGCCAGAAACAACCCCGAGGAGAGAAACAGAGCAGGGGGTGGGCAGAGCCGTTACAAATTTAAAAATAGGAAAAGACAAGTTCCTTAAGAGCCTTGTGAAAGTGGGATGTTACCGGGATGGAGACAGCTGAGCTGGACCCCACTGGGACAGTCAGAGCCCAGTACCCACCAGTCCCAGCACTGGGGATGGCTCTGCCCACAACCCAGCAGAAACTGTAACTCACTAGTGACAGCCACAACCCAGCAAGAACTTCAGGGTAAATTCATGGGGAAAATCTCAAACCTGGCAACCAGGACAGGAGCACGTTTAGGCATGGATGAGACTGATCCACCTGATCACAACCCCGCTGGCCACAGCAAACAACTTGGGCCTAGTTTCCAGTGGTTGCCAGATGTTGGTGCAAGACTGGGCAAAGCAGGGGAAAAGCAGCAATGCCAGTGACAGCATGACCAGGTGCTCCCCCAGCCCGGACACTCCCTAAGCTGGAAACCTCTTTTCCACAAGGACACCCCCACCCTGGGGCCGATGCTGTGCAAAACCTGGACCCTGAAGGCAAGAAGGGAAACCTCTCCCTTCACTGATGATGGGAAGCATCCAGTCTCCAAGATAACCTCTGGAGCAACATGTGGCTGGGGCATTGGGCACAGCTAGGAGGGGTGTCCAGCACCACCAGCTACCCTGTCCTGGGAGCCAACCACAGGCTCCAGCTCCACATCAGCCCTGGGCACGAGGAGTAACAGGGACAGGATTATTACCTCCTCCCCTCCACGTGTCACACTTAGTTAATACTCCTGCTTATGGAAAAAGGTCACAATTTACATCTTGTTTATGTCACTTCATCTTTAGTTTTTGACTGCAGGGTGCTTCTCATTTTCCATCCTCAATCACAGGGGCCCTGCCCCACCTCTTGCTACAAAAAGGGGAAGAGATGGAGGTCTTGGCCACACAACCTCTCCTGGGTCTCCAGTGAGGTCAGTGCCCCAGAGAAAGCTGACCTGAGAGCAGCCTTCTTCCTCTGGCACCACAAAGGGAACCAGATGGACTTTCCTTTGAATGAGATTTAAATGGAAAAACACAAAATAGCTCATTCTGGCAAGACTGGAGAGTTGGTGCCCAGCTGTCCTGAGCAGGGGGAAGGTCAAACTGGGTGACCCTCTGGTAAAAAGAGGCCAGAATCACCAACCAACCTCACGATCTCTTCCCCTGGCTGCACCACAGGAACCGGGTTCAAAACAGCAGACAGGACACAGCTCTGGGCACAGAGCTCAATAACTCCTGCTGCCCCTGAGGGGAATCAAACCCCTGAGGGGAATCAAACCCACTCACCTAATTTGAGGTATTACAGTACCTACAAACCAGAATCACCACAGAGACTCGGCTGACAGAGGCCTGATGGGATGCCTGGCCAGAGATGGTGCTCTGCAAAGCTCTGCTGCTCACTGACCCGCATGGAGCATCATTTAAATTATTTATATTAAAAATAAAGTAAATAAACCTTTTAAATAAAAGCAGAAAGTGTCATCCTGAGCACACCTGGGTCCTGCTTGGCCCAGCCATGGCCCCTCCCCACAGGCAGCCCGCTGCCATTCCTGTGATTCCAGTTATTTTACAGCTGACTGGCTGCTCCATGGCCCCACACTACAGCCAAAGCTCCTTGTGTTGCAGGGCCAGGTGAGCTGGACCCATAGTGTGCAGCCCACCAACATCCCTATACATCATTACAGCCTGAAAATGCACCATCTCACTTGGCTGGACTGAAACAGCCTCCAAAGGCTGTTTCCTCCTCTATCAAGCAGGAAAAGCAAACAAATCCCTGAGGGGATTTTCTGGCAACACCAAGGATGTGATATGGGTTGAAGGTCAAGTGCATCCCCCCACCTTATCATTGCTTCTTCCCTCCTGCATCTGCTCAAATTCACCACACAAAGTGGCTGTGGCACCCCCTTCCTCCCAGCTCTGAAGCCACCAAGGGCTTTGCCACCTCCACAGCCCCCAACAGAGCCAGGTCCCTCGGCAGCAGCAGGACCATCCCGCATCCTGGGCTGGCCCCAGGTCCCACACAGCCTCCCCAAGTCCGCTGGAACACTCGGGGGACTGTGATGTGCTGGGGCACTGCCTGGGAGCAAATGCAGTCGGGGCAGCAAGAGGGAGAATATTTGTTTCAAATATTTCTTCTATTCAACTCCTATTAAATATTTTCCCTCCTCCTTTCCAAGAACCTCCTTTATTTCTCCCAGTCTCCCTCTAGCAACAGCATCTTGGAGAAACAATGAATTTTTAATAGGAGGGGGTGGCGAGCAAAGGGACACCCTAAGGCAGAGGGATAAAACACTGATCTATTAAATAACCTTATCATCACCAGCCCACGTTTTAGGAAGAGGGAACTGCACAAGGGACCACAGAGCAGCAGTCAGGGACCGACAAGTGTAAACATCAGCTCACGCTCATCTTCCACCCCAACCAGGTGCCAGGCTGGATGCTGCCCACAAGTGAGGTGCAGGAGGGCTGAATCCCCCTCAGAGGAGCTTTCCCAGCCCTGCCACACGTGCTTGGCCACAGCTGAGGTGGGTCCTGGCACGCCAAACCCCAACCAGGCCATTGCACAGGTGAGGAGAACCCAGTGGCTCTGTCCTGCAGCACTGCAGGTTGTCCCTCTGCAGCACCTTGAAACTGAGCCACCCCCATGGCCTGGTCCCTGCACCCCCCAAGTTGTCCCCAGGCTCTGCAAGCTCAGGGCTCACCCTGGCAGGGCTGCAGGTGCCTAGCTCACCCCCTGCAGTGCCTGGCCCCGTCTCCCCATCACACAGCTGAACCTAAATATAGTCCCTTATTCTCTTCTGTTGTAGACACAACCGGTGCTCCGGGTGAAAGTCCTTTCCCATGAACTCACTGTTGCTTAATAAAGCACAAACCCTTGGAGACCTTGATGCTGGGATCTGTCATTTTAATTCTTGGTGACACTTGTTCCTCTCCACTATGGTATGTGGCCGCTGCTATTTTGGCTGGCGCATCGGGACCTGAACAAGAAGCCCCAGCACTCCAGGTCTGAGCCTTTAAGAGCTGGGATGCAGGCTTGAAAAACCTCTAAAATCCAGATGATGGATGGGGCTGCGAACTGCAGCAAAGCTCATGGTGGCATGAAAAATTCAGTGGGAGGAGGGCAGGAAAGCAAGGGAAGAGCTGGGCTGAGCCAGACAGCACGGGAAGGAGGAGGGCACGTGCCGGGGCTGCGGCCGGCTTCGGTGCTTGGCACCGAGCTGCTGAGCGACACGGATGCTGCCTCTGCTCCCCAGGATCCCGGCTGCTGAGCACCTGCGTCACGTCAAGGCTCCGTGGCAGCCTGCAGATTGCAGCCCAGACCTTTCATGTTTAGTATCTTTTTTTAAGCTTATCTCCAGAGCAGCTTTCTGACAGTTTGCCCAAACTGTCCACCCAAGTTCCTGCTACCTGGCCGTGCTGGGGTGAGTTTGGTCCTGTTTTCTCTGATGAGGGAAAGGCAGCCCCAGCTCAGGTAGGACCCGGGGAGGACTCTTCTCTCTGATGACAAATGCCATTTCCCTACTCTGTCACTCACAGTAGCCCTGGCCCCATTCTCTGTCTGGCCTCAGCCCTCACCTCCAACACCCTGTGAGCGTGGGGCACCCCCTGGCCAGTACATGGGTGCAGCTACAGCCCCAAAGCACCGTGACTTAAATCAAAGCCATCAAAGAAGGAGTGACCAGCACACACCAGTGCTAACGGCTGCCCGGTGCCCACAGCTGAGCGATGCTGCGGTCCAGACCCTGTTGCTCCCACATCCTGGAGCCGAGCCTGGGGGGAGCATTTGCTTCGTCTGTCAGGGAAAACTCAACATAAACTTAAAAAATAACCCCCCAGAAGATTCAAGGGATAACACTCAGAGCCCAATCAATTTCCCTACCACAGCTGGTGAACCGGAGCAGCTCTCGGCGTTTTTTGCAAATGCTCTTGTGGGTTTTATTGCTTCCCTTCATCTCCTCTCCGATCTCTGCTCTGAACGTTTCTGCTCTTGCCTGTTCATTTTGGTGTTTTTCCAGGACTCACAAAATGGCCTTTCGGGCTCGAGCAGCACCTCAACTGGCAGCACCTTCTGCCCTCATGCTGCAGCCCCTGCCCAGTGTTGGGAGAGATGCTGCATGATGCTCCCTCCACCCTCCTCAGACAGTTCAATCATCACTTTGCAGTGGCAAACAGGCAGAAGGGCTTTGGCTGTCTCAGAGCACATATGAACTTATAAAGCCAGGCCTCCAGACTACAACCATTTGAAGATGGAGAAACTGAGGCACAGGATGCATATTTTATACCCCCTAGTGATTCAGCAGGGGGACGAGCTCAGGGATGCCCTTGCTTTGCTCTAAGATGTGGGATTTGGCATTTGGGGAGATGCTGCTGGCGACGGACATCCCACCCAGGCTGCCCACGCCACAGCAAGCTGGCGGCTTGGGAATTACCACTGCCCACGCAAAACACATCCATGTACTCCACATTCCCAACATGACTTCCAGGGCTACAGCAACAGCTCACTCCCATCCCAGGGATGTGAACACAGCAGCAATGTGGCTCATATCTGCCGGAGCTCCTCAGCGACCGCTTGTTCCTTCTGCCCTACAGCAGCTTTGGTTCCCTGTGCCGCTGAGCGGAGAGGGGCCACCCGCTCCCCAGCAGCATGCTTGGGGGTGAAACAGCAGCAAGCCAACAACCAGAGGTTGAAAAGGCTCCACTGATTCCAACAACATCAAGTTAAAGCCTTTAAACGCCGAGCACAAATACAGCCGGGCACTCCTGTCCCTACCATCGGGCTTCAAACCCAGTGTTTAATTCGTGCCCATGCTTGGAGGAGAGACGCAGTGATGAGGTTTGGGCCTTGGAGCAAGGGATGCATTATATCTTGTGATGTGGGATTAACACAGCTAATAAAAGCAGACATTCCTGAGCTCCAAATACTGGAGAGGAAAAAAAAAAAAAAAAGAAGAAAAGAAAAAAAGCCCCTGGCCCTGCTATCTTCAGCAAGGGTTCATCACAAGAGCCTGGCAGCAGTGGGAGGGGGTGCAGGTTCTGGCCATGCCTGGGATATGCCCCCACTCTGCCACCACAGAGGCCCTTGGTCAGCCTGATGCAGCTGCTTCCCACCCCGGGCATCACTGCCAAGGGGCAGCTCAGAAGGGTACAAGTCAGCCCCGTTTCCTGGTCCCCCAGCTTCCTCCTCCCTGCAGGGCAGGATAAAAGCAAAAATTGCTGATTTAAAAGCCAGCAAAAGTAAACTCATTCATGAAGCTGGTTTTTCCTCCTGCTTCATCACACCAATGGGAACACGTTGGCTCCCTGCTGCCAGGGCGCTTCTCCGGTGGCTTTGCTGTGCTTGAGACATTCAAGCTCAGCTCAGCCGAGGACCAGAGGCTTTGCTAGAGGCTGCAGGTATCCAAGTGGGATCTTCACAACCTCTGAAAACCACGAGAAACATTGCAGGGGTCAGAAGGCACCTCTCCCACCTGCTCCAGCCAAAACTCACCCGGCACTGCCAGTCCTCCAGCAGTGAGAGGCAGCAACTCCGCTCCCTGCTCTCCGCCTGAACACCCACCACACCGATGAGGAACACATTAGCTCAAATTAAGCTGAATCAATCGCAGGCTGCTAAACTGCAGGTCCCCAACACATCATAAATTAGTCTCCTGTTTAAAGGACGTGGACTGTGCTTCTTGCTGTGCCCTGGATGCTTCTTTACCTTATCCCCCAGTGTCTGCCCTGCAGGTAAGAGAAGGTGAAGCAGCGGCGAAGACCAAAGCTTTGGGGTGCAAAGCCACAAGGCATCTCCTTTACCAAGGGGTTATCTCGAGGGTCACTGCCTGCATTTCTGCAATTTTAAGGCAAGCAACAGAATCTGGCCCTAGCTTTAATGCCACACAAAAATACATCACACTGAGCTGCTGTTCAGCTCACTGGAAACTCTGCTTTGTCAGGCTTTGGTTTGTTGTATTTATTTTTTTTAATTCTCTTTGATTTGATTGAGAGAGACGTTTGTAGGAACTTCTCCTCTCTGGACACGGCTTCTCTGGTGCCCCCTCCAGTACCAGGGCTGGACCTGAGTTAACCAGTGCTGGCTGGGGCAGTTTGCTCAGGGCAGCTGAGACTCCTGCCAGGTAGCGCTGCGCTGGCAGCCCAGACCAAGCCATGAAACTAAGCAGCAAGTGGGACCTCTTTGAAAGGCCCAGGCTGGTCCTCACTGTGCATCCCCAACCCTGACCCATCACTGGGGCCCATTGGATGCTCTTGGCTCCAAAGGGACACACTCTGGGTACTGCCAGGCTGCAGATCCACACACTGATCAGTGTGTGGATGCTGCCGGTGTGCTGCTACCTGCTTCTGTTATCTTCTCTCCTCCTGTTTGCTCCTCTCTCCTTCCCAAAACCTCATCTCAGGGTAAGGCTGGGCACGAATTTAAAAGAAAAACTGCTCTTCTGTATTCGCTCCTCAGTGGGAATTAGAGCACCTTTTGTCAGGTTTTAGCTCAATCCGCTTGCAAGTGGATTAAGAAAGTAGCACAAAAGTACTCTGGATGTGGAGTAGGAAGAGACAGGCTGCTATTCCAGAACCGTGAGAGGAGCCGCATATGCTGCGATGCTGCCTGCTCCATTTCCCTGAGAACACAGCCCCGGTAACACTCACAGGCAAACCAGCCCAGGGATTTTTGACAGGAGAATCTGCCTAGCCCTAAAAATCAAGGATGCTGAGAGAAGGGGCCAGGCAGGGCCCTGGGGTGATGAGGAGC
>VXBZ01008437.1:53090-66086 GCA_013399135.1 Heliornis fulica | reverse complement strand
CCTGGGACAGGGTCCGGGCACCCACCTTGCTGGGACCTCCCCTCTCCGCACCGGGGGTGATTACGGGCCAGCACAGCTACTTACACCCCACCCCCCACCATGATCCAGCTGAGAAACTGGGGCAAACAGGCACAACCAGCCCCACAACACCCAGAACAAGTACAGCCCCCAACCCAGCCAGGGCTCCCGTGCTCACGCCCCTGCAGCGGGCCAGGGAGATGCCGAGGTCCCAGGGCAATACCAGGGTGCAACCCACCAGGGCCCCCATCAGGGTGCTCACCATTAGCCATTCCTCTTCAGAGCTCTCTTCTTGGTCCTCTCTGCTCCTGCTAAAGCCTCCCACAATTGCAGATGATGTGATTAATTAGGCTTTGAGGATGAGAGAGGCCAATTGCCTCATTAGGGATGACTTCCTCCCAGGCCAGAGTTGTTGCTCTTCTCTATTCACCGCTGCTTGGTCCGGGCTGGCTTTAGCCTTGCTGGTCACAGGGCTTAGGGGACACAGGCTGCTGGAGCCGAGTGTCCTGTGCCCTTGATCTGTTGCAGCCGACAAGCATCACCTGCGTGATTCAGTGTGTTTTCTGCATCTGGCAGTGGTTTTGGAGCAGGGTTTGGCAGCATGTCCTCCATTTCACAGATGGGGAAACTGGGGGAAGAAATCAGGGGTAAGGAGCAGGTCACGGCACTGCATCCCAGCCTGATTTAATGCCATGGGCTGCCCTATTAGATGTTCTTGCCTGAATTGGCTCTGTTTGTGCAGGATGCTGCCAGGAGAAATGCCAACAGCTCTCCTGGCTCGCGTGCCTTAGCAGTTCCACTTGCAACTTCCATCCCCTGCTGCAGCCCAGCGCTTCTGCTGATGGAGATTTCTGGCTGCCTCCTACTGTTCATTTGCTCCGGGATGTGGATTTATAATTTCATTACAGACACAAGCATCTCATGCTTTCCCATTTGAGTTTCATCCCCAGCCTCATCCTTGGATCTACAGTTAAAACCAGGAGATTTACATGGGTGTGAAGGAATTTCATTGCTGTTTTAAACAATAGCAATTTACATGCTTAATAAAAGATGAAAAATCCAAGTGTGAGAAATACAACTGGTTTAGTTGGGGATGTATTTTTAAGAGGCCAGTAGAGGTGTTGGGGGAGGGAGGGGTGTGCTAGACCAATCCACGTTTTATTTCAATTCCCCAGGATGAAAAGGTGATTCTGGCTAATTTGAACCTAGTCATTAAGCTGCTGTTTCAAACCCAGAGTCAATTAAACAGCATCCCCCCCCCCAGCTCTGCAGATCTGCCTTGTTATTCATCAAGGGACAGGGAAATCGCTTCATTCACACTCCTGTCACTGGGAGCCAAGTGCTGATCTGCTTTTGTCTGAGGGAAGATGTTTCCCTGCCTGATTATCAGGGTTAGTGTTGATTTGGGGTGGGGGGCAGAGAGCTGGCAATGTGGTGAGGGAGCTGATGGAGCCAGGTCACAGTGGTCTACATTGTCCTTGACCCCTTCTCAAGCCTTTTTCTGGAAAAACAAGTTATTTATGTCTCACTATGTCCCCTTTGGACCATTATTTTACTTTGGGGGAAACCAAGGCACAGTCAAACAATTTGACCAGGGTAAGGGAAAAGGCAGGTTGTGACTAAAGCCTGGGATGTTTAGTGTGGAGAAGGGGAGGTTGAGGGGGGACCCAATTGCTCTCTACATCTACTGGAAAGGAGGGTGTGGAGAGGTGTGGGCTGACCTTTTCTCCCTAGTGACAAGTGACAGGGCCAGAGGAAATGGCCTCAAGTTACACCAGGGTAGGTCTAGATTGGATATTAGGAAAAACATCTTCCCAGAGAGGGTTGTTAGGCCTTGGAACGGGCTGTCCAGGGAAGTGGCAGTTGAAGAAGGAATCTCCATCCCCAGGTATTTAAAGGATGGTTGGATGTGGTGCTGAGGGACATGGTCTAGTGGTGGATGGCAGGTTGGAGTGATGGTTAGACATGATGATCTAAAGGGTCCTTTCCAACCAAGACAATTCTGTGTTGCTATGATTCTATGGGGCTTTAGCTCAGCCCTGCTCCTCCTCCAGGTGTGCCCTGGTTGCCGCCTCCTTCCATTACCTTTGGTGCCCCTTTAGCACCACTTTGGTCTTTAAGAAAACGACAAGACAAAGATGTGGAGAAAGGGCACCAGGCTAACAGCTCTGCTTCCCCATGCCAGACCCCTGTGCTGGACATTCACGGGGGGTCTTGCTCTCCAATGACTTCAAATTGGCTTCAATATGAGCATTAATCTAAAAGGACCTTGTGTCAGAAGATGGGGACAGGCTAGGCCAGGGGCCCCTATCCTATGTGTACCTGGAGCCTTCTCTCTACCAGGGGCTGAGACATTTGAGGTGCTGAGATGGATCTGGTCCCCTTCTGAGGTCCCCTAGACTTTATCCACACATCACCCCTATCCCAAGAGCCTGCCCCTACTCAAAATAGTTCCCCCCAAATAAACTCTGAGCTTGCTCAGCTTCAGGTCAGGGGATGCAGCAGGGCCACTTGGATCACAGCTGTCCCCTGTGAACAGAGGGCAACATGAATGTCCCCTCCTCCCATCGAGGTGTCCCTGTCCCCAGCTCAGGGGGAAGAGAAGAGTACAGAAGTGGCAGGGCCCTCGAGCTGATGGTGTAATGCTTTGGGGAGGGTCCCTGCTTTTGGAGGTGCTGTTCCAAGCGAGCCAGAGCTGGAAGCATCTTGACAAGTTTTACTGCTTTCTGGGGCATTTTCACACAGACTCAGCAAAATGATTTAAGAAAAAAAAAAAAAAGCAAGAGAGAAATAAAAAAAAATAAAAATCACAGCTGCTCTGGCACACACTCAAAATCCCAAAGAGGTTCTTTTGGCTGAAACGTGCTAGGGGAAAAAAAAAAGACAAACTGAACCCAACAAACAGAGAGGTAAAATGCCTTTTGCCAGTTTGGTCTCTGATGGCAGAGCTTTCCCTGCTGAACACAGCGGCCAGGGGCTCTCCCTGCCTGCCAGGGGGCCGTGTCAGCTTGGTCCCCAGCATCGCCGGACATGCTGGTCCCCTGCCAGCTCAAACACAACACTCTGGCACTGCCAGCTCTGGTGATGGCCAGTGATGTTTCCCCTTGCTCCAACAAGGATGCAGCAGCAGCAGGAGCCATGTGATGACTACAGACTCTTGGTGGCCATTTATTTTGATGAATGGAAACCTCAGTTGACTCCCAGAAGGAGCCAGTTGGGTGGTTCACAGTGGATCCAGTGTTTGACCTGCAGAAATTGGGTGGCTGGGGGACCACCTTTGGCCCCGGACCACTGCATTGGGCTCGGGGGTGCCAGTTCTTTGGTGGGGGTGCCATCCCCTGGGCATGGCTGGAGGGCAGCCCGGACACGGAGCTGGCAGACTGGGCACTGGAGACTGCACCGTCCCTGGGGAGTGCCCTGCCCTGGGACATGCCCCGGTGCTCCTTTCTCGGGTGCCCCACAGCTCCTGGGGCGCTCGGAGGGGGTGATTGCCCCCAGAAGGTGCACTGGTGGGAGGCTTTGTGGAGACCAAACTACGAGTGGAGGGTGACACCGCATGGCCGGAGGCTGCAAGGCCCTGGGTGACCCGGAGCCACCACCCCGGGTTGTCCTCTCCCAGAACTGCAGGACCCCCGCTGTAAATGCAGTTCCCAGACTGGAGCGAGCCTCTCCCAGGACCTCACCCTGCCTGGCTGCAAGGTCCCACGGCTCTGGTGGGCTCCTCTGTACCGCTCAGGCATGTCACCAGCAGGTAGATGGGGGTGGGAGGCCATGGCCCTCTGTCCCCACCCTGGGGATTTGGGGAGCTCAGGATCACTGTTGCACTGCAAGTGCCGTACACGACAGCTTCTGCACAGAGCTGGCGCCGTTCCTCCTCCAAAGGCCGTTTTCTCCAGCTCACTGTGCCCTGACCCCGATGTTTCTGTGTCTGCGGTTTTGATCTGCTTCAGAGCATGAACCCCTGAGGGAAGACATCTCACCTTGTATTTACCTGCAAAGCACTGGACATGTGTACCTGCTCTGCAAACACAGCCTGAGCCGATGACTAATCCTCACTACTTTTAATAAATATTTGGTAACTGCAATGAAAGTTCCTTTGGCCAAGCACCTGCTGTTCTGAGCCCTCCCCAGCAGAAACACCATCAAGGGAAAGGTTTTAAGCCGGGCAGGAAGGAGAGGGACCTTTCCCCTCTCCAACTGCCAGGGCTTTGGGTGACAGCTGAGAGGAGATGGTGAGAGCTGGTACTTAGCTCCTTGCCAGCCCTTGCTCCTGGCTGTCTTTAGAAAGCCCTAAGTGACCCCTTTTGCCATGTCTGGGTCAAGATATTCCTTCCAGCTGTGAGGTCAGCTCGAGGTGACAAACTCCCACAGAAGGAAAAAGTCCCCCAATCCCTTTTTCAAGGCCCAGTTCTGCAGAGCCACCCAACACCAGTACCAACTGGCATCAGCAGGAACTTTGCATGTTCAACAGCCCTCAGAACCAGCACACCTATTTCCCTGTCCAAGGAATGATAAACCAAATTATCTCCAATTTCCCAGCAGAGGCTGTGTGCCTCTGCCATCTGAGATGATTCTCTTGAGGGGAGGGGTCTCAGCCTACCCCAGGTCCCCTTTGCAAGGCCATTGCTTCTGCAGCTGCTTTGCTGGGAGGCAGGGGAACCTGCCCATCACCAGGCCCCAGCCTGTGCTCATGGAGCTGCCTGGTTTGGAAGCACATGTGCTCTGGGTGCTGTGCGCTCCCTGCCCCAGGCTGCTCACCCCCAACACTTGGCTCTCGGTCCTGCTGTACCCAGCAGCTGAGCAGAGCCCGGGGCTGATGATTTATTCTCCTCGGCAGGGGGGGCTGGCACTGCCCAGCTCATTGTCTCGTCCTGGCAGCTGAGGGGTTTCCGTTTGCTCTGCTAATCCAGGAAGGTGCTGCAGGTACCAGGATACATGAATAGAGGAATTGCTGCCAATGGATGTCACCCAGTTCCTCCTTCCCACTCCTCCCACTGTGCTCCTCAGTTCCTGAGTGGGTTTTCTGCTGCTGTGAGCCCCACAGGGTTTCAGAGCCATCTGCCTCCCCAAGAGACCCCTTGGCTGGCAGCACTGGGAGCAGCCTGATGTGGTGGGAGCAGCGCAGTGACAATGGTGGGGGTGTCCCTGGGGTCGGGGAGCTGGTGAACTGCCTTGTGCTGGGATCCCTGCCTGACCCAAAGGCAGTGGGGGCAGATTTCCAGCGCTAACTTTCTGGCTGTGGGGGTAGGGCAGGTGCAGGGCAGGGTGCCGGGGACATGGCAGCACTGGTGCCATCACTGCCAGTGGAACTGGCTGAGGGTGGGCTGGGTGTGCTCGGGCAGGGCTGCAGGCAGTCCACATGGAGAAGGGTGTTGAGCAGTGTCCGCACAGCAGTTTTGGTGAGATGCTGCCTGTTTCACCTCCTCTCTTCATGCCAGAGGCACCTGTGGTTGCTGGAGGGGTCTAAGGTCACCTCTCCATCCCTGAACAGTGCAGGGTTCATGCCGGAGCTGTGCCCGGAGGGGTCCCGGCGCTTGCCGCTGTCAGAGAGCTGGGGGCGGCCGCTCTGCCGCCTGCTTACTCCCTCCGCGCTAGGAAATTGCTCCTGATGAAATTCAGCCCACATTTCCCTTCACTCAGCTGCATCGTGTGAAACACACTCCCCGCCCCCGTCTCCCTCGCNAGCTGCTTTGCAGGCGATCGGGATTCCAGGCACTGCGGTGCTGCGGGCAGCAAACTCAACGTTTGCACCTGCTCGATGGAAATCATCCCTGGTGCCTTCTCTGCCCTGTGCCCCTGTGCCCCTGGAGCCTGTCCTCACACTTCATGCAGATAGACCAGGCTCTCCTCTCCTTAATTCATCAGCTCAAGCCACGGCTGTGTGCTCAGGGCTCTGGGGGCTGCCGGTTCCTGGTTGGAGATGGGGCAGATGCAGACAAACCAAGACAGTCTTGTACCCAGCCACCCTGAGCAGAACTGCACCGATGGAGCACAATGCACCGTGGCAGTAAAACCCCCAAAGTCGTGTCCATCACCGCTGCGGGGTGGCCTGTGCCAGGTTCTTGCATGGGGATGCTGCAGGCATGCAACGTGCTCACTGAGCTGGTGCTGGCAGCACAGCTCACCACCAGGGCTGAGGACCTGGACAGCTGCTGAGACCATTGGCCTGGAGACATCCTCCTCATCCATCTCTACTGGATCACTCTCAGTTAAGCAGCACTTCTGATCCACTTGTCACTCTGCAATCCACTGGTCACTTCTGATCCACTGGTCACTCTGCCATACACTGTCTTGGGAGACAAACTGCACATTGGTGTAAATCCCTCAGGGACATGTACCCAGCACCACGGTGATGAGCTGCCAACCCCCAGCGATTTTCTCCATCTTCCCTGTTCCCACATGCCCCGTACCCAGAACATGAACTCAAGTGGTGAAGGAGGGAACGCCCCTGTCCCCGTCTTTCACTGCTCTGCTGAGCCCAACACACACACAGGGTCCTGCTTTTTTTGGCTGCCTACTTTTGCTCTGAGTGGGATGGGAGCTGTTACGTTGAAAAAAAAGACAAATTATTCTGGTGTGCAGTGATGGCAGAGCTGATTCATAAGCCAGGCAGGTCTACAAGGTCTAATTTGGGAGGGAAGAGAGCTGACAACTTCTTCAGTAACCAGGAAGACTTGGGAAACTTTTCTTTGACGAACACATAATTGCCTCCCAGCTTAACGCTGTTGCTCTGTCCATCCAAGCTCTGGGCTTCTGCAGGACAGACAGGCCATGATGGTTAGAAAATGGGTGTTAAAGAGGAAATGTTTTAGTAGGAAATGGCTTAAAATTTGCCAGGAGCATCATCCCCCATCCCTGTAGGGGCATTGGACAACACCAGTTAAAGGATCATAGTTTCTCCCCAGGGGAATCCCAGCTGTTTCCTGCTGCTGAGAGTCTCTTCTGGCCCACATGTGAAGCCCCCAGTTCTGGCCATGTTTCACCCACCAGAACAACTCTTGATCCCTTCTGCCCACTGCAGGGACCAGGAGTGGGTGCTGGGGTGCTCTGGCTGCCCTGATGCCCACTGTTGCTGACCACAGCTCCAGGACCTGAAGTGACTTCTCCAGGTTGACACTGGGGGAATTGTCCCGCAGCTGGGCAGGGAATTGCAGTGCCACTGTCAGTCTTGTGCAGATGCTCCAGAGGCTACAGGAGAAAGATGCCCCTTCAGCTGCTGAGCACTCAGTGCTGGGGTCTGTGCAGTCCAGGCTGTGCCCACTGGGGCTCCTGGGGAGGCTGCAGAGTGGGGGGCTGGCACAGAGGGGGGCTGTGGGAGCTTTGTGAGAAGCAGCAGTGCTGGGTAAGAACTGGCACTGCATCTGGCACCTGGCCAGCCTTATTAGTGTCTCATTTTTGCAGGCAACAAATCCACCCACATCCTCGATAGAAGGAAAAACTGTTTGGAAACAAGACCTCTACCTGGCAGAGAGATCCAGAGATGTTTGTCACTTCACCCCTGTCTGCCTGAAGGCATCTTGCCCCACAGCATGTGGCATTTCAGGGAAGAGGCAGCTGTGCTCAAGGGACCACAGTCCCACTGTGACCATCCCCACCATCCTGTCCCCCGGCCCTGCTCCTGTCAGTGACAGGTCTCTGCACCTTGCAGCACTTAACATGTGAGTGGGGTGAAGATCACTGTCCCCCTGCCTCACACAGTGAATTATTAATCCAGCATTACATGTGTTGGACTGTTAAATCTTCCCCACCAGCCATCTCTGCCCATCCCTCAGCATCCAGGGACACTGGGGCTGGGTTTTCCAGGCCATGCTGGGGGAACTGGGCAGACTGAGTGACCCAGGTTGAGCATGGTCCAGTCTGCCCAGAGACCATGTGCTGTCCCCTGCTCCATCACTGAATCATGGGGATTTCAAGGTTACTCTCACCCCTTACCTGGCTCCAGTCACTCTGCTCTGCCCCAGCTTTGAGGTCCTCCTGCCCCATACTGGGGCCCCTGCAAGAGCTCCGAGTTCAGGGCAGGAGTCTTGTGGGATGGGGGCTGTTTCCAGGGGCACAGCACTGTGTGGGTGCCCAGTGCTGCCCAGGGAGCACACAGTGGTGCCCAGCACCACGGCATGGAGCACACAGACCCCAAGCCCACTTCCCACAACTGGAGCAATTGTGTGGGGCAGGTACCAATGCTGGGGCTGCCTGGGGTGACTCAGCAGTGGGGGCAGATGTCCCCTCCCTGTAGCCCCCAGGGCAGACCACGCTAGCACCCAGCCTCACCTGCATTCTCCACGGCCAGTATGGCTTGCTCCACCTCGCCTGAGATCTCCTGCCACCCCCATGCCCCCCACGCAGCTCTTGTCCTCCTGTTGCTCTATGTTGGTGTTCCTGCTGCTGGTGGCTGTTTGGTGGCAGCTGCTGTCAGTGCCAGCCACCCTGCCCACGCTGCAGTGCCAGCCTCTGGGTGGGGGGATAACGAGGGCTGTGGGCAAAGGGAAGCTCTCCCTGAGCTGAGCTGTTGGCTCTGTCAGCCAGTTCTGAGCAGCCTAAACTGGGATCCCAGGCAGGACAGCCAATACCCAGCTCTCCAGGCTGCTGGGAGGCAGGAAAGGGGGCTGGGGGAGGGGGTGTTCTCTGAGTCTGGGAAGCAGGGAGAGGTAGATTATGATGAGGGTGGTGGAACAGATTATCCAGAGGCAAGCGTGGGAGATGCCCCATCCCTGGAAACACTCAAGTTTGGGTTGGACGGTGCTCTGAGCTACTGGATTGAGTTGAAGATGTCCCTGCCCGTGGCTGTGATTAGGAAGGACCTGATCCTTTTCTCAGAAAGACCCAGGAGCAAAGTTGCTGGGGCTGTGTACTGGGGACCACTGTACCCACCTGAGATCTGTGAAATGTTGTGGTGTTTGGGAGCAGCATCTCCACTCAGCTCACACAAGCCTGAGGAACACACCAGTATCAGCTAATGACTGGTGACACTGAGCTAAGCCATCCCTGTTCCTCCTCGCAGGGCCCATCCCACCTCCAGGTTCTGCTCCACCTTGGTGGATCCCCACGGGCAACAATACCACGCCCATCCCTGTCCCTTCTCATAACACATCTCCCAGAAACTCCATCTGTTCAATCCCTGGTGCTCACTGGGCACCCCCAGATATCTCCCATCACTGCAGATGAGAGGAAGAGGATGGACACAGCAGGAGCTGAGGTGTATCACAGCTCTAGCAAACACCCGTGGAAGTGTTACCTCACTGCTTGTCATGGCTGACAAAAAAACACCGAAACTTTATTAAACTTTAGGAGTAACAACAATCCATCACACTGCTGCTGTCATTAATCCTTGGTAATTGTTTCTATAATTAAAAGCCCCATTGTGTCTTGTCTCTCTCAGATGATTTATCAGAGGGGAGAACTCTTGCATGAATGATGCATGGCTGTTGGGGGACATCTGCCTCGGGGCCGCTTGCGTGTGACATGTGTGGTGTCTACCCTCAGCGCCCACTGTTCCCTCATGCTCCCCATCCCCCACGTGTGCCTCAGGCTGTTCCAGCCTGGGATGAAATCCCCATCCCCAGAACTCATCTGGAACTGGATGGTTTCCATCCTTGGTGCTGAGCTCCCGGCCTCTGATCTGAGTGAGCTGCAGTTAAGGACAAATCTGGCTCATGAGCTAAGGCAGCAGAAGAGAAGCCACCTACTCCCCGGGGGTGCGGGTGGGCTGGGTTTGTGTCAGCAGATCATGATCCTGCCTCTGATGTGAGCTGCATTAGAAACTTCAAATGAGGTGGGAGGACCTCCTCTCTGCTGGTGATAAACTAGGTGGTCTTTAGATTCCCTTTCCATTGGAGACCCTGAAGCTGATGAGGGAAATAGAATGTGCAGCAGATACAGTCCTGGGCAGTTTCTTGGTTTCACACAGCTGTTCCAGGCATGGAGGAAGTTTTCTTGGCTCCACCTGAGAAAGGATTGCCTGTGATAAAGCCAGGAGACCACCTAAGAAGGGGCAAGAGTCCTTGAGGTCCCAGCAGACTGCCCACCTCCCTCATGCTCTGCAAGAGCACCAGCCTGGGGCAGGTGCCTGGAAACTGATTGCAGCAAGCAGGACACAGTCAGATGGGATGAGACCAGCAGAGCAGAAAGTTCTCCGTGGATGAAGGACCTACCTGGAACCTCACTTGCTCCTTCACACTGAGACTTCCCAGAGGTCCCACACAGGGTGGGGGCTGAGATATGGGACACGTCAGAAGGATGAGTGACCTGCTATGGGCAGAGCAGCACCTACAGCTACTGATGAGGTCCCTGGGGTGAAGAGGTCATTGACACAGGGTGGAGATGGTTGCTGATCATAGAATCATAGAATTTTTAAGGCTGGAAATGACCCCTAAGATCACCCAGTCCAACCATTAACCCACTGCCACCAAGTCTACCCTTAGACCATGTCCTCAAGCACCGCATCTCCCCGTCTGTTAAACCCCTCCAGGGATGGGGACTCAACCNCCAGCTCCCTCAGCCTCCTCGTAGGGCCTGTTCTCCAGACCCTTCCCCAGCTCCCTCAGCCTCCTCATAGGGCCTGTTCTCCAGACCCTTCCCCAGCTCCCTCAGCCTCCTCGTAGGGCCTGTTCTCCAGACCCTTCACCATCCTCATTGTCCTTCTCTGGACACGCTCCAGCCCCTCAACATCCTTCCCGAAGTGAGGGGCCCAAATCTGTGCCTCAACCCTTTGGTGCCCTGACCTGAAGGCGCAGGTGCCTCATCACATGCAGGCAGATCCAGGGCATTCTGGCAGTGAAACTCAGCACAATCCTTGTCCCCTTCAGCTTCCCTGTACCCCACACTGGGAGCACCCTCCAGAGCACAGGCACCAGGAGATCGTGCGTCAGCACCAGCAGATCAGCTCACTGGCAAGGACCTCATCTTCCTTACTCCATGGAGCGGGGATGGGACTTGTCCTTGGCTCTCAGCCTTCCCTGTCAGCTCCAGTTTTTCTAAGCTAATATTTTGCAGCATCTTAAATGAAATATGAATAAATACTGTGAGTTTTAGAGAGTGCACAGATGAAGCAAATCAGACCTGAAAATTACTCTCCTTTCTTGTGTGAGTCACACCCCTAATGTATGTGCATATTAATGCTTGCAGCACACACTCCTTCCCATCTTTGTTTTCAAGAGCTTTCACTGGGGGTTTAGCTAGAAAGACACACTCCACAGCTGCCACGGGAGAGGCACAGCTCATTTCCCAGCTCAGCTGAACATGGCCATTAGCGTGGGGGGACTGGCCCACCTGATCACACAACTTTTCCATCAGTTCACTCACAGTGTGACAGGCAATAAGTCTCTGGGCTCCAGCTCTCCACCTCCCAGCTGGAGATCAGCCCAGTCATGGCATCCAGTATAGCACAGGTTAAACAGGTTAGTATAAACCTGTGCTATACTGGATGCCATGGAGAAACTGGCTCCAGTTCAAGAGACTACAAGTACAGCAGCACAAATATTGTCTCAAGGGAATGGGAAAACTTCAACATTCAACATTCAGAGTACACATGAGCCAAAAATATCTGGCCTGAAATCTGTGCACCCCCGAGGTGACAGCTTCATTTCCAGCAGTTTTGGTGAAGGCCAGGAGCTCTGTCACTGGTGTGATCATCTACTCCCAGTATCACACTTGGGTGCAGCCCTCCTAGCAATCAGTGTGACCAGCTCAGGGATAAACCCTGCTTGGTTGGTCCACAGATGACTTGGACCCTCAGATCCAGACAAACCAAGAGTGTGGTCAGCCTCAACAAAAACCCCTTGCCAGAAACTGTGAAACCCCCAAAGAGCGACTTGAGGCACCCTGACATCCCAGAGTGAATCAGACCCCACCACCAGACCTGCCTCCAAACCACAGTGTGTGGCTGGGACCAGAAAAGGCACAAATTAAGTCCCCTGTCACCCAGAACCTGCCTTGTCCTGCAGTGATGATGCCCACAGCTTCACAGTATCAGCAGATACAGGAACAATCATTTGTCCCCTGACCACAGGACATGAAACATCAGCTATAAAGCCTGGTGGCTTTAGGACAGCTACAGTGCTTAGACACTGGCTTCCTGCGTTGCAGGGGAGAGACAGATCCTCAACACAGGTTCTTGGCACTGCCTGGAGCTTCTACCAAGTTCCCCAGGGACACCTCAAAGTCCCCCTCGTTCCTGCTGCTGTCACAGCATGAAGATAAAACTGAGATTATAGCTGTGAACTGCCAGGAGTTGCAGGCAGGAGTCTCGTGTGAATGACAGCACCAAGCAGGCAGCTGCCTGCACTGCTGAGGGCTTGAACCTTCTGCTGAGGCCGTGGAAGGCTGGGCAGGAGAGGCAGCAGCACAGGCAAAGGGAACACCCGAACCACCCTTCTTCCTGGGAGGCAGGATGCTCCCAGGCCATGAGGGCTCCTGGCACCTCTTGGGAACAGCAGTACCAACAGCCTAATCCTGCTGGCAGGGATACTGGTTCTGCTGTGGTGGAGCTGGGACCATGCCAGGCACAGCACTGCAACCCAGCATCTCCTGGGGTTCACAGGCTCACACTTGGCTTCTCGTGCCACAGGGTCCCTCAAAGACACAGAGCGGGTCCCTCCACGAAGAGAGACTGTCACCGAGCTGGAAAAGGCAGAGAGTTGGGTTCAGGTGGAGGAGTTGGAATAACCAGTTTGAGGGAGGGGGTGGGAATCCAGGAGACTGAAAGAAAAGCCCAGTGAGAAGTGGTGTGGCTTCATGTTTTCCCAAAACAGAGGAAAAAATTGTTCGGAAAATTATGACCCATAAAGATGATCTTGCTGGAAACCAGTGCTGTGCATCCCTGGCAGTCGTGTGCCTGTGGTAGGAAACGAGTCCCTCCTAGAATTTTAAAAGTTACACTTCATCTTGCTATTTGCATCAAGCCAGAGCAGAGCAGCTGAGCACGCACCCCTCCGCAGCCCCAGCAGCACGAGGAGCCCAGTGGCTGCCCTTAAAAGACAAACA
>VXBZ01008437.1:42174-53047 GCA_013399135.1 Heliornis fulica | reverse complement strand
TTTTTCACTGCTTTTTGTAGGAGACCACAAAACCCTCCAGCCCTGGAGCCAGGCTGGACTAGGGTTCAGGCTGTCTTGAGTGCCAGCTTCGAGCAGCTGACAGCGGGTGCTCCACGGGAGGGGACGGCCACTCTGCCCCGTTACCAATGGCTCACCCCTCTGCAGCCTGGCAAATCCGTTTCTCCATCCTAATTAGGCTCCATCCAGGGCACCGAGCCAGCAGCCTGAGGAGGAGAGGATGCTAATGAGCACCAGCCCCGGGGGAGCACCCACCACCCCCTTGCCCTGCCTGTGCCAGCCATAGGGCTGCTCCCACACTGCCCCAGCCCCCCACACTCCTGATGACAGGCCCAAGGTAACCTGCCTTCAGCTCCTAATTGGATTTACTCATGCAAATTACGATCATTTTTGCCTCAATTAAGCCATTTGTTTCCCATGCAACTCCTTTGTCATAGGTCTAGCACAGAGCCTTCTGCTGGCCCACGTGTACCCCAGGGTACAGACCCTGATCTGTACCACTCACCCCTTCAGGCTCCCTCAGGGGTGACTGCTTGGCTCTTTATCTCCCAACACGGCATTAACCCCTCAATTCTCTCTTCCCTCCCCTTTCCCCTCCTTCCAATTCTCTTTCACAGCATCTGGCTTGCTCTTTGATGGTCCTTGCCAAGGGCCTGGTTCCATCATCACCCACAAAGCCACCAAGACTAAATGGACACTGAGGCTAGGGAACATGAAGACCTTGGTGCTGGGGCCCATAGCTTGCATGGTTCCCATCATCCCCATCCCTCTGGTCTGCAGGGAGAGACGGGGAACATACCTGAATAGAAGTGACTAGAGATGTCCAGGGTGTGCAGGGGTAGAGAGAGGGGAACCTGCTCCTCAACACAACACCCCTCTCCCGCCCCCAGCCATGGTCACCCTCTCTGCCCAGCTCCTGGCACCAAACAGAAGGGTGAGGGGGGACCACACAAAAGTTGGGTTTGGAGGATGCTCAGTGCTGTGCCCAAGCGTAGGAGAGATGTAGCTGGGCCCATCCCACATCCCCTTCCCAGGCATTTTCCCAGAACAGAGGGCACCAAGAAGAATTCAGAGCATCTTCATCCAACTGGAGTTCATCAACCTGCTCCATCAGGCTGCTCATCACCTCATCCAGTTCCAAACCGAGCTGCAGCCACCCTGCACGGCCTGTGGAACACCCCTGCACTTCACCTCCTGCTCCTGGGGGAAGGGCAGACAGACCAGGCCGTGCACCAGGCAGGAACGGGGTAACAGGGGAAGACATGCTCAAATATGCTTAGCAGATTCTTGGCTTTTTACAAGCAGACACCTGCACCCCTCCCTCACCCTGATGTCCACCCCCCTGCTCCACCCAGCTGTAAAGAGGGGCCAAGTCCTCAAAAAGCCCCAGGTTCTGTAAGACCCCATCCCCACAGATTGGCTGGCTGCAGCACTGATCCTCCCAAACAGCCTTGTAGCCACCAGGGCATATTTCAGGTACAACATGTTTCTTCTGTGCAAGCTTTATCCCCCCACAACTGGATGAAGCCCATGTACAAGCAAGAATTTAGGGCAGCTCACTCACTTCCCATCAGTTCCTGGCAGTGGTGGCACTCACCAGGTCATCAGCAGCCTCTGCTGCATCCAAGCACCTCCCAGGCAACCCTCCACCTCTCTCCAGACTGACCCTTCACGTGCTGGTAGTGGCATGACCCTCATCTCCTTCCTTTTTACCCTGCATTGCCAACCAACCAGACATGCAACACCTACCTACTTGGTGATGACCTTGGGATCAAGCAGCTCTGCAGCTGGGTCTCGGTCATTCGCTTCCTCCACGCTTATCTGAAGAGGACTCTTAAACCAGGGCTTGAGACCCTGGGAAGCTTTGGGCCCCTCAGACAGGTATGCACAGAGTCAGCTTGTAGGTGAGTGCAGAGCCAGATTTAATGCTAGTTGCTTCCTCATACATTTTAAGGCATAATTGCTCTGCAGCCTGGCACCCAGACAACGAACAAAGCCTCCTCTATCTCCTTAGCCAGTGCTGCTAAGGCTCAGGAGCAAGGAGGAAAAGCCTGCACAGACTTCAGAAACAGCCCTTTCCTAGCTACATGCCACCAAAGGATATTTTATTAATCTCTGCTTGGAAAACCCTGGCTGCAGAGAGCGGGAGAGCTATCAAACACAAACGAGGAGTGACTGAATTAATGCAGAGCACAATATAATATCCAAGAGTTGCAGAATCAGCTCCTTTATCAATCTAAAGGAAAATCTTGCTATTAAGCAGGATTGAAGCTGCTGCTGCAGCTGATGCCAGGTGAGAGACACACCTGCCTTTAAAGAGACACTGCCCCAGGGAGGGATCTGGAGCAGCTTTATAACGACTTGAGCTTTGTGCCTGGGACCATTTGGCTCATTGATGGTGCACAAATAACTGGTCTGACCTGGAAAAAACTGTCTCTAGCCAGGCTGAACCATGGCCCACTGAAGCAGAGGTACAAGGAGCCTGTGCCAGGTCTCCATCCAGACCTATATGAGAAAAACAGCTTTTATTTGTATCTGGAATGTTGTGTCCAGTTCTGGGCCCCTCAGTTCCAGAAGGACAGACAACTCCTTGAGAGTCCAGCACAGGGCCACCAAGGTGATGGAGTGGAACATCTTCCTGCTGAGGACAGGCTGAGGGAGCTGGGGCTCTTGAGCTTGGAGAAGAGGAGACTGAGGGGTGACATCATTAATGTCTATGAATATGTAAAGGGTGAGTGTCAGGAGGATGGAGCCAGGCTCTTCTCAGGGATGGCCAGGGACAGGACAAGGGGCAACAGGTCCAAGCTGGAGCAGAGGAGGTTCCATGGGAACATCAGGAGAAACTCTTTCCCTGTGAGGGTGCCAGAGCCCTGGGCCAGGCTGCCCAGAGTGGTGCTGGAGTCTCCTTCTCTGGAGACATTCCAATCCACCTGGACACATTTCAGGTGATCCTGCTCAGGCAAGGGGGTTGGACTGGATGATCTTTAAAGGTCCCTTCCAACTCTTGACATTCTGTGACTTAGAGTGGTAGGGATGGGCTGCAGCTCCAGGAGAGGTGTCCTGACCCAGTCCCCTGCATGAAGTTCAAGCATCTCTTCCTTTAGCTGGGTTGCTGCTGGCCAGAGCAGCCCCCTGCACAATCCCTGTAGCCCCGTGGGCAGAGCTGCACAGAGCACAGTGTGTCCCAGAGCTGCTTTTTGACAGAAGAAGCCATCTTTAGTTAGAAAGACATGAGCAACCCTGATCACAGCAGAGCCTGAGAGCAAGGACACCTCCAGCCCTGTTACCACTCTGCCTTTGAGCTCCCTGGTTCTTTTTAACTCCCCCTCTTTATTGCAGCCCAGATGAAATGTGAGACAAGAACAAAACTTTGGGGCATCTCAACACCTCCCTCCAGAGCTGGGAAGGATTTATACTTGAGAGGCTTTACCCATGGCAGGGGTCAAGCACAAGTGGTACTAAGCTGGTAGGAAGAAGTGGTTGTCAGCTGCCAGGCTCAGGGCTGAGCTGGGCTGGCCCACCCAGGTTAGACATGCCCAGGAGCTCAGCAGAGCATCCCTGCTGCAGGACACCTGTTATTTTTAAGTTGGAGCTTTGTTAATCCAAGCTCAAGGCAGCAGTGCCATCAGACACAGCCTCGAGGCAGGCCCCAAGCAGAGAGCCAAACTCCCTGAGCTGTTCCCATTTTTAGACTCACATTTGGAGAACTTGCTGCTCTTCACAGCTTCAGATGCTGTGACCTGTTCTAAACAGCAGATCAAGCATTGCCCAACCTCAAGTCATCCTAGAGGGCTGAAGTGCCTTCAGGCAGTTTCCTATCCCAACCTGACTTTCCAGACAACAAATCAGCCTTTTCTCAGCTCTTGTACTGAACAAACATTCTCTGTAGCATCTGCACAGAGGGAGAATGCTCTGAACCCAGGTATTTCTGTATGTAGAGGCCAGAAAGAAGACTGAAGACCTGCAAGTGCTCCCTGAGCAACAAAGGTTCCACATAAAGCTGGTAGTTTTCTCCCCAGGGCAGAGAGTTTCTACCTCCTGTATGTCTGGAGAGGGAGATTCTGCAGAGGCACCCCCATCCTGCACCTCCACATCAAGCCAGCCCAGGGACACCTGGGGACCAGTCAGTGTGGCCATGTTCAGGTGCTGTCACATGGGAATGCTGCCCCATTCCATGCACCCCTCTCCTTCCCATCCCACATCTCAGCACTCCCAAAGTCATCACCCTCCTAGGAGCCACAAAGAGCCTCTCCCTGAGAGGGACCAGAGGGGACTGTCTCAGCAGCAGCCCCAGACCCTGAGCTCTCAGCAGCAGAGATATGTCCATGCTATCTACAGGCAGAACCTGCCAGTTCCAGGTACTGGAAGCCAGTAGTATCACAACTCACATGAAGAAATAAGGCAATTTTATTATAAAGTTCAAAAATAAATAACAGAGCATTTAACTGTACAGCTTACTCTAGGGCACAGGTAACCCAGAGAGCCAGGCACTTCACAAGCACAGCAGAGGTCCAGGTCCATGGGTCAGGGCTCCTGCTTATCCTAGAAGACACAAGAGATTTTGACCATAGTGCTGGGCCAGTCAACACTGACACTGGGGGATGAGCTGCTGGGTAGACAAACACACCCTGCACCTCTCCATGTCCTCCATTTCCCTGCAAGCCAAGCTGAGCACCAGCATCCAGGGAGGAATGGGCAGGGTGTCCACTAGTGCTCTGGCAACTGATTGTTCTAGAATAGTTAAGGGCCCCATGTGAAGTTGTCAGTGATGAGAAACCTCTTGCAGCTCCTCCCTGTTTTAAAGCACAGGGTGTCTGGACCAGTGAGTCACAAAGGGTTCATAGTGGCTGGCAATGGCTCTGGTTCAGGTGTGAATGCCCTTAGTACCAGGGAAAGGTGCTCAACTGGCATTTGGTGGCCCTATCACACAGGCATGAGGACACCCATGACACTGCACACACCCAGCACCATCATCTCAACACCTGGGAACTGACACTAGTCCTGCTCCCTGTGCAAAGGGACAGGGACTCCCCAACACTTCCCTTTGCTGCCAAGTGAGCTTGGGAACAGAGAGCTTGGTCAGAGGCTCAGAGTCCAGGGACATCCACCTAGGCTGGAACATCTGAGCTGGAGACTTCCCCTGCTCTATACTAAGGAGAGGTAGGTGGGATTGGGGCTCAGCACAGAAGACCTTACCCCATACTGTGATGAGCTGCTGCTGTCATCACAATCTGCATCAGCATCCTGCTCACTGCCATCCCCACTTTTGACATCAGCTTGTGGCTTCTGGGCGTCACCACTACTGACACTCTGAGCGTCTTCCCCGCTGCTGGATCCAGATGGCTGCTCTGGTTCCAGCCCTGTGCTTGCAGCCAGCAGTGGTTGGGTACTGCTAACCCCAGTGGGCTGTATGTCCTCCACCTGCAGAGACATGGGCATGGTCAGATGGGAGCTCTGGAAGGGCAGCACAATGCCCATGAGCTCTTGTGAAGTTCACAGTAGTCCCAGTAACCCTTGACATCTCTCCTCCTGTAGCTGAGGGCACTAGGCCTGAAGGAGTGCTTCCAGCCTAGTACAGTGTACCCAGGACCACGTCTGCAGCCAGCAGAAGGCAGGTGCACTCACCTGGAGAGTGGAGGACTCCTTCAGCATGATGATCCCATCCTGCTCTTCAGTCTCCAGGTCTGCATCAGTGTCATTCTGGGACTCATATTCCTCACTATCTGTTTCCACATCCGAGGGCTGGGGAGGGAAGGGGCAGTCTGAGGAAGGACATGCTGAACCCCATCCCAATGCTTTTGGGAGCCAGAGCCAAGGGCAACAGAGATGCTGCTTTGTGGGGGCATCAAAGGGAAACTGCAGTGTTACAGGACAAGTGGGCCACCACCACCTTTCAGACACTGACTGTGTGATGTTTAAGTGCTCCTTGGACAGGGGTACAGTAAAGCAAAGCTTCCTCTTGCAGGTACGTGCAGTGACACTCCCATGTCCACCAAGAGCAGAGAGATTAACACAATTATCTCCCTCTGGATTGCTCAGCCCCAGAGGGACAAACCTGCTCAGTAGCCACAGTGTCATACCTCATACGTGGCATCCTCAGAGTCATCTTCTGGCAGATTCCTCTCCAGTATCACCAACCAGGACTCCTGCTCCTCCAGAGCTACATCATCCCTTTTCCTCTTGTTTGCTTTGTTAGATGGGTTGATGAGAGTTTCTTTGATCTCTGCAGGGATTCAAAGGAGGCACATTTGCTACACGACAGAATGAACACCTACACCCAGGTGTTTTGCAGCTTTCTACCCAGCACAGGGACTCCAGTTTTGATGTCATACTACGTGCTGCAAAGCCTTCAGGTGTTCCAGGAGGCCATGGCCCTTACCCTTGGGCATGTTGGTCTGGCCCCAGTCTGCTGGCAGGTAGCCCAGGATGTTCTGAATCCTGGTGGGGACAGCAGAGAGGAGGAGCCGCGTTAGTCTCCCCCGGCACTTCCTGGCAAGTCGTCCAGGCCTGGGGGGAGACTGGGTGGGGTAGACTTTGCTGATAATAGTCTCCACAGGGACCACAAATCCAACCCAGGCTGAAGCTTTCTGAAGGATCTTCAGCTGTAGACAAGATTGATACATTAGGTCATGCAAGAACTCCCAGATATTTAAATTCCTCAATGAAATCCTTAAACCCTGCTCTGCCCCAGTGCAGTGCAGAGATTGGAACCAGTTTCAGCCAGGCAAGACAGGACCAGGTAGGTTATACCTTGTCCCCAAGTACCTCCATCTCTCCCAGCCCAGAGAAACATGAATGCTGCAACAACCCTTAGCAGAAGAGGAGTAAGACAGTGCTAAACCAAGCAGAAAGCAAGAGCTGGGACAGGGAGCAAAACAGAGGACAAGCACACACCAAGTGCAGGGCAGAGATGAGAGACTGAAAGAGCAGAAAGGATGATCCAGCAGAGATCACCCCATCCCCCAGGTCTCAAACTCCCCCAGCAGCAACATCACCTACCAGGTACTTGACAAAACTCATCTGAAGGATCTGGGACAGGAACCTGCTGGAGAAGGAGTAAGGCTCACTGCAGGCAACTGGTCTCTCCTGCAGATAGAGAGGAGGGATGGTGTCAGACATCTTCCACACCAGCTCTGACAGCACCCCATCAGAAAAGCAACCCCTTCAAACCTAAAAGACCCCCCCTACCTGCTCCAGACTGCTGCATGGCTGTTGCTGCTCCATGAGGCCCAAAAAACCTAAACCAACCAAAAACCTGGCTGAGCCCAACCTGCCACCCTCCAGCTACTTGTAGCTCTTGGCCCAGCTGCTCCTCATCGCAGTGATGAGTTTCCAGTCTCAGCTGGTGGTAGGGCTGGCCAGTGCCCTCCCACAGGGGTTGTCTTAAGGGCTCTCCCCTAGGAGTTTGTTTTCTCTTGATTTGGGCTGCCTGTCTTCTCCAGGGGGGTTGGAGCTTGCCAAACCTCTGTTTTGGGAGCTGCCCCTCACTCTGTGCTGATGCAAACAGCTGAAGGCAGAGGGTGAAGAGATGCCAGAAAACTGGCTCTGCTCAGCCCCCTGTGATGGGAGAAGCTGGACCCCAGGTTGGGGGGGTGCCTCTCAGCATTCCTCCTGGTCTGTGCCCTCTCCTTTGCTCCCACACTGGGGTGAAGTTGGGTCTGGGATTTGTTTTAATCAATAAAGATGAAAGGAAGGGAGTGAGTCTGGTTCTTTGAGACCACGGCCTGATTCAATCAGCCAGCGGGTCTGTGTGTGCACACGAGCACGCACACCCCCAGCTGTCAAACGGCCTTAGCTGAGGCCCCCGAAGCACCTTCCAGAAGCCACCTTGCAGCAGATCCTCCCAGCCCCTGCTCTGGACACCTCTGGACATCCTGTCTGGAGTTTTAGCTTGGTGCTGTCTGTACATCTGAAAGCTGCTCTGGGCATCACAGGGGTCACGGACCTGCTGGCCCCTGCATGCAGCTCAGTGTTGATCCTCCCCCTGCTCTGTGCTTGGCCAAGCCAGGGACTGCAATGTGCAGGTGGGTTGGGGTCATGTCTGACAACTATTAGGAGGGATTTATTTGTTAGTTGTGGAGCAGGGAGAGGCATTTATTGTTTGGGTGTCACTACCCTGTCACAAGGTTCCAGACACCCTGCTGACAACGCTGCCACGTCCTGGGGAGCTGGCACCATGTGCAGGCATTGCCCTCGGGGTGAGAGGAGCAGTGATGGGTATCAGGGAACCCAGCTCCCTGCTCTACCCAGCTGAACATGCTCTTGTGGCTGAGGTGACCCCATGGAGATGGGGACCTGTAACCAGCACGGCCACTGGCCACACATTTTAGGACCAGACATGAGCTGCCCTCAGCAGAGCTGGGATGTGGCTATTTATGATGCTCTGAGATGGTCTCCTGGGTTTCTCCAGTCTCTCCCAACACTTGTTTGTGTTCACACAAGCCTGGCTTTGCTCCTGCTTCTTCTGAGAGCCATGGCAGAGCCTCTTTGGTTGCCCATGTGGGACAGAGTGGGGGAACACAGCATGTTGCAACAGGCCAGCTGCACTGCTGCACTGCTGCAGGGACAGACCCTGTGCTGAAATGGAGCTGCCTTTACTCTCTGCATCGTTTGCAGAGCAGGAACCAGCATAAATTGGCCATTATCCACCTGCTCTTGGAGGTGTCTTCAGCTGAGGGGGGTGGCAGAGCAACCTGGCTCTGCATCTCTGCCCGGCCGCAGAGGGGACCAGGCAAAGCNGGGGGCTGCCTGGGACCGTTCCCCACCCCCCCCACCCACCCAGCCCCTCTCCCAGCAGGGCTGGGAGCACAAGGATGATGTGAGAAACAAGCCAAGTGCGCAGCCCCAGTGACAGCAGAGAAGGGAGGAGGGACCCGGGGGCCTCGGTGATGGAAATTGCTGATTTCTCCAGGTAATTGCGTGGGCCAAGGTGGAGATTTTCCTGGCAGCAGTTTCTCTAGGCAGCACTGGAGTGTTTGTCTCCTGTTTCAGCCCTGGCTGCCCCTTCTGCCCAGCTCTACCTGATGCCCACGGATGGTGACTCATCCTGCGCAGGCCACCGCTCACTGCGCTCGCTGTCTCTGTGTGGCTCCCTCCCACCCTGGGAGCTGCAGCCCCGGCTCTCACAGCTCATCCAGCTCCTCTCCTCCGCTCCCCCCCCACTCCTGTCTCGTGGGTGACAAGACCTGGCCGGTGCCGGTGGCAGGAGGGCAGGAGCAGAGGTTGGGGTTCTCTCTTGCCCGTACATCTGTCTCCCTGGTGCCCAGGTTGGTGACAAATTGCTGCTGGACCGGAGGGAGCAGGTGCAGGGATGTGGCTGCTGTCGTCACGGTGTGTCACCACGTGGAGAGCAATCAGGGCTGGCTGCAGAGCATAAATACACAGCACTGCTCCAGGGAGCCCCATCGGTGCCACCATGTCGCTCTTGGAGGGGATGCTCTGTCCCTATGAGCTCCAGGCCAAGAGCTCCAGGGAGATCTTCCTCCAGGTGGTGACCCCTGACCGCATCCCCCAGTTTACTATCCCCTCTCTGGGCTTCCACAAGAAGTGTAGGTGCTCAGGCAAGGGGAGGGGGCAGCTGGCAGGGATGGATTGGAGGAGTGGCTTGGACCCAGCAGAGGACAATGAGCACAATACGCCTGGCTGTCACGTGTCCCGCTCTGATGCTGCAGTCATGGCCACTGTGCAGGCTATCCCAGACCCTACTGCTCAGGCAGCTCTGTCCCTGCCCCATCTTCCCAAGGTCACCACCCCATATGGCTTTGTCACCCTGGGGCAGAGCCCACAGGTCACTAATGAAGAGGCATTGTTTTCTCACTGGGGCTCCGGTTACCTTCGAGGTCCTGCTGCTGGGATACGTCCCAGTTGGCAGGATGAGCCAGGATGCTGTGGACACACCAGTGTGCCTGTTGCTGGGGCAGGTGGATGCTCTGGGATGGGTGGAGACCTGTGGGACTGCAAGGAGCCAAGTCCCCATGCCACCGGTCACCGGGATAGTAGAGGCAACCAGACCTACAGAACTCGAGAAGGGCTTCTCCAGCCCAGGAGATGTTCCAGCCCACACAGAGACATCCAAAGAACCAATATTCTGGAAAGCAAAGAGGCAGAGAAGAGAGAGAGGAGGCTCCTGGACGTGGGCTGTCAGAGAAGCTGCTCCAGCATGGAGGTCCCTGTTGGGATTCCCAGGAAGAACTTGCTCCAGAGGGTCCTCAGGAGGCATCTTGCCCACAACCTGCTCTTCAAGCCTACGACTTTCACTCCCCGCTGATCTTGCAAAGCAGCTCTGAGAAACAGAAGTTCCCTAAAGACTTGGGAAAGAGACTTTTTCACATGCCTCAGACTTCCAGGCAGCCAGGCTCCAGCATGAGGGTGTCAGATGTGGCACCTGACCTGGAGGAGAAGCACAGAACTGACATCGCCCTTGGCAGGGGCATCAGAAGTGCTGTACAGCAGCAGAGCCCCGTGGCCAGGGGCTTTGCTGGCTGGGCAGGACGACCAGGAGGCAGGAGGGGCGGTGGCAGCGGTTGCAGCGGTGAAGCTCCGCGGGTGGGGGAGGGGAGAGGGGAGTACAGGCTTGTAACCTTACAGTGTCTGAATAAAAGGAATGACACTTCCAAGGACCTGTGCACCTCCCGTGTTTTCTTGCCTGTGCTGGCAGTCAGGTATCAATGGGGTATTTTGGTGCACCCCAGCACTCCCTCCTATTGCACCCCCAGGCTCTGCAGCTCCTGCTCTTTGTCCCCAGGTGAGAGCAGGTTCTTGATGGGCTGAAATGGCTGAAATGCAGAGCAGGAGACTACCCAAGCCTCTCAAGACATGAGCTGCAGAGGACTAGGAGAGAATAGTAATCAATTGG
>VXBZ01008437.1:16249-41301 GCA_013399135.1 Heliornis fulica | reverse complement strand
CCTCTCCTCTCCTCTCCCAGACAATGCTCCAGGAAAGTACCCAAAGGACTTCAGTGCTGGTGTGAAAGGGGGGTAGGAGCTTTACATAGTGCAACCTCCAGGTTCTCCAGGGATATACATGTCCTCCTGCATGACTATTGCTGAGTCCTTCTCCAGCACAGGAGGATGTGGCAGGCAGGGCTGCTACAAAGGGAGCTGGGGTCAGTTATGTGACAGAACATCCACTCAACAGTTATTATAAGGAGCACTGGCACTATGGAGTGAGTCACAGATGAAGGCTGCTGAAAATTTAAATGGATCCCCAGCCCTCGAGGGCATCAGCTCAGCACGTAGGGCCGAGGGCCCGATTGAGTTACCAGAGATTAATAAACGAGCGGTTATCAGTTACTTGAGTTGTGATGTCTGAACATGTGCATGCTCCAAGCTGACAGGCAAATGTGAATTAGCCATGCTAAACCTCTCTCCCTTTTCTTTAACTGCTAGACAGTAGTGGCTCTGTTTAACTGTCTCATCACCTTCCAAGGAAAGCACAGGGACACCTCCTCGATGGCAGCTGACTGAAGTGGTGAGCCTGCTGCATTTTGCAGCTAAACCTGGATACGGGGAACAAGGACTCCTGGGTCTTATTCCCTGCTTGGTGACCTCCCTGAGCTCCTGAGAGCCTCTTTTTGCCCCTTACCTTGTCCAAAAAAACAGGAGAAATCTGCTGTTTCACAGGTGGATTGCAGGGCTTCATTCATCCTCGTTCACAAGATATCTCTGGTGCCCTTGGCAGAATTTCCCAAGGGAAAAGGCATTATGATATGTTATTACAGCCTGCCACAGTACCAGATTAATTTCTTCTGGATGTGCCAGCCTGGGGATTATCAGCCTGGGCAGAATAACAAATTAAAGGTGTGTTTAAAACGGTTGTGGTGGGGATTGCTACGTGACAGGTGCAAATCCGGGGCTAAAAGAGGAAGGAATCATCAATTCCCTGCAACACAGCAAAGGTGCTCTGCAGTGCAACTGTGCCTCTGCCATATTTCTGCTGGCCACGGGTTACAGCTCAGAGCACCTCTCCAGCCTGCAAAGTGAGAAGGACAATATCTCCCACTGGAGCAAAATGCCACCGAGATTTACAGGATGCCCTTTCCCTGCAAAGCCTGTGCCAGGCAGCGAGGACGTTACAACAGGAGACATCACGGATGTGGCAAGATAAATAGTTGTTACCAGCAAGTGATTGTGCTGCCCAGGCCTGGTACATTTTCTAAATGTGGTTTTTTTTCTGACTCAGAATTTTGTTCCAGCCTCCTGCAGGTACAGACGGCAGAAAAGCTCGGGGCTAATTATCCACTCCTAATCCCACATACAGCGGTTTTAGCAGCACCAACCACGCTTGGCTCTGAGTAGGTGGGACCGGGAGAGTAACCAGTTCAAATCTCCTGAGCACAAGGGGCTGGAGCAGGGACAGATCTCTTGGTCCTCTGCAGCTGGCAGCTTCCCCTGGCACCCTCTGGCAGGTCCCCAGCGCTGCAGCTGGAGAGCCAGGCGCTGCCACCCCACCATGCCACAGCCCCCACAGCCCCATGCCCTGCTGGGACTCCCTCCTGTGACACTGAGATTCTATCTGACTCTGCTGTGACCCTCCTGAAAGGTTACAAGTTCCAGATGTTGGTTTATTTGAAAGAAAACCAGTCAAATCAGGCAGATTATCAGAGTTTTCCAATGCCTCATTCCTGCAAACTCCTTACCAAGAAAAACAAACAGACCTTCCCTTTGGCCCAGTGAATCCAGGGTATGTCTTGAGGTGTCTCTCATGGTGTATCTCCACTGTTCTCCAGCTTTTCTACTGCAACCCATGGAAATCCAGATATATCCCTTTCTATTCAAATTGTCCCAGCTTCCCCCTGGCCAGGCTGCTACCCTCGCCCGTCACATCAGCACCCTCCCATTAGGATATGGGGGTGGGGGGTGGGGGGCAGAGCAGTGATCCCCTCAAGAGGATGCCAATCTCTGGCTGTTGACACCCTGGGGTGCCACAAATGTCATCTATCGAATGCTGAGGTCCCTTTGCACGGAGAGGTGTCACCCCATGGCCACGGGTCCCTCAGCCGCAGTGGGAGTCAGATGGGAGCAATGAACATTTCTCTGTTGTTTTTATGTGATGGAGCACTTGGCTTTTCCAAGATCAATACTGTGCAGCTGCCTATGCCAAGAGTGTTACAGTCACTGTCCATGCCTGCTGGATGAGATAAAGCCCTTCATGTGCTCATTAGCTGCACAGCTCCTCTCCCAGCTAATTGGTGCTGGAAAGGTCCAGCTCTGGCTATGAGAAAGCCACAGGCAGGAGTCCGAGCTTGGGAAGCGGGGAGATGTGGGGCTGGAGAGCAGAATGTTCATCCACCAACTCTGGTGCAGGTGGGTGTGCAGTCTCTCATCTGGTTGTCCAAGCAAGGGGAACAGTGTGCACATCCCTGCCTAGATGGAGCCCAGCTCTCCTGCCCTCCCTGCTGACTCCTCCTGAAACCCCTGCACCGCGCTCCGGCAGCGTGTGGGCTCCACACCGCAGGCGTCTGGCGGGTCTGTGGGATTCACCCGTGCCTGGATGCCTACCCAAGTGTTATCCTTGCTGCTATCCACTTCTCCACTGGGTTGGATTGCACCTCCACAGCTGGCAGGCTGGTTGTGACCTGAGAGCGGCTGCCTCTGATTTCACTGTTCCTCTCATTTGTTGTGTGAATGGGTTTGTTGCTTGTTTCCATTACTGCAAACATCTGACAGGCAAGCTGTGCTCGTTGGCTGCCTGTGACATGGGGAAAGGCTCAGCACTCCTGCTGGGTAGAGCCATGTGAGCCTCTGCAAGGCACATGGCAGTAGCTGCTCCCAGCTCAGCTGCGCTTGCACGGAGAAACCATTTTTTCCACCCACCCTGGTTTGGCAGCAGGACCCCTGTCCCCAGCCACAGTCTACAGAGGCACCGCTGTGTGAGTGCATCCAGGTCCTTGCTTTTCCCTTTGGATGCTCCCAGAGAGATGGTTGTGCTGATATTGATCCACTTGTGAGGAGGAGACATCCTAGCTGTGTCCCCCTCCTCGGGGTTTACTTTAAACCCCGGCGTGACCATCTGTTGCTCTTCATGAAGAGTTGAGAGTAATTTCTGAGTGATTTTCTTGGAATATATTAAAGTCTCCCTGAAGATGGGCTTGTAGCATGCAAGTGTGAGGGTGCACAGGAGCAACAGGCACACAGGGATGGGATGTTCTCTATGGACACCTCTGCTCTGTCACTGGAGCCCAGCTTAATGGAGAAGCAAATGCAAATCAACTTCACTCTGAAAACAAGAAGGAAATTTTCTGGCTGGGTCCATCTCCAGGTAGTAGCTGTGCCTGGGGCTCCATACACATATGGCATGGCCCAGAACATCACCCTGGTGCTGGGGAGCACCTGCAGCAAGCTGAGGAGGGCCAGGTCCATTGGTGGTACACATCAAGTGAGCGCCAGTCCCCTCATCTTCCCACTATTTGCTGCTGCTTCTTCCTGTGCTGATGGCACCTGGCAGGGAAGGGGTGGCTGTGCTGAGACAGAACCTGCTGAGAGAAATGCTGCAGTCATAATGCTGCTGAACCACAGCTGGGGTGACGTGCTGGGGGGATCTGCATGGGACACCAGGCCTGTGATTTCTGGTTCTGGCTCAAGGAGATGCAAAATTTCCCAAGCTGGAGATTTTCACTTGATGCCTTGGATACTGAAGGGTGGCTGAAGAGTTGCAGCAGCAGGAGCAATGTGCAGGAAAGCCACACAGGTATTCATAAGGAGTTGCCCATTATCAGTTTTCCACCTGCAGCTCGTCTGTGCAGGGTTTGCTCAGACTCAGGCCTGGATAATGTCGCTTACAAATGGTTTAGTGAAGATTTTAGGCCACAGATACTTGGCTCAGCTGCCTCTTCAGTGCCAGCAGTGAGGACAAGGTAAGCAAGGCAGTGACAAGCTCAGTGAGAGGCAGAGCCAATGCCCCTGTCTGTGCTAAATGACCTTCTCCTTTAGCAGCCCTCCAAAGCTGCACATCTGGAGAGCAGCAGGATGGGAGGTGGTGAACATGGAGATGACTTCCCAGTGGAAACAGCAGTCCTGGGATCTGTGGCTCAGGACTTTCTGGGAGAGCAGAGGATCTTCAGCCATGAGAAACAGCCTGAGGGATGCAGGTGATACTGTTGCTGGTGGCAGCACGTTGAGAAGGTGCCTTTGCATGATCACAGCTCTGCAGGCAAAGACCTCAGCTGTGACACAAACAGGACTGGTCTCAACCACAGGGACTTTGGCTGCTTTGCCTTCTTGGGTGCTCAGTGCTGTATGGGCTTCAATATGACAGCATGGTAGAGAGCACGGTTGGTGGTGAGGTCCCTCACCGAGGCTGATTTCCCATCCACCCATGAAGATGCAGTGAAGTCCCCTGGCAGGACTCATCTGAGCTGTAACAAAGCTGCTCTCCCTGCTGCAGGCTGGAGTTGGCCCAAACGAGAGTGCCAGCTCAATTAGAGGAAACTCACGGAAGGCATCTGCAGGGATAGCTCCAGTTTTCAGCACAGGGCAAAGCCAGGGAACTGTATTTTTGTCTTGTTTCTGCTAATTATCCATGTAGATGAAACAAGCTGTTAAAGTTGGAAACCAAAATAATTTTCTTCCATACTCTGTCTTCGCACCTCCCAAGGTTTGACCCTGCTGAGGAGCAGAGAGCTGCTTTGTTCATTTGTGGGTATTTTACTTCCTCCTGGAGCCTCTTCCCATAACTTGTCCAGACATGTCAGATGCACAAGCCAAAGCCCATCGCTGTGCTCACCCTTGGGAAAATCAGCATTTGCAAGAAACAGTTTTCCCAGGCTTGGGGTGGTTTCTTAGACAGCCTAGAACCCTTCCAGCCTCAGGTCAGATGTAGCTGTGCTAGAAAAGCCTCTCCTCGCGTTAGGCTGACAAGTCTTGCTGGAGCACGAAGCCCTGGGACACCACGTGTCATGCTGCCAGCTCCAGCTCAGCAGATTGACATGGGTCTTACTAGGACCAGCTTCCCTACACCACAGCCCAACACCACAGCCCAACTCCACAGCCCGTGGAGAGAGGGAGCGAGGCAGATGTGCATTGCTCAGAGTCAGCTGCTGGTTTTCCTGTGTCTGATGGATCATTAAACGGTGGCTGTACTTGTCTTGTCTCCTTTCATGTTCCTTCTCAGCAAGGAAAGGGAAGCTGATTGCTTCAGCCTGATTTGTGGAAGTGGCAGAGCTACAGGGATCCTTCAGAGATCAGCTGGAGAGCGATGGGGCTGCAGACCACCAGCTCCACCCCCCCCCACCCGAGCTCCTCTTGGGGAGTGACATCCCTGCAGGGAGCAGAGTGGCAGAGTAAAGTCAGAGCAAACCTGTAGCACAGAAAGGAGACAAACTGTCCTGGTGCCCAGTGGATGGGAGTACAGTGAACCAGTTTTCTTGGTGAAGGGATAAACCTACAAAGCAGCTTTGTTGTCTCTGCCAGGGGCTCCAGGCAAGTGCAAGTAGCAGAGCTTTGGTTGCTGCACATATGCTGGAGCTGGTCTGTGCCCAGTGCTGTACAGTCACAGAGGCAGCCTGAACCTCACTGCAACCAGCATCTATCCAGTTCATGAATTATGAGACCATTTGACCTCCAGTAACTGCTGGGTAATTGTGCCTGCAAAGCAGGAGCAGCTGGTGGAAGGAGAAGGGAGAACAAGGCACCACCTTTTTCCTCATCATATAGCAGAGGCTGAAAAATCACAGGCACTTGATTTGCAGATCTGAGGCTTTTCTTTATCTCCAATATCCAAGTGTCTCCTGGTTCAATGGCCCTCAGCTGACACCCTCCACAGCTGTGGTCTCCTCCCTCTCTGTGTGAACCAAACTCATGTGCCAAACTGCTGCCCTTTGGCCCCGCTCTCAACAGCACCTCAAGCCCTTGGCAAGCCTTCATGTGACAGCAGCCAGAAAGTAAATTTAGATGATCAGCAAACATGGCCACTGCAAATCTCTTCACTAGAAAGGCTGAATAATGCTCCCCTAGATGCCTTGTCCTCATCTTGTACCTCAACCCCTTCATCACATGGGCAACTGCATGTGAAAGTGTTACTAGAGGCTTATAAAACGATATTGTTTTCCCCATGAGTCACGTAATTTTTAGAAGTTGCAAGGTTCACCTTTGTATCCGCTTCAAGCTAATTGCTGTAAAAAAATAAGAAGCAGGATTCATTGTGTTTCTTTAATTGCCCTCAGGGCTGGGTGTACTGTGAGGGTGAATTTAATTTAGCTAGGAGATAATTTTCATTAGGGGATAAAGGAGAGGAGAGAAAGGGTTGTGTGTGGTTCTTTCCTGTAGCAAAACAACACTTTGTGAAAGCTCTTGCGAGTGTGGGGCTGGTCTGCTGGTGGTGGTGGTGGTGGTGGTGAGGGAAGAGGTTGAAGCCACCTGTGTAGTTGCTGCAGCTGCTGCCCCAGCTCCCTGCTGCATCACCAGTGCAAGTGCAGCAGCAGCGACCCGCTTGCTTGGACTGGAAGGTCCTTCAGATGCCAGTGATACAGGAGCAAATGGTGCAGACTGTGCTCAGGGGCTTTGTGTACAGACATCACCTGCCCTCCAAGCCAACCTTAGGAGGGACCATCATGTCCTTCTGCCCCAGAAAGGCTTCACCCACGAAGCTCCTGGCCAACTGCAGGGGCACTCCATATTTCAGGGAAACTGAGGCACGGAATCATAGAATCATAGAATTTTTTAAGGCTGGAAATGACCCCTAAGATCATCCAGTCCAACCATTAACCTACCGCCACCAAGGAAGTTCACCTTGCTCACCTGACAGTGTCCAACAGGAGTGTCCATAATCACTAACTGCACCAGAAGCTTTCCTTCCTTGAGGGCTAATTCCCTAAAATACCCTGGGCTCTCTGCTGGTAGCAGTTTGGCTCTGCTCTGGAGGAAAGCCCGTCCTTGGAGCTGTGGTGTGGGTGCTGGCTCATCTCTGAACCACCCATGGACGTAGCAGAGCAGCTACGTGTCCTTGCCACATCTTCCAGACCCTCATCCACAAAATAATGTGTGTTCCTGGCTGGTGCCTATCAGAGTGTGTCTGCCCAAGCTGGGCTCGTCACCTGTCACAGTGGTGGAGGTTTCACAGCTCTATGTGCCACCGGGGGGTCTCACCAGGCTTTGAGGCAGAAAAGGTGGGACACGGAGCCACCGTGCAGGAGAGCAGCCAGGGGTGAGCAGGGCACAGGGCACCGGCCTCACTGTGAAATTCCTGGGGGAGGCGAGATTCCTCTTCTCACCTTGTCACCTCTCAAGTCTCTGATGGAAATTCATTGTTCTCCTTTGCTTGATGTCTCCCCCTTGCTCCCTGTCACCCTCGGTGCAGTGGCCTGGGGCTGGCTGCGTGGCCACATGCCCACGCTGTGCCGGTGCCCTGCTCCTTCAAGGCAAGAGGCTCAGATTTCCTGATAGGACTCTATTCTGGGAAATGCCTTTCAGCAAGACCAACCAGGCTGATGGAGACTTAATCACTCTGTGCTCCAGAAAAAGTCACGATAAGGTAATAATATCTGGGTATTTATGGCCCTACGATTGTTCCGCTCTGCACGGCAAGGACTGGGGAGAGGAGAAATGAGCAAAGCACACGGGAGGGCATTTTTCTCTCCTTCTGAAAAGCAGAATAAAGGAGTGTGAGGATGGGCTGAGCTCTGCAGAGCTGGCTGACACGCAGCCCTCTGAGTGAAATGGCAAAAGATATGACTGTTCTGAGTGGGAGCTCTTGGCAAAAACCTGTGGGAATATGGTTGTGTGAGTGCTCGTATCAGAAATACTGATGGCTTTGAAGGCTTGACAGGGGAAAGCCCACAGAGAAGAAAATACATGGCACAATTTATACAGTCAGCACAAAAGAATAACTGTCAAAATCAACAGTTGTCATCAACAGGGGACTGAAGCTGGGTGCAAATCTTGGGGTAGAAGAAGCAAATGCTGTCATGGGAGTTTTGGGTGGTAACCAGCTACAGGAACAGCGACCTGATTCAATTTAGCTTCACCGATCTCCTGAGTGTCTGGCTTAGGAAGTGACTGGTGAGATCAGATGTGCTGATGTGAAGACTGCGAACTAAAAGAATTCTGGTATGTTTCAGAAAGATAAATCTGCATTTTGCTTTCATTTACAGCTGCATGTGGGTCTGTTATGGGTGAGGCTTCCCCACCAAGCTGAGCCACGCTGGCACAGGGGAAGGATGCCAAGGATGCCTTAACCCATGGCCTCGCTGTGATCTGGGTGTACGAAGAGGAACTGGGATATGCAGAGGGTGAGGAAATCCTGTGGTCCTGAACAAACCTGTAAGAACACAAAAGCCTGTGCAACATGAATCTAACACACTTCTGAAGAGCTGTCCAGTAACAACCATTTGGAGGCTGCACAGCTCCAAGCTCGTCCATGTTTCTGTGACTGACACTGGGCTGAGTTCATGACACCAGGGGAAACATCCCCATGATGTGACACTCCATCAGGCACGTGTGTGTTTACATGGCCATTTGTAGCCATCCCTGCATGTGCTTGGCACATGTCCCACATCCACTGATATTTTTCCTCCTCCTGGCAGGTCTCACAGCTCCAGGGTGACCCCTCAGGGCAGATGGCTCCCACTCAGAGGGCCCACACAAAAAGGAGGAAAGGGCTGCTGCCCCATTGATGTTCCATAGACCAGCACAGGAAAAAATATCTGTGCACAGAGGAGGGAGAAACAATGGGGATACTTTGTATCTCCACCTTCAGTTCAAGTGAATGATTTTAGGGACAGAGCTATCAGGGACATCATCTTTCTTCTCCTCTTTCCCCTTCCCTTCTTTCCTTTCTTTGCTCTGTCACCATCCAGCTGCACGTCCCCTTTCACAGAGGCACTTTCCTGCAGTGCCTGAGGAGTCCCTAAACCCAACAGCATGTGAGCGACCACTGGAGGCAAATAAACTCACAATGTCCTTTGAGGATTACACTGTGCAGGAGAAGTCCTCTTGCTCTCCTCTTCTGCAGGAATTTGCGGCCTGTAAATGAGATATGTAGAAAAAAAATGAGTCCAGCCAATTTTGCTTATACTTTGGGGGTTGACAAATTATTTAAAAACATCTCAGTCAAGCTTCTTATTGTAGAAGGCCATTGATGAGAATGCAGATGTAGGTACTATATATACCAAATTAATGAGATTAGTCCTATTGATTTTAATGGGGGTGATTCACTGGCTTGAGATGAAACACTATCTTATTTATCTACTGGATCATGGCCAGAGGATGCAGCATCCTATAATATCTGGCCCTGTTACAACTAGCTAGAGTCAGAGCAGGAATCCAGTCCTTTTACTAGCACTAGCCTTGAGATTATGTTGGGGGAGGGTGTGTGTGTTATTGCTATTATTTTAGGCAGAATGCCCGAGAGGAAACAGTATGAGTAATATTCAGGGAACAAATCCAGAGATAATGGTCCCCGTGAGCTGAGGGCCAGGTAAATGGACAGCTTGGTTTTCTGGGTACCTGGGTGGAACTGCTGATTTCTGAGCTGCACTGTGGATATGCTGGCAGTGACATTTAGGGATGGATTGGTGGTCACAGAAATGAAACCTGTATAGCCACACAGGCTGGGGGAGGCGAGATTCCTCTTCTCACGCCCTGTTCTCATAGGATCAGTGCTGTCTCTGGGGTCCTGCCTCCACGGGGTGTGTAGATGACATTTCCCTGGTTTGCACCCCCTGGTACCTTATGCCCAGGCAGGAGCCTGTTTGTATATGCAAAGTCATCTCCTGTCCATGTGCTTTGAGCCCAACCCTGAGTTCGGGATGCCCTTACAGCAGCAGGCACCCATCCCCCCAGTTACACAGACACAGCAGCACAGGTCACCTTCCCTGGTTGGGACGGCTGGATGTGGAGCCAGAGGAACTCCAGGGGCAACGTCCCTTGGAGCAACACCCACTATACAGCAGCCCAGGGATGGGGGCAAGCTCAGGGTGCTGAGCTCCCTCCAACACCTACCATCTTCTCACTTGGGTGTTTGGATGTGGTAGAACACGGGCTGCTGCTTTGCAGCATCTGGTGCCCTCCCCTGGCTCCCTGCTGCACTGTTCATGCTCGATGCCAATTCACTGCAGCTACTGCCCAGCACTCAAAGGTTTTCAACACACACAGGGAAAAAAGTTGATCCTTGCCCTGCATTTTAAATGTAGGTGGGTTTTTCACCTCTGTGAACTGTTCAGGACCTTTGGGAACCCCTCTCTAGGTTGCATTTCTTTTCTACATTTTTTTTTCTTAATATATTTAATTTCTTCTTTTACCATTAGCTTACCTTTCTTCTTCTCCTCCTTTCCCCTCTGTGTCTTGCTTTAAACTCAACCTCATTTAGCTAAGGCTAAGATCAGGGTTTTTTTAAGAAACAGCTCATAACACCTCTCCTACGGGTGCTGCCTGGGAGCAGCAGTGGGGCCTCAATCTCCCTGTCAGATACTCCCTAACAGACATCATCACATTTGCAGAGATGCACAGGGGATTGTGAGCTATTCCTGAGTGAAAGGGATCCATTCTGCCCAGTGCTCAGCACCCATCCTGGCCCTGGAGCTGGAGGGAGCTGGGTGCTGCTTTCAGAAAGGACAGTATTCTCCCCATCTCCAGAACGAGCAATGAACGTGAGTGTGCGTTCAGCTCCATCAGCATTTCTGGTGCTGGAGATACCTTACACTTCTCTGGGGTGGGATGTCCATCTTCTGAACAAGATGGATTTCTAATTAAGAAGAAATTTCCCAAAGAACAGGATTTACTACAGTCACTGGTGTGACAGGGCTGGTGCTTCTGTTCCATCTCTAGTAGGCACTTGCTGCTGCCCATGACAAGAGGCAGGACACCAGCTTTGGTGGGACATTGTTTACGAATTATTTTAATCAATGTGTCTATAAATTTGTAGTTTTCAATACTTTTTGATCAGTTCCTTGTAGGAATGCAGGGAGCTAGAACAGATAGTCCTTTTCATATCACAGAATCCCAGAATGACAGGAGTTGGAAGGGACCTTTAAAGATCATCCAGTCCAACCCCCTGTCAGAGTGGGATCACCTTGGTCCCACAAGAACGTGTACAGGTGGGTTGTAATGTCTCCAGAGAAGGAGACTCCACAACCTCTCTGGGCAGCCTGGCCCAGGGCTCTGGCACCCTCACAGGGGAAGAGATTCTCCTTACGTTGCCATGGAACCTCCTCTGTTCCAGCTTGGACCCATTGTCCCTCATCCTGTCACTGGCCATCCCTGAGAAGAGTCTGGCTCCATCCTCCTGACACTCACCCTTGACATATTTATAAACATTAATGAGGTCACCCCTCAGTCTCCTCCAAGCTCAAGAGCCCCAGCTCCCTCAGCCTGTCCTCAGCAGAAAAATGTTCCACTCCATCACCTTGGTGGCCCTGAGCTGGGCTCTTTCAAGGACTTGCCTGTCCTTCTGGAACTGAGGGTCCCAGAACTGGACACAACATTCCAGGTATCATCTCACCAGGGCAGAGTAGAGGAGGAGAAGGACCTTGACCTACTAGCCAACCCCCTTCTCATACCCCCCAGGATGCCATTGGCCCTCTTGGCCACAAGGGCACATTGCTGGCTCATGGTCATATTTCCATCAAATACTTCATGTTCCCACAGTAAGGAACCCTGTAACAGATAAATGGCAAGAGAGAGTTTGTTCATTCTTGGGGCTTTGAAATTAAACATTCAGTTTCTGCCTTAAAAAGAACGGGACAGAAACACTGGGCTCTGAAGAGGAGCCACTTTGGGACTCTTGGGGGTGTGGACCCTGTATGACAAGGTGCATGTCACCTTGTCAGCATATGCAGTTCTCTGCCCTATTTCAGCTGAGCCTGCTCCTCCTGGGACTTGTAAAAGCTTTCCACAGTGATGGAAAAAGGACAACTTCCACTCTCAGCCTCACCACTCTCCACAGAGTCAACTCCCACGGGAATACAATCGATGTGTCATGGACAGGGGGTCAGAAAGTGAAAGCAAAATTCTGGTATTTTCTTTGAGTGCAATATGACAACGTGGTCTTACATTATTCATTGGACACTCCTGGCAGTGCATGCCACACAGGAGATTAGTCTACACTTGGCTTTAAGTTGAGTCCACCTATGCAAGGGGAATAGTAATTAGACTCTTGTAAATGTTAAAAAAGAAATGTCTCAACACTAATTAGATCTATTTATCTTTTGCAGTTAGAGCTGCTAACATCCTGGTAAAAGGTATCACAGAAAACCAGTATGTTTATTTATCAAATGATTTTCCTGAAAGTAAGGACCTCTCCTTTACAAATCACACAATGAGAGAGCAGATGGCATGTGAGGATGAGGATGACAAAAAGCCTGACTGTTGCCCTGTCTGTGATCTCAGAATTGAGGCAGCTCAACTGAACACCCTCATTAATATTTGAGGGAAGAGCAAGACTTCTTCAGGACCCAGGGATGTCTACTCCACAATGCCAGGGTAAAGACAGTCCATTTTGGTAGGGAGACCAGGGTCCTTTGGGCTGGTGGATACCTGCCCCACTAAACGAGGGTCTTCTACCCATCAGCAAGCTCAGCATCCACAGCCTTGGTACCCTCCAGTGACCGTGAAGCCTTGCAGGAATAGATGGTTGTGGTACCCACTGGAGGACACACACATTTCAGGTCAGTGATGAACGGGGCTCAAGTCTGCCTGGGTCTACTGCTTGGCTCCTACCATGTGATGACTGGTGCTGCACATCCAGGAGGGTTTTGTCCCCTGCAGCATCTTGGCAGGACAGACAGCCCCACACTAGCTGGGCAGTCAAGTAGCAACCAAATGGAAAGGAGAATTACCCATGTGTGTCTGCACAGAGGCTGCTGTGTTGGGTCACCACCACAGCGATGGCAGGGTGACAGGAGCTTGACTCATGTAGAGATGTCCAAAGCTGTGAGAAATGTTGGGAGAACAACTGGTGGAACTGCTCCAACCCACCAGGTTGTGGAGAACAGCACAAAGAGGTCAAATGTCCATGTCCTGACAACACAGGACACAGTGCCTTGAGCACACAGGAGAGCTATGTAGCAGACCCTCATTTTAGCCCTCAAACTCCGGGTACCAAAGCTACTAACCTTATTCCAGGTTCCCAAGGACATGAAACCGACAGCATCTGACTTCAAGAGCCTGGAGCAGAGGTGACCTCTGCTGATAAAAGTGCTGACTGAGGCAGGACCGTGCCTGCATGCTGCCCGCTTTGTCACCTTTGTCATGCTGCATACCTAACCAAAAGCTCAAAGAGCCCAAGGGAAGACCAAGCAAGAGACAAGTCAGCAAATGGAAAGGGGCTGCTCTGTTCAATTTGTGCCAACATCTCCACTCAGCCTTTTTTTCAAGGACACTTTTTTTCAAGTCTTTGACAGATGAAAGGTGCTGCAAGCAGCTGTGACGTTCAAGCCATAGATGTGGCCTGGAGGTGACTGGCTGCTTGCTGCAATGTTCCTGACAATGTGGGTAGGAGAGCAGGTCCAGAGAGAAAAGGAGGAGACAAAAGGCAGAGCCTAGGAGCAAGAAAGAGCAGCAATATCACTGGGGGATCAGAGTGTTGAAAGGAATGAGAGAGGAAGAAGTCACGTAAGTAGGAAGAGACAGATGCTGAAGATGCTGATAGATGCTGTCAGGGGCAGCAGGGTGTACAGGAGGATGAACATGGGACAAGTGTGATGTGGACACTGCTTTGGAAAGTTAGTTTAGTCTTGGTGAAACAGTGAATAAAAGCCAGTCTGGAGAGGTCCTGAGGGATGAGAAAGGACAGGAATGCAAATGACTGATCATCATTTTTAGGTAAAAGGAGTTAGGACATTGTCTGCTCGTCAGTGAACTGGTATCATGTTTATAAAACTCTGGGCATGCTGGCACTCCAGTTCAGACCAAGGGCTGTCAGAAAGAGAAAACTAAAAGACTAAATCTGCTGTGTTTACACCCATCCTCTGTTCTAGAGGTGAACAAAGAGGTTTGGCATGTTTCCCTGGCCCAGCCTGTGATGAGAGGTCGCACTGAGACCATCCCTCTAGGTACACAGAGATGCCCTTTCAATCATCTGAGCCCCTGGACCAGTTAATCTGCAAAAACCTGAACTGGCTTGTAAAGACAGTTTGTCCTCTGCACACATGAGAGCAAGTGACTGTAAAACAAGGAACATACTATTTTCAGAGAACATAAATTTATCTCCTTTTGTTTACTTAAGGTTCTGATCTTCAAGTCTCTAGAATCAGACAGGCTTCTTACCATCAAGTTGCTGATCATTATGGAGTGCCTGGGAATGACTTGTCTTTAATACTGTGATACCACAGTATCACAAATTTTCACAGAAATTAAATGTCAATGTTGTGATTTCTTTTACATAAGATGATAAGGTTTGCTCTGCCTGTCCAGGCTGTTTTCTGAAAGAAAATTACTACATTTACCTTGGGGTGTCATTTTCATTTTTTGTCATTTCACAGAATCATAGGATTGTTCAGGTTGGAAGAGACCTTTAAGATCATCAGATACAAAGCACAACTCCTCAGCACAACTTGAAGCCGTTTCCTCTTGTCCTATCGCTTGTTACCTGGGGGAAGAGACCAACCCCCTGACCCGGGTACACCGTCCTGTCCTTCCAGGGAGCGGTAGAAAGCGATCGAGTCTCCTCTCAACCTCCTTCTCTAGTCCCCTCAGCCACTGCTCACAGGACTTGCTGTCCAGACCCTTCGCCACGCCGTTGACCTTCTCTGGACACACTCCAGCACCTCATTGTCCTTCTTTTAGTGAAGGTCTCAAAACTGAACCCAGCACTCAAGGTCCAGCATCATCAGTAGGGGTAACAGCCATTGCTCTGGTACAGGGGGACAGTCATTGCCCTCATCCTGCTAGCCACACCATTGCTGACACAAGCCATTTATAACACTCCACACTGGTATAGTATCAAATTCTTGAGATTATAACCGTGACAAACCACAACAGCTCTCAAGGCCAATGTCAAAATACATGTGGATGTTTTGTGCTTAAAGAAATGTTCCAAATAGTAACTTTATTCCTAGAAAGAAAACTCTGTGGCTCTGCATTGCAGGAACAAGTTAGGAAATGTGTCCTGACTTGATGATATTGTTTGTAAGTAAGAAGTAGAGACATTCTGAAAATCCCATGCTTCAAAAGCAGCACAGCAGTTTGTAGATGCAGGAGAGGGTTACAGCCCTGATGCACCACTGCATTTTCAAGTGATTTATCAGATATTTTCTTGAGCTTTGCAGGGCTAGTTCTTGTCCTGGTGGCTCCAGATGCCAGGCTGCAGGATGCTACAGCTGAGAGAGTGAAAGAAGGGAAAGGACTGGCAGCAGTGAAATTTCCTGAATGTTTGCTTTGATTATAGTGGTTTTAACGTTCTGGCCAGGCTGCAGTTTGGCTCAGTTTGCAGCAGACAAATGCACAGTTCCAACGAGAACAGGGCAGATGAAAACAGGCTTGTGCACGGTACCAAGCGATAGTAACAAGGGAAGAAGCAGCAGCTGCTCCTTTCCCACCACTGAAGCTACATATGGCTTATAGCATCTACAGCAGAGATTGGGATGGCCAAGAGGAACAGTGTCTGTCAGGATGTACAGGGTGGTGTACAGGGTGGAGGAGAAACCTCTGAGCCTGCTCTCAAATGCATCAGGTTCCCATGGCTGTAAATCTGCTTTCAAAAGCAACTGACGACACAAAGATCATCCAAGCCTAAACACAGATTACCACAGGATTTCCCAAGCCTTCCTCTCTGTGCCATGACACTTCAGGCTAAACAATCTTCCCATCTGCTGCAATCGTTTCAACGCTTTTGTTTCTGCCTGGGGATGAATTCAGGTGGAGGTGGTTGAACCTGGCACCTTGTCCTTTCTGCAGACCAAGACATTCTTACTGGCGGAAGAAGCTCATTATTTACATCTGCCTTATGCATGCCAGCCTTGCTCCTGCCTGTACTCCACCATGTGCTCGAGATCAGGAAAAGGCTGGGAAAGTGAAATGGGGTCTGTCCTTGCAGGGCTGATATTCATCTCATAATCTACATGGTCTTAGGAGTTCACCCTTGGGATAACAGAACAAAGGCCAGAAGCAGCTACTCAGACTCTGCAGGAAACAAGCTGAAAAATAATATACCATATAAACTGCAAAACTGCACAGAAACCTTCCAGGACAAGACTGAGAAAGTTGCCAGCAGGGAAGAAACTGAGATTAACTGAGATGATAATTGGTGTAAATTTTTTTTGCCGACCTCTTGTTGCAATTAGTTTCATTACAGAAATCACATAGAAAGTATGCAACACTGACTTTACTGGCACTCTCATCTGCTTGGCTCAATAGAAACACAGAATTATTCAGCCAGACCGAGAAAAGCTTTTAGAAATACACATAATTCAATTAGATCATCAAAAAGATGATCTAATCATGTCATTTCAATTATTCATACTAGGGCAAGCTAAAATCTTTCATGTTACCTTAACTGGAAGCCTTCTGCCCTGCCAAACCTCTGGTAGCAATCCACTCATCTGAGGTAGAGATTCATTCAGACTTTATTTTTGCTTTTCAATTTAAATAGTGACCCTTCTTTCATAAGAAAACCCTCTAATGTAGGTCTTAATCAGGACTTTAAATAAAAGATATCCCAGATACGGCAGGGAAGGAGCGGATGCAATGTGGGCTGGGGTTCCTGCGGGTGGGGATACACTCAGCTACCTTTAACACTGGGTCTGGTCAGAGAATCTGGGCCTGCCTCCCTCAGAGTGCATTTTGGCAGAGGCCCCTTTGTCCACTTCTGCTTGGCATCACGAGATTCTGTAAGAAGATGCCCTTTTTTTGCTGATCTCGCACATTTTAAGCTTCTTCACCCTCACTGCATTCTACTTCTGTCCTTTCACGTGTCCCCCACAAACCCAAATGCAAGACAAGGGGCTTTCCCGCTATTTTCTTGTCTGGCGGGACTTTCGCTGGTGTCGCTGGGAGATCGTCTGTGTGTGCACACATCTCCTATCTCTCCCCTTGTTCTGTGGAAGGACCTGACCTTCAGCTAACCCTTTTCTCCCAGCCCTGCTCTATCTCATTCCTGACTCAGCCTACACCCAGGTACTGTGCCTCCCGTCAATCACACACGACACTCTGTGGTTAGGGTGCTGTGCTAACACCCTGGCTCTTATCAGACACTTGGTTTCTAGAGACAAAACCCTCTTGATGAGCAATGTCTTGCCACTGTTCCTGTTGAAGCTGCACCACATTAACTACATCCTCCCTGAAAAAAAAAAACCAAACACTGGAACAAGTGGATAAGGATTTACAGATGAGCCTTTCAGCCTCGAGCCTCACCCCAGAAGCCACCCCAAAGATATGGAGAGATTAGCCTTGATCAAACAGAGCTATGTGTGCACCGCTTGCACTATTGTTCTCGGGCAAGTCCCAGCTAGAAGCAGTGGTGGCCAGACCTGAGGAGGAGGGAGCATCCGAGAGCCAGCTGGCCGAGGCTCTGTTTGTGCTTCTGTTTGCTCATTTTGTCTTGGAGACTTCCAAAAGCCTCTTGCTCCAGCACAACAAATAAATCACAAGCTGATGAAGGAACCTTGAAGAGCACAGCACAGGGTGACAAGCAGAGTCCTCCTTACAGGGATGTGAATGTGGTCTGTCTGCGTGGATCCACACCAGCACATGGGGATTTTTGCTACCTGTTGTTCCAGGGATTTCTGCTGAGGAGACAGAGGCTCAAAGCTGCTCACATAAGAGCAACGTGGAGGTGTCCAAGTTCTGTGGTTAAATAGCTCCATAGTGGAAAGTTTTCTCATTGATTAGTAATAAGTCATGAGAGAAAAAACAAAATGAAGGATTAAGAGGCAAACTTTCAGCACAGAAAGAGATCAGCAACTCTATATCCTAATAACTTGTGCCAGATGGGATTACTGCCCATATTTAGTGGTAAAGACATATGAAAGGCAGTGCTCAGTGGATGCCAGAAAATATTATTTAGATGTGAGACAGATATGACACCCCAGATATGAGAGGAATCTGAGGAACTTTGGGAGGACAGAAAAAGATCATCTGGGCAATAGGATGGCAGATTAAAGTCAGTGCAATGTGATCCATATGGGAAAAAATGGTTTGAACTATTCCTGGGCTTCATGCATTGTAAATCAACTAAAAGGCCTTGGTGTCACTGTAAAGAGCTGATTAAGAAGCATCTGCTCAGTAAAGTCTTCTGACCAGAAAAGCAGTAAGACATTAGGATATTTAAATATAGGTTTTATGTAATCATGAAAATATTATAGTGCCATATATTACATTAGTGATGATACTTCCTCATCTTAAACAGTATGTTCAACCCAGTTCTGTTCCCCTCATTTGGATAACATAAATCAAGTTCAAAGAGTATAAGAAGAAATGCTAAAGACTTGGAAGACTTCCATATGAAAAGAGACTACTTGGACTATTCCAAGTTTAGATAAGAAATTAGCAATTTAGAAATCAAATTTCATTCAGTTATGAACAGTATGGGATAAGAAAAAGATCTTAAAAAATATTCTGTGTTTTTCTGCTACCAGAATAAGGAAGTGGCAATGGTATAAACTCAAATAACCTTTTTATGTCCAGCTCCATTAAAACTCAGATGAAGCACTTTTGATCTGGAAACTCATTAGTACAATATAGTAACTTGTGCCCAAGAGTTTAGTAGTATTCCAAAAAGAGTTACCTCCTCTTCCCATAGACACTTGCACACAAACAATGCCAACTGCCACAAATTCATGTTGAATTCTCATTCTCTTGAGAGACTCCAAGACTATTTCTTGAGCCAGAGCTCACACTCCTAATATACCACTGAAACTGGGATTTCAGACAACTCACTTCACAATGCATTTTCTCTGGGAAACATCCAGAAATGCTTCTGTAATATCAAACCTAGTAAATCTGGGCTGCTGTTATCATCTGTCAGTTTAGCTGTGAATGTAACAATTAAGGTAGGTAAAATTCAATTCACATGAACATCCTCATTTCAAGCAATTTCAGGTAATTCCCTAGCCTCCAACTACCGGTTTTAAAACCTCAGGAAAAAAAAATCCATCACACTTCCAACTCCAGATGCAACCCTGTGCCTGCAGGTAGAGCCAGCCACGTGCTTGAGAACCCTAAAAATCCCATTGTGGGAAGTGCAGGATCTGGAGGGAACACTTTCACTGCATTGCAAGTGACATCAAAGCCAGTCTCAAGGTGAAGTTCACCCTCAAGTCTGGATGCTGATGCTTAGGAGTGAGCCAAGAGCCAGATTCAGGGCAAAACAGTACACTTGAGAGTTACCCCAATCATGCCCTGCATTTAAAGGGCACTCCAGCTGAGAGCAGCCACACTGGGAGCAGACTTGGCTAGTGCATGAATGACTAAGCTGCAGGAACTCGCAGTGATACGAGTTATGTCAGTCAAACATTGTCCCTAGGGGCAATCTGAAATTTTTCATCCCTTCCATACCACGAATGCATAAGTCCAGAGGTGGTTGAATTTCAGCTTCTCTTCCAGAACTATATGGAGCTGGATCCCAGGAGAGCTCTGAAATTTGTGTTTCCCCAAACCAGCCATTTAAAGCATAAACAGCAACAAAAAGTGCTCTGGGACTGCTTCAGAGCCCCAGAGCCCCAGAGCAATGGGTAAAGGCCGTGACAGGGACAGTGGGGATTCAAGAGAAAGTCTCAAGTGATGTGAGTCGGACCAAAACTTGTAAACCCTTACAAGAATCTTCTTTTTTGGCAGGTTTCCCCATGTTGTTAAAAGAAAAACTTTAAATATTAGTACTAGAGATTTTAATTCCCAAAGAAAAATCCATGGCACACAAGACCAGAAAGGTGTACTTACAACACACTTCAAACTCACTTACCCTCCCTGCTAATCTATGAGCTACAAAAGACATGCTCCATCCCAGAGAGTACTCCCAAGCCCAAGAAGAGTAAGGTTTTTGTGGGTTTTATTTTGTTTTTCTGTTTGCAGGATACCCACTGCAGTTTCAGCATTTCAGTTTAAAGACAGGAAGATAATCTCAGGAAAGCTCACAATGGGTTATCCTGAGCACATGCAGGATTCCTGACCTTACATCTGCAACATGACTGTGGAAAAGAAATACCGTGTCTCATCCAGCTTTGAGGCCTCAACAAATTGTTCCTAGAGCTGGTAAAACTGTGCATTCCAAAACACTTCTGGACATTTCACAGTACAATTTCTATGTGTTTCTACATCTTCTGTCATTAATACGAGTAGAAATTGTCATGAAGGAGAAAAATGTAATTTAAAATATGGTCATTCTAGGCAAGCCCCCCCCCCTCCCAGCCCCCCCGAGAAGCTCCACTGGTTAGAAACTTCCAGGAAGAAGCAAAAAAGGGCAAAGAGAAGGAAAGGTCAGAAACCATCCAGGCTGTGATGTTTTCCTCACCTCTTTCTTCAGTTTGGCAAATCTTACCCTGACCACGATGGAGCTCAGATATTTGGGCAGCCCTGTCTCTGACCACTGCTTTCTCCCAGCACAAGAAGCAGCATGAGCAAAAAAGGGTGTGAAAGAGACACTGGCCAAGTGTCCTGAAGACATCAGGGAGAGCAGCATCATCTGTGCACTGAGATGTCCCACTGAGCTTGCCATTGCACTGCTCCTGCCTGAAGTGAGTCTTGAATAGGAGCCGCACCCTTTGCCTTTCACTATAGCTGCGTAATAATGCACCTGATTTAACAGATGAAGTGATGAATTGAAATCTTATCTGAGCTTAAATACTTCGAAACAAAAGTTTGCTTTTAAGTGAAACTGAGTTTCACTGTAGGTACCAAGGGAAAGGGAACAGATAATCCCTGATAACAAGGGTTGGTGGGGACTTCTGATGGGACTTGAAACATTTCTGCCACCACACATGCTGCTTTTAATGCATAAGGCTTTGTAGTGTTGTAAGTTTTAATAGCAACACTGATGAAACACTCTATCTTATACTCTGTCTTATACTCTATCTATTATATTTTATAGATTTCAGAAACCATTTTTGAATACCTGGCACTACCCAATCAAAGTTCGGGGTTTGAAACATTGAGTGCATTAAGACTACACCTACGTGGAAACTGAAATGGCTGTTTCCTTGGAAATTCTGTCATTTCAAACTCAATTTTCACTCCACGCTGGAGTGAAATGTCATATTTAGAAATTCAGCACAAAATGAGATGTTGAAAAAGTTTTTTAAGCAACTTGAAACACTCTGTTGTCACTTTGACAAGCCTCTTTTATATTCTTATTGTAATTTATTACATCAAGTAGTAATTTTCATAGCAAAAATTATTTTGAAAGGAAAAATGGAAATGTGAAGTTCTTGTCATTTTAAAATGGAACACTTCAACCTTATTTGCATGTTTGACTTTGCAATCAGAATATAATGGGCAAAATCCAACACAACTCTGATGAAAGCTTAGATTTCAATAGAGCATCATTTTCTAAATGCAAATGTATGAGAATGATGCCAGGCACGGCATGACTTGTTCCTAGTCTGATCCCCCTTGGTCACTCCCGCAATCCTTTGCCTTCACCTTGAGGTCACTTCAGATGAGACACAAGGTGGACAAGCACTCCTTGCAGTACAACAGGTGATATTCACCTCAAATCTTACTTATTATACTTGTAATCCCCAGTGAAAGTCTCAAGGTTTTGACCATGTCAGAGAAGCTCTGAGCTGGACAGACCTGGGGAATGAAACATCTCTCATGCTTAGCTGGACAGTTTGAGATGCCCTGGGGAGTGGGAAGGAGGATTTAAATCTGCCTATATTAGGACCGACTTGCACCTTGATGAAACCTCGCTAGAAGAAAACCACTTGATATTGTACATCTCCACTACCAGCTCTTGCCTTTTTATTTAGACATCTCAGGTGTGACAGAAAGCTCCTTTTTCAAGGTTATTGTAGTCCAAGCTCTCTTTTTTTTAAGAGCAACAGCCCGTGCTATCCTAATTAAACAGATGGAAAATAGATGTGCATACCGAGAAGATTCTTAGAATTACTAACATTGTTATCTTACTTCAGTTAATGAAAGGTTCTCTCACTGTTCCTGCTTTACAGCTTCACTGGACTGGACTGTTTGAGACTTAATGTGTGTTTGCATTACAGTGGCAAACCAGCCACATAGCTTAATTCTATATAAACTGCTTATCTTGACTTTGTAGGCTCTGAACCTAGCATGAACGTGCTAAATCCAGAACTTCATTTCCAAAAATATCTGCCTGCAGGAAACCCCCAAAGGTACCTACTGCAGCTCCACTGCTAAACAAGCAGGAAAGGAGAACCAGCACCAAATCCTTCATCACAGGACCAGGACCACTGCTCCTCTGCATGCAGCTCCTTGCTGGGGAAGAAATTCGTGGTCATGGTGACAAGTTTTTTTGAAGAGGAAGATAACTCATGCATGATCCCTTCAGCCAGGGAAGTAAGAGATAACCAGCAGATGTGATGGGAGGCTGGGGACTCCAAAGCACAATTTTGCCACCTGAGACAACCTGCCATTTTTCCTCTGTGTCTGGAAAAATAAAAAGGTAACTTTTGTGGTGATTAATTCCTTTAAGGTGGCAAAAGAGGTCTTAGAAAGAATGAATGTCAGGAAAGGTTGGATCACTAATACAGATACCCTTTGCCTAAACACACTGTGAAATGCACACACTGTGTCTCCTGCCTCACAGTCTGATGAACCCTGTTGGAATTGCTTCTCTGAAGATATTTGCCATCATCTTTCACTGCTCTCAACATTGGTCTGTCAGTCCTCATCTTCTGTTCCCCACCAAGGGTGATTTGGTTTAGGCATGGGCTCAGTGCTGTGCTGTGCTTACTGAACTTCGTCCCTCCTCATGCACCCCAGGCATAACACAGCTGGGATGTGCCGCAGCTGTTGCCGTATGCCCCCCAAACTCTACCACATGGTGGGTCACCTCCAAGCCCTCAGATACCTCCAACCCCTCAGATACCTCCAACACAGCTGAATGGGGGAGCACAGAGGGGTTGGTAAGGCTCTGTTGGCAGTAGTTTACCTACTTCTTTAGCCAGTGTGAGGCAATGAGGAACTGGGAAAATGAGTATGAGGGATACCAGATGAGGATGGCCTCACCATGCCCAGGAGCCATCCTGCCCGCTCAGAACGAGCAGCTCAGCACAGGGCCATGCCACACGGCTGCCACTGTTCTGCAGTTCATGCTGTCTCTTGCTCAACCAAGAAGGGAATTTGTGTTGAAGGTAGTTTATATGAACCCTACATCCTATGAAGGGTCATTTAGGCAGGAACTTTTGAGCTGGAGAGAGAGATGTGAGGTAGCACACCACAGTGATTGGATGCTCCAGCGATGTCTGCAAGGGGATGCAAGAGCCTACAACCCAGGCCATAAACTGCACAGACCATAAACCACAAGGGCAGTGACACCAATACAGTGATGTTAATATTGTGGTCTCCCTGCTGCTTGGAGCACCTCCAGTGAAATCTGGAGCCTTTCCTGTTGATGGAGAGAGCAAGGATGATGGATTTTCCTCACCCTGCAGGGAATATCTCCTGCTGTAGTGGATAAGAGCTGGGTGCGGGAAGGGGAATCTGCTTGGCTGAGCCAGGATGACTGCACCTGCATTTCACACAGCATTGTGCATCATGGGTGAATAAGCAGGGCACCTGAAAATCCTCTGCAAAGCAGCAGGGCTTGCTAGCACACTTACTTACACCTTAGGTAAAGACATGGTAATGGATCCCTGTGCTTCTTAAAGGAGGCTTGACAAGGGATTCCCTCAGGCTCCAAAATGATAAGAAAGAACACGTACCTGACTGCACAAAAAAACAAAGCAGATGTTTCTTATCAAAAAAGAAAAGCCCTTACTAAGAAGGCAATGCTAAAAATGCAGATATACAGGATCCACACATATCCTCGAACACTTGACCTTCACATCAACACCTCGCACCGCACCCCAAACACGTGGGCATCCAGTATAACTTCATGCCGCAGGTGCTACTCTTCCCTCTGTGCAGTGAACCAGAATGCCTCTTCATCTGCTCTTTCCTTGCATCAGTATTTGTCTTCACAACCATCTCCCTTCGTTATTCCCCTCTTAAGCATTTGATTGCTAAGGAGTGTAAAGCACCAGGGCTAAATCCAGGTCAGCTGTTGGATTGCAGTATTTCTAAAATGCAGTTTTCTAGGTCTGGATTTCAGTGAGATCCATCAGAGAGTGAAGGGACACTTGTAACATCGAGAGACCGAGCTGGGGTTATGAGTCACAGTTTTCAGTGAAATCCTGGGGTCTAATTTCAATTCCTCCATCAAGTGTTGAAGCAACTTGCTCACTTGTCCACCAGCAAGTGCATTGTTCCATGTGCCTGGGGTAATACCAGCTCTTTCTACAAAGAGGGTTTTGAAGTGCACCTGTAAAAGAGTTAATCTCATGTGTGGGATTGTGATCTGACAGAATTCCAGGCATTCATACTGTTTTCTTTCACAAAAGTCCCTTAGACTCTTAATCAGTTATAGGATTTAGTTCTATTGTTTACAAATTGAAAGGAGGAAAAAGAACCACTCAGCAGCAGGTCCCTGTGAGACAATGCAGAGCCCCTCCTCACACTGCACTGCGTCAGTGCTAACCTTTCAGAAATCTCCCTGTGTCAGAGCTGTGACACCCAGACATACCTGCCTTTGAAAGCCAGTGACTCAGAAGCTGAACTGAGAAAATTAATACCATTATGAAACGGTTCCTGGGGTTTCTGCAAGGATTACACATAATTTCTTGTAAGGGAAAGGTGGGCATGAGTGATGGGACACATTCTCGAGCCTCATCTTCAAATCTCAAACTCTTCCAGTTCTGGGCCCCTCACTTCAAGAAGGTTGTTGAGGTTCTGGAGCGTGTCCAGAGAAGGACAACGAGGATGGTGAAGGGTCTGGAGAACAGGCCCTACGAGGAGGCTGAGGGAGCTGGGGAAGGGTCTGGAGAACAGGCCCTACGAGGAGGCTGAGGGAGCTGGGG
>VXBZ01008437.1:0-14975 GCA_013399135.1 Heliornis fulica | reverse complement strand
ACAGGCTGCCCAGAGAGGTTGTGGAGTCTCCTTCTCTAGAGACATTCAAGACCAATCTGGGCACGTTCCTGTATGATCTACTCTAGATGATCCTGCTCAGGCAGAGGGGTTGGACTGTGATTCTGTGACATCACACCACTCCTTTACCCTTTCAAACTGCAGTGCAATCAACTCCTTGAGATTATTTTTGCTCTACAAATGCAAATTTGATATCCTTTTGTGTCAGGAGGCACATTCTCTCAAATCAAGCCTCCCACAGACTTTTCAGCACAAATATTACATCCTGTGGATGGCCTGGAGAAAACAAGATCTTAGGAGCCGTTTATGGCTGTTGGTGCTGCTAGTTCAAATCAAGTTTCAAACAGCAGGTAAGAAATGGATTTATCTCAGCTATTAACTTTAACCCCTGAACTAGCCAGGCTGGAAATTTACAACCACATTATTTTTCTTTCACCAAACCTTTTCTGCATAATAATTTTCTTTAAGTATTTGTCCACATGCCTTAAAAAAAAATAAAAATATTTCTAAACGTATGTTACTACAAACAGTGCCAATAGTGCTGGCAGCTGACGAATGCAACTTTGCTCATAGTTGTGCTGTATCTTCTCTTATAATAGAGGACTTTAAAATAATTGCAAAATTAGGGTACAAAAAATCATCAACGAAGTCTCACTGTTTGACAAATAGTTATTAAATGGCCAGAAAATAGTGCAAAAAATACTGTGTACAATGTGGTGGGAAAGGCATTGAGGTTTTATGGTCAGCTGATCCATGAATGTATACATGATTATGGTCTACCAAAGAAGCAGGAAGGGACATTTAAATATTTTACTCTAGGAACAATTTACTTCCAAAACCTTTCAACCTTGAACAATATTCCCATTTGTAATTCCTTCTAAGAACTTAGAAGCTAACTTTTGAAAGTTTGCTGTTTGAACGTTATGTTTGCATAAATACTGAGGGGTAACTTTAAATATTTAAATTTGGAATAGATATGTTAGTTAAAAAGTTTCATAGAAAGATCTAGAAGCAGTTTTTTCAAACCATTATTTGAAGTCAGTGATGCTAATGGCAATATCAAGCTTGCCATTGGTATCTTGTAGAGTACTAGATTATTAAAATCATTGTTGTAATGGAAATAAATCTGAAAAAAAAGTTATAAAGACTCTTGAATAAAATTTATTTTACATATTGGAACCCGTGTGATGCATCACAACATGAAATTAGTGTTGTCTTGCTACTGTAAGAGCATTCTCTCAGTGCTGTCTTACTCTTCTTTGTCTGTAAAAATAAGCTTCTCAGAGTAAAAATTGCTTTCTGCCTTAAAATTTCATCCCCTCATTGCCTATGGACATAGAAATGTGCTTTTGGGAAGTTTTTGTATAATCACAAAATGTTTGGAATGTATGCAAATAATATTGGAATTATTTCATTACTCCATGTCAAAACAACTGTCTGTGAATAAAACAACTCTGGGTTGTTTTGGGGTTTTTTTGTTTGTTTGTTTGTTTGTTTTTTCTGGTCAACAGATTGCAGAAAGCTGAGCCCCTCCCAGCCCACAGGTCTCACTGCAGCCTTTGCTGTTAGAGCACTGCACTGAAAGGACTTTACACCAGTCTCTTAAGATACAGCATGGATGTAGATCCAGAGAGGTCCCTAGAGCCATGCTGCTGTGAAGTATTTTTGGGACCTGGAAGAGAACTAAAGGAGCCTTGAAGGTCCATTGCCTTTAGTCACATTTCCAAGAAAGTCCCTCTGACACATCCTCACTCTGGAGGGGTACCTTCCTAATGTCAAGCCTGATGGTTTTGTGGAGTTAGCTGTCAAAGTCAAGGTGCACAGGGAAATATTAAATTTGAGTTAGGGATGTTTTCTCCCCAAAGGTCTAACACTGGGGGAAGTGAGATGTTCTAGTCGGAGATATTAGGTTAGAAAGGAAACCAGGGATTCTCAAATTCTGTCTTAAATTAGTCTATACCTTCAGGCAAAAGAAATCATCTGCTGACAAGGAGAAAAGACAATTCCCAGTTAGCACAAGCCTACTAACCTCTGGCTTGCTTTTCCCAGTGTTGTTCCACACTGAAATGAGTTCACCTAAGCCCAGAATCAGCCACAGAACAGGAGCTGAACAAGGAAGCCACATAACAAAAGATTCCTAATCCTTCTGTTGTCTCCTTGCTATTAAGGCTCTTAGTAATTGGTCTGTGAATTAATTCCGTAACTCTCCTGACCTCAGGATGGTCACTGAAGCATTAAGGGGGGAAAAAAATACCTCATTCTTGGGACTGTTCCAAGTCTTCCACACCTGAGAGAGGCAAAGATGGACCTTCTCACAGGCTGCACTGCAAACACATCCCCAGCATATGCTCTGAAGACTGAATTTCCACTAGATTTAGATACTGGAATCCTTACCTGTTCTGCTGACTACCCCTCCTCTGCTGCATGTATTACCCTTCCCTTCAATGACAGCTCAGTGTTCAGAGTACTTGCCCCAAAACTGAGAGGCATGGGTTCACCCAGTTGTTTGAGAAGAATCAAAGCTGGAGCTCCTCTCTCAAGTGTCCCAAACTCTGTAAGAGAACATGGACCTTCTCCCAAGAGAGAAGAGCACAGATGCATTACATGTATCTGCAGGGATCTTTCATATTAGCTCTGTTTGCAATAATTCTATGTTTATGTAAGGATCTCTCATAGCAGCGTGTTTTTAAATACTTCTGACTGCAGAGTAGGCAACAGCACTAAATGTGGTGGGAAAGGAAAATTAGTAGAGCATCATGTACACTGGAAGTACATTTATGTGTATGAAGCCATTGCTCAGAGGAGTTCAGGGAACAGTCTTTGCCTCCAGCTAACTTGGTCCTTACTGGGTCTAAACATGCTCTGGTAAATATCATTATTTGTCTGCATTGCTTAGCTGATGACACCAATAAAATTCATTGCAATTTTGTTTTTTTTTTCTCTGCTGACCTCAAGACTTGAAGGGGCTGGGAATGGCTGGGCATCTCTTGCACACTTGCATTTCACAGTGTGATTTTTGGGTCTCTGTTGAGCTGGCCTTTGGTGAGGGAAGAAAAGTCTCAATTTGTTAACAGCAGCATGGAGGATGGATTATTTCTCATCTGTTTTAAAATTTGTAAAAGCAGCTTCTTTCCTGGGGCCTCACAGTCCTTAGATCTTAGCCAGAGCAAAGATGTAATGGCAAGAGTCAGTGGAAGATTAATGCAAGACAAATATTTGAATTAAAAATACTGCAGTTTCATGATGGTTACTCTTTTCCCCTGAAGGGAAAGTCTGGACCAACATAAAATTTTCCATGCAGAAATATTTTGTTTTCATAACCAAAGAATTGTTTTCAGATGGCATTTATATTGACAGCTGAGCATTCAATGCATGCACAGATTGCCTTAAAACTAAGTAAAAAAAAAAAAAAAGTTTATCTTTTAAGTCCATTCCAGATATAAAGACAAAATTCTAGATATTGAAATTGTCCTTTCAGTTTTTCTTTTGTTCTTTTTTTAGTCAGCCTGGCAAACATACAACATTGTGTTCTGGACTTGTCATGACTAATTTCAAAGTCAACATATAACTTAGCCAAAATAAAAGGCAATACAGAACCTGAGTGTTTTCTCTCCAAGTTTTTTCAGGCATGTGGTCTGAAACAGAAGAAATGTAGTTGATGACTCTGGGGGAAGAGATTTACTTGGACTAATTTCTGTTTTTATGAGCAGAAGTCTAAGAATAATGTGATATAAGACAGATTGCTGTTCAACCAGAGGAACAAACATCCTTTGACACTGCTTTTATCCCTTAAGTAAATAATGCAGAGAAGCCTGTAATACATTTCCTGTTTCTTTCGTGGATCATTTCAACACTAGGAAAACAATTCTTCAAACTGAATTTATATTTCATTTAATGAGGTAAAACCCCTCAACTTTTAAAATATGAAAATAATACAGAACAGATATATTGACTAGTAGTTTTTCTTATCCATTTAAAGACTAATTGCTCAATTGTAAGAACTGAAAGAGGCAAGAAATATAGGTCCATACATTAATTAAAAAAGGCACAGCTAGTAGAATTTCTTAATACTGTCTGAGCAGAATCCTTACATTTGGAGAATGCTTTGTTTTCTCTGTTTATTTATTCTCAGACTTGTACAAGCTGAGCTGTATGGACAGCATATATCCAAGATAAATCTTAGAATGGCAGGAGAAGACCACAGAGCAAAGATTTAAAAATCTGACACAGATTCTGGAGTCTGATACAGATAAGGATATGTGGGCCTGCATGGTGGGCTGGTCTACCATGTTTTGCTGCTTCCATGATCCCCAGTTTTTCATGTAAATCCCCATATCTCTTTGTGACATTACAGTCAGTGATGTACACACACCCTGTGAGTCTTTGTTACAGATCATCAGTGCTGGTATCAACTGATGGCTGATACTCCAACCTGTCTCTTGCTCCATTGCAACACCTTTGTTAGATCCACTCAGAGCTGAACCAGACCTCGAAACAGTCGTGTACGCGTTGAAGGAGTTCTCGTTTTAGCCCACTGAGAATTAAAAATAGGCTAAGGAGCTAGGAGAGGATGCAGAACTGAAGCCAAACCACAAGACAAAGCTTCTGTGTGACCAAGTTCTGCACATATGTCCCGTCCATCGACAGCCAGGCAGCAGAGCTCCACGTGGTGCGGAGGTGCGTGTGTGGGCCCAGCACAACATCGGCAGGTCGGCTGTTGGACTTAAGGCTCCTCTTAGGAGATGAGAGAAGTCTTCCTGGAAGAACAGTGCAGAGAAGTTTCAAATGTTTGCATTCTGAGACTAGTAACATTAGGATTAAAAGACCTCCCCTCCATATGAGAGGTAATGAAAAAGCTAGAAGCCTAAAATAATAGGTCAAGTACCCATCCAGCGTTAGTAAAGAATATCTGCTGCCTAAAATAATGCCACTTCTAAGCTTCTTAAATAAATGGCATTCTTTGTATTTACAATTAGGTTAAAGATATCAAATGGAACAAAACCAAGAGAGCAGGGAATCAGGGCACAGAAAATACATGTATATCTCAGCTAAAAAACGTTACCAAACATTGAACATGGAAATGCATCCATATACTGACAAGTGTAGGTTTATCAAAGGACAGATCCCCTCAATCAGTATGGATACAGCTCCCTCTGCAATTAAACTCTCAGAACTGAAGCAACAATCCCTTGTTTAACTACCATGATGGAGAGCAGACACTTGCCTTACAAACACAGCCACTGCTCAGCTGAACACACTTGTAATGCCAACAGCCAGAACAACCCAGCTTTGCCATCATGGCAAGACAACGAGGTGGTGCTGAGCATTCCCATTTGAGAGAGAACCCACTCTGCAGGGGTGGTGCCTTCTGGAAACCACACAGTTATTACTCACTACCCAGTAAGAACCAGATTGCAATGGGAGGAGGCATAATTAAATGGATATTGCAATAAATTATTCTTATGAGCTGGACAGTTGTCCTGAGAAATGTTTCTTAATTTGATTCTGCTGAAAACCTATATGGATGGATGTTAAGGCAGGTAACTCTTGCCTCTTTAGCCATAAAGCAGTCCACTTCTGAGTATATTATTCCTTATGTACTAATTATGCTGTTACATTTTAGGGCCAATTTCCATTATTTCCTTTGCAAAAAGTGTAGAAAGATGTAATAGATAGAAATCAACATTTTAATCTAAGCATATTTGTACAGGAAAATACACAAGAACTCAGTTCCAGAAACTCCCTCAAGAGAGGCTACAGCCTAACTCAGGGGAGAATGGGCTATGTGTGACCTGTTCCTAATGACAGCAAAAGCGAAGAGCTCTTTGAATCCCCTATGAACCTGGAGTATCCTAACCTTCTTTTAAAGTGTACTGCAGAACAGAATTGAATTTTCTATTGTGTCCTTGTCAGGTGTAGACTAATCCTGGAATTGCTACTCCATCAACTCTTACAACCTGGTATTTTATATTTCATTGAAAGACTGGCAGGATCCAGCTAATACAATGATGCCACAAATGAAAGACTGCATTTGGAACTATGCTGTTGTAACTCATTAGATGAAGTGTTCTTACATAAATTATTCCAGATGATGGGAAAAAATATTAATATTAATGTTCTATACAAAAGATATCAAAGTTAATGATTCAATCAGGACACAAACTGCTGGTGGAAAAAACCCTCCATATGACAAAAGTTTTGAAATTAAATTAATTAAAAGAATTAAAGATTTAAGAATAGAAGAAGGCATCTACGAATACCCAACCTTCCCCACTTGTACAAGAATAAGGCTGCATTTTACTTTGAAGTTTTTCAAATAAACAAACCTTTGCTCTTCCACATTATATTTTTTCCAAACAAATTCACCAAGACCTACATTCATATCGCAAAATGCTTGGAAAAAACCCCTTCAAACATGAAGCTTATTCCAGGGGGTGGTGTGAAAATCAGCCTGTTCAACGCCAGCATGTGTCACCCAATCTGTACCTTGGCACTCTGCCTTTAGGCACTGTGTGCAAGAGCCCAGCACAGGGTGATATTTAAAGCTGTAATTCATCCCACCGTCTTCGTACTATAGGACTTGTATGTTGAGTGTAACGAAGACACATTTTTTTCTATGAAATCTGACTGTTTTGCCCTAAGCTAAGGAATCACCATATTACATATACTGAGGGGAACCCCCACACCCCCCAAATTGTCTCTTCTCTAAGTCTCTCATTTCTACTTAGTATTATTAATTACAAACTCACCGGTAGGTTCCTAATTTAAAATGAACGCCTTTATTAGAGCACTTGAAAGATGTTTAGATGTTTAATTAGGTAGGTATTGAAACCTCACTGAAGTAAAATACTGACATGCTCAAGACTAGGCTTTGGCACAGAACTCTGGTTTCAAAAGGAAACACAGAGTTTGCAAGGTCCCCTGAATTTTAAATTAAGACTGTAAAAACTGGATGTAAGATGCTACCAGGAGACCTGATTATAAAGTTCAACTCAGTCAACTGAGCTAAGGTTCCTTGTGCTGTTTTCCTTATGGTAAATGTTTGCCCCTTTCATTGTGAATTGCTCCAGCAAAGCCCAAATACCTGTGTTTCACTGCTGCATGGTGACAAGGGCTGACCTCTCCCTCCACTCTTACTACAAAGGCTTTTGTGTTTTACATGTTGCTAGGAGGGAAGACATGGAAGGACTGTACCTTGTTAGTTTCTCCTTTGCCTCCTTCCTGCTGCAAGGTGCTCTATATAACCTTAGTCTTTACCCTCTGGAAGCTTCTACAAGAAGGAATGAATTCAATATGGAGTTTAATCTCTAGTTAAACAGAAAGACAGAATGAAATGGTCAGACAGGAAAAGTTTTAAATACTCTCCTGTGAAACTGCAACAGTGTGAGGTGTAACTAAAAGACCACTGAATTTACTACTATTTTTACCCTTATTCCATCACTGGAAAATGCTTCAGGAAAAGATACACCAAACTCATAAGGGTGGAAGCAAAGAACATCCTCTCCCAAAACAAACCACTTGGTTTGCTTTAAAAATGTATAGACTTTAATTAATTTTTTATGATTCGTTGCTGTTCTTTATTCCCATATGCTTTGCTACTTTATTTTATGAGGCATAGGATGGCCTCTAGTGGCCCACACAGTGTGCAAGGAGAGACCCTGCTTTGCTCGAATCAGCAGAGCATGCAGGCTATAAGGGTACAGAGGCAAACCCTGGCCTTGCACAGAAAACAGACTGGACTGTTAGTTACTAAATAACCTCCAGACAACAACTCCTTCCTCATGTCAAACATGTAAATATAGTAACAACTCATGAGATACATTTTTCATCCTGGAAACAAACACTCAGTATTTTCCAGATGATCATTTTATTTCATTCCTCTGAGAAAGCTGCCCTTGAAAAACAACTACCTAATTAGGACAGCAGAGACTTGATCAGGTTTAAGGTATGTGGTCAGTTTTGGTATGAGATGAGATAAGTGATCTCATTCTAGTCCCCAAAGGACAGTTTTGAATTACTCCAGACCACTGCCTGAACATTCAGCTCTCTGGGTTCCTGGCTATCAAGTGAAGAGGGATAGATGCAATCCATTTGGTTCATTGAAACTTACTGGAAATCAGGAGGCAACATGTTCTGTATCTGCACAATAATCTCAATTCAGTTGCCAGTATAGGAACAGGAGAGGCAGTATAGGAACAGGAGAGGCAGCACTGTGCATCTCAACTCATCTAGGATCACAGGATGGCACTTTCCTGTCTGAAGGCTGGGAAGTGTTTGAGGTCGATTTGATGATCACAAAACCACAGAGTGATTTTTTTTTTTTTTATTTAGCTATTTCCTTTATTTGAGCAAAATGTGGTGTGAGGAGTTGTTTTTGCAAACCCAAATCCTCTCCACATGCTCTGTGAGAGAGTTGGGGTGTAAGGGACCCTTTGAGTGATTGGCTCCCCTTCCACAGCTTAGGCAGTTATGTCATCGACACATTTTCTCATGGACAGTAATGGTTACATTGTTTTTGAAGACCTCCTTTGTTCCTGAGTTGATAAGTAAAAGTCAGGCCACTTAGTCCTTCTCCTATCCCCTCTTTTAAATTCACATGCTTTTTCATTAATGTTGCCACAATCCATTTCTGCATACAGAGGCTCATCTAAGTGATATGTGTCCTCCTGAAAAATTTAAATGGATGCACAAACACAACCACATTTTTGTAACTGTAATTCATTTGGTCCACAGTCATCTTGCCCAGATAACAACAGCTTTTTAAACTAAGCAGGACTTTAAGGTGTGTCACCTGCTCAGCTAACAGAGCAACATGCTTGCATTACCTGAGTTACTTCCATAGCATTTGGAATTTGCTTGCAGAGGTAACAGAGTGGCAAGGAGCTTGAAGCAACCTCTCGTTTGGAGAAGTAGTCTCAAGGCAACAAAATGACTTGGAAACATTACTCTATGCTGCATTTTATACAAAATATATTCATAGTCTTATCATTTTATTTCAACATATGCGCAACAGGTAGGATGCACCTTGTGTTAATTATTTCATAAAGGCTCCAGGAAATTTTAAGCTTTTATAATGAAGGGGGAAGATTTTTAAAGGGAATTGTGACTGTGTATGTATGTGTCAAATCTATATGTCTATGTCTAACTATATTTGAGTAGGACTAACACTAGCAGAGCATATTAAACAAAAATATCCTGGAAAATATTTGGCAGTGTTAAGTTTACAGTGGGACTGGATCTTAAAGGTCTTTTCCAACCTAAATGTCTCTGTGATTCTATGATTCCATAACTAACATGTGCATACAGTACAAAATTCAAAGAAGAAAAATAATTTAGATACTTTCTAGTAACTGCATATTATTCTAATAATGAAAAGGAAAGAGGAAAAAACATGTCCAAAATAGTTACAGTTTGAGCAGCCTGTGTCATGCGGCCTGTGACGAGAGATAAGGTTTACTGTGTGCTTACTGCTCCTTTTTTCAATTTGAAGTTGTTCTCACTCTTCCCCTCTGGATGCCAAGAGCAAAGATACCTGACTCTACTTGTCTGGGTAGCAGTAAGGTCCAAGTTCTAGTTTTAATTCAATGAGAGATTTTTTTAACTCTTGATAGGACTATGCCCAAATTCCATTATTTGAGTAAACAGAGAGAAGCAGAGAACAGGTCCAGCATCTTTAGTGGTTACAAGTATCCTGTATCTGTGAGTTCAGTACAAGAAAGAAAATGCATCTGTAATTTCTGCCCATTCTGCACATCCAGTTCAGCACAACAGAAGCAATAAAAGGTAAAAATTTGAGTCTAAGAATACAAATATGATTTGTGGAAATGGCCAGAAAAAAAAGGGTTTCAATATTCACTGCATCATTTAGAGATGGTCTGTAAAACTGCTGCAGAAGTCCAGAGTATATATGTACCCACTGACCATAAAAAGAAACCTTAAAACAAAAAAAACAACAACAACAAAAAAATCCCAAATGGCCCTCAAACAAATGTTCTACTAATATCTGCAATCTTAAATTGTTAGAATTAGGCAATAAAAACATCAACCATGAACTGGAAATTCAGATTGAAAGCACAGAAAGAGAAACTCTTTGCATGAGTTTAAAGCAGAGAAAGCTAAAATACCAGAATTATTTCATGGTAACCCTCTGTATTCTGGGGGTTGCAGAGGAAACACTCGCTGTGACCAGGGTCCCACACACAGAACCCACTGTGCCACCCATTGTATGTCCTGGTAGATGGTTCCAGCAAAGCAAGAATCTTGTCTCTGCTACATGTAGTGGCTCCGTTTGGACTAGTCAGATCAGGAGTCCTGGTTCTGAAAAGATAAAAAGAAATCAAAAGCATACAAAACACAAATAAATAAAATAAAGGAAAATCAAGGATGAGCACCCTCTCCCACCAAACACCAATTTATTTTAGATCTTACCCTGAAAAGATTAATTTCTTAATTTTTCCTAAGTATTGAGACCTACTTGTTTCCTCAGCAGGTGCAAGCATCCTGGCACACGGCACAAATGAGTCGGCAGCGATGGGCAGGATGTTGCAAGAGGCTGAACTCATGGTGCTGGGACTAGTGACAGTTTCAGTGGAGAACCATGGCTCCAGTACAAGCAAAAAGACACCCCCAGAAGACAGAGTCTTGCATAGGCCACCACTCCTCAGGCGAGGCACTGCAGATGAAGTGGTTCACCAAACCACCACCACCACAGAAGCCCCCACAGAGCCTTCAGCCCACACCCCAAAGCCCACCATGACACAAAGAGCAGACACATGGCTGTTGCCCATCTATGAGGGTGAAGGCACAAACTCTCCACAGCCTTCTTCCCAGACAGCCCCCAATGCTGAGGACCGCTCTTCCCGACCAGCCCCGGAAAGCTCAAGCACTGCAGACTCAGTTCTCCACCACAACTCTGACCCTGCTCTGCTGCTGGCTGACAGGAGCAGCATGGGAGCTCCTTCCACAGTCACCACTTCGGCTCTGGCAGATCTCATGGCACCTAGTGTGGGGGGCACAGGGGTGCCTGGAGAGAGCCCCTCGATACTTGTCCCCATGGCAAGTATCCACACCTGCTCCATGAGGGCTACCTGTGGTGGGACACAGACCTCCGTGGGTGCTGTGGGGACAGCTGGCAGGGCATGGATAGGCACCACTGCTGCAGTAAGAGGTTTTACAGATGTATCAGGTAAGAGTAATCAGCTTTTTGTTTTCTCTCATTTATTAGTTTGAACTACTTCATTTTGGGTCAGATCATCTACTTTTGGAAGGCTTTTTTTCTCCTCCCCCTTCCCTCCCCCAACATCTGAAATGCATCCCTTATGCTAGGGAGATTTTTTTGCATCATTTTCTGAAAGCTTTTCCCTTGAGATGTCTTATATATGTCTGTTTACCCCTCAGGAACTCTTGTTTTGTGCCGTGGAGTTATTTTCACTCACCGTGGTGGGCACAGCATTCCCCCCTACAGCTGTCAAGGAACACTCTGGTCAAAGGGTTGTCCCCTTTGACAGCAGAAAGGTTTTTGTTTGATCTTTCACCAGCAAACATTGTCCAAATTCTCTATTATATTCACCCATCAACATTGTGCTATGTTCTCTTTCCACTTTTAGGCAGCTACCTGCATCAGAGTGTGGGTTTTGTGTGTAGGGTAAGCCTGGCAAAGGACCTGTCGAGGGGATATCTGCTCAGACAATACCAAAACATTTAAACAATCCATTAGTAAATTAAAATAAAGTAATATGGAAGTAGGGGAAATCACTTTCTGTCACAGCCCTTACCTGATTTGTGTTAAAAATGCAGTTCTTTGCTAATACCAGCAGAAGGAAGTATTCAGTTACAAAACAGACTGGTAAAACCTGACAAATCAATCATAGTTTACTATAGTGAGCATTCATTAACACAGGACAGCCAAAGAATGAAGTTTATAACGAATTGCTTTCCAAGCTATTTAGAAAAGTACTTGTGATTTCCCACTGAGTTTTCCTTTGCCACACCAGCAAAAGTACAGGAATTGTTCCTGTTTCAGAACTTAAGTTCTCTTAAGAAATTTCATTCCTGGTTAAAAATGACAGGCTTAAAAGGGAAATTATCAACAGCCTTTCTGAAGGTACTGCCTTCTTTCCAAACTAGTCAGGCCTTTCCTTTCACTTTCATTTACAAAATAAGGAGCATGCACAACTAGGTGTTCCTACAAGGCAGGTGCAAACACCTAAGTACTGCTTAAAAGGAAATGATGCTGGCTTATGAAAACATTATTAGAGACACCGCATGAAAATAACACTTAGTGCTTTTTTTTTTTTAATTATTTTTCTCCTTTTTTTTCCCAAAGGATCTCTTTCATCCCTTGCAGCAAGCATTGCATTTCTATCACAAAGAAGTTTGTGCCAAGACCTGTTTCTCTAAGTAGAATTTTGCTGCAAATTCTATTTTTTTTTAATACTATCAGGTCTGTCTCTTGGTCTATGTGTCTGTGCATCTCTCCCATCAAGGATTTTGATACTCAGTGAACTAAAACAATAATCAGACTCCACTGGCTACGTGAACTTAAAATTCAAAGTGAAACCAGGGGGTTGTGTCTTTTAGCATACACCTTAAAGATTCTCAGATTTACTGCCAAAGCTCCTTTACATTAATTTTTCTGACCTCTATGGTTCTTAATACTGCATCTCTCCTTCTCTCCCAATGAGTCTAGAGCAGGCTGGGAGAATTCCTCACCCCTCCAGTTTTTTAACCCTTTCTATGCATAAAGATAAAGCAGAAGAAAGATTGTGTTAAAGACAGTATCTAATCAAGCAGAAGTGAGTTGTGAATCATAAATTGTTTCTTCCTTACTAACACTTGAGGAAAGGTCAAGGATCTGCGTTCAACTTACCTAACTTCTTGCACAACCAGGCAAGAACACGTCAAGACACAATCAGGCAAGACACGTCAGTCCCTCAGACCATGACATATGTGTTTGCTGTAGTTTCAGAAACTTTGGGAGGAATTTCTAATCTTTGTTGGCTATCCAACCAGTGAAAGCCAAGCAATTAAGAGTGTCTTTGCATTGCTTAAACAAATGGAAATTGTATTTTACAGAGAATTAATATTCATTTGAATGAATGCAAGCTTCAAGATCTATTTAGATATCCAAGTAGGAAAACTGAATTCACTTTAGTATTGCCATAAATATATTAGCCAGTGTTTACTAGTTACTAGTAAACTAGTTAGTTTACCTGTGAAAAGACCCATACAAACTATCTCAAGCATTTACAGAAAAACCTTGGCTAGTCAAAGCAGAACTATAAGCTGCAAGTACCTTATAAGCTGTACAACAAAACAAATTAACACTATTTATTAATCAAATCAAACTAAGTTTTTCAAGTAATTTTTAAACAGTTGATTAAACTATAATTGTATGATAGAGACTTTCTAGGTTGAACAGACAAACATCTACTCTTCTACAGGCCTTGCTAGTTACTCTTTGAAAATTGACCTGCTAAACCTACAGCTGTGTTGGCAATGAGTCCTCTCAATCAGGAAGCAGACATTGAAAAGGTGCTGGCCATCTCCCTAATGAAAACACAGGTTTAGCAAAAACTGTTAATGGGAATGTAACAGAAAATGCAGAATTTTTTTTTTTTCTGGGTCTATCTTGAAGAAGAAATTTCATGCTTGGAAAAAGTGCGAAAGGGACACAGAATTCTGGAAAGGAAACAAAGACAGGACTTCAGGGATGAGTCTGTGGTGTATATTGTCATATCCTTTGTAGATTAATCATGATAAAGAACTCCAGAGGTACAATAGTTGAAAGGTTTTTTATCATCTGAATTTATGGATGTGGCAGTCTTTCTTAACCTACTCTGTTCTCTACTACTCCAGTTATCTAGAAATATCTAGCAACACATGAATTCACTGAATTTTGCCACTTTATCTATCTGTCTACTTTTATGTATTCCCTCAAAGATGTTCTGCTGAATCCTTTTGCTCGTTTTCTCACTCAGCTGCAAAGGAAGATATTCCAGAGGACCACTGAGATTAAGTGAAGTTACCTGTTTGTAGTTATGGTAGTAAGATCTAATCTTGTCCCCAAAGAATTTGTGTGATTCAGCTAGGAAAGATGAAGCCAATGAACCTTTTGAACAATCAAATCAGGCCGTTATTCATACACAGTGATTCACAAAATAGCATCAGGAAATATTTTCTCATTATCCATAGGTAAGTTGTAATTCTGAAATGTAAAACTGAGGAACACTACTGCCTTCTTTTCTGTTATGTGTCCACCCTGAACTTAAATATCTAAGAGATGAATGTGTGATTGTGGCCTCCTTAAGGGTGTAGACTAGTCCCCATTCCTGATCACTTCATGCTCAGATTAATGCACATTGACCTTTTCAAGCAGCAAGTTTCTTATTTACCTTACCTAGAGGGAAAGTACCATATTCTAATTTTAAAAACCTCAGGCTGTAAGGTACAGGCAGGTGTGTCAGTCACAACGCTCAACAAAGTGCTGGCATTATGCAAGGTGCTTTAGTTTAAGAACATTTCACCTTGACCATCAGACTCATCTTTTTGACTTGGTCGAGAGAGAGTTATTTCCGTGTTACTGAGTGCAGCAGAAACTGAAGGGAATTCTGGACTCAGCTGGTACAACCATAATCTTATCAGAAAAAACATGGATTGGACAACAAATTTATCTCGGTATACGCAGATGTTTATATACGTTATCATAGTATTATGCAGCTTTTCAGGTAAGTTTAATTTATTTGTTTTTTTGACATAAAACTTTGTCACTATATTCTGCAATGTTTTACATATTGTTCCAATTAAATTACTACCACTAAGAACCACAACCAAAGATAACATATATTTTTTTTTATATCTGTGCAAATACTTCAACAATACTGTTGATTGATTAAATTTATTCAGAGTTTATTTTGTGGTACAGGTGAAAAACCTTTTGTCATAAACTTTTGAGTGGC
>VXBZ01008436.1:513212-729253 GCA_013399135.1 Heliornis fulica | reverse complement strand
AGCAGTGCGTGGCACAGCGGGTGCGAGAATGCGTCTCTTCTCCTGTGCCTTGTCACATCTACCAAGGAAGGATTATTACAGGGCTCTGTGGATCAGCTCGTTCGTACACGTTTAATCCGTTAAGGAAATGGAATGCTGTGCGCCTTCTGTTGAATAGATTTTGGCAAATCTGTATAGAGACCTATATTCAGTGGGTGTGTATACATACACCTGTAATTCTACAGATAGACCTGTATTTGGTGAAAGATTATGAAGCATATTACAGAGTTTGCGCAGGTTGAAGAACCCTGTGCACAGTGATGCAATCATACATTTTTGTGCGTGTGGCTGCATTTATGTTTGGATGACACGGTGGTATAGCAGGTAAATACCATTACCTAATGATATTTCAACACTGGATTAGTGCTCCTTGCCTGAGAGATGCCCGTGTTCTCTTATGAACAGATTGCTAAGCTTCACAGCTGGCACATTTTGATTGAGTCATGATGGCTGCGGGAGGCTGATGTTCAGCATCTATGGATAATCAGAGGTAGTAGCACTAAATTTTAGATGTGAAAAATGCAAAGTGAGAAAATGCATATGTCCAGGCCTGCTGCAGCTGCACCAGATGTGAACTGCTGCAGAAGACTGTGGTGCAGCTGGATCTAAGGTGAAGCATCAGGAGGGATTTATCCTGGACAGTACTAAGCACTGTGGGTCAGCAGAGCCGGTAACCATCTGGCCGTGCAGCATACCGACCCGCGAAGAGAGCGCCAGACCGAGTGAGGCCAACACTGCGTTACATTCTGTTAGCTTAGGGAAGATGTTTTCAGGGGCGTTACTACCAGAACAAACTGGGATTTTTAGTTTTATAGCTGTGTACAATGCTATTCCGTACTTACACAATCTAACATGTTAAATGGGCACTGTGTGCAAATATTTAATTTAAAAAACACCGGCTATCTAGGCATCACAGCAAGATGAGGGGAGAGACGATGTTTATATTCACAGAGAACTTTCAAGAGGCTCTGCTGTTGGCGATACTAGAAGCATAGGTCTTGTTTCACCCTGTTCTTGCCAACACTGCCTGCTGTTTCTGTTAAGATGTAGCTTCCTGGAATTGTACCCTCTATCCCCTACCTCTTTTCCCGCACATTCAGCCTTGTAGGTTGTGTGCTTTTCTTCCTCCCCTTCTATTAAAGTTTAACTTTAGTTTAAACTTCTTTCTTTTAATCAGGATTTCTACAACTGGCCTGATGAATCCTTTGAAGAAATGGACAGTACATTAGCTGTTCAGCAGGTATATTCTACTTCTGTGAAATGTCATTGCTAAGTTCATTTGCCTGTTTTGTAGGAAAACCCAGGGAAAGGTGCATGCTACTTGGCTGCTTAGAGTGTTGCTGCATAGTAGTGTTTCATAAGCACCCTATGTGTATTAACAAAGTTGTAATTGTAATGGCATATGTAGAAATAACTAGAAATCCCATGTGTGGTTTAAACAAATCAGATTTCCTGCAGGATTCCTTTGTTTCAAGAATGGTGTAAAAAACCCCAACAACATGTAAAAGTTACCCATTCTTTTACTTTCAGATCTGATAGACTTCTATACCAATTTCCTTACCTACTCTTAGTTCATAAATCACTTTTCAAGTAAAAAGTCCCCCAGAGATATCCTAAATACACTGTCTTACTATAATTGCAACAAGACGTAGATTTATTTTTTCTCCCTCTTGTAGTATATTCAACAAAACATAAGGGCAGACTGTTCCAACATTGACAAGATCCTTGAGCCTCCTGAAGGCCAGGATGAAGGCGTATGGAAGTACGAACATTTAAGGTAAGAGTCCATCCTCTGTCAACATAGTGTCCCCACTCTCAGTTTTATTCATTAAAGTATGTATCGATAGAAGCTTAAATGAGATTTGGTATTTATACTATTAAATGTTTTTATACTTTGGTATTAATTATTTTCTGAATTCCTTGTTCTTTCTAAAGATTTGTGCTGTGCTCTGATCTAGTGTTTTTGATGTTATTTTAAGAAGATGTTTGTACCTCACTCCAAAAGTTGCACTAACACATTTTGGGTAATAAAATATAGTCATGAATTTCCATAGCACTTTGTTCTTTTATCATCAGTTCTTTATCTCCACTAATTGGGAATATGACTTACAGATGTTTTTGGAACATGCAGGAAAATAGGCTTTATCTGGGAAAGCAAGAGCACCTGTGTCTTGAAACTCAGATTTTTTTGTCCTTCTCTGTGTTATGCAATATAAAAAAAAAAAAAAAAGTTTGGCCAAGGTAGCGTTTACCTAAGAGTTTGGGGTTTTTTTCAGATGTAGTGCAGGTTTACACTCTGTAATAGATTAATCCATTTTAATTATTAATCCAGTGGATTAATCCAATTAATCCATTTTCCTGGGTTTACTTTAGTATCCTTGTGTCCTGATTTTGGTTTTGTTTTTGTTTTTTTTCTTTCTTTCTTTCTTACTATAAAGTGTCTTCTAACTTTATCAAATAGACTTTCAGGAATAAGAGTAGTACTGAGCAATTCAGATTTCCTGACTCTTTGCCTCGCATTTTCTTTTTCTCTCCTCTGGTCTGGAATAGTTCCAGTAGATGCAGGGAATGCTCAAAAGAGGAAGAAGTGTATCCGTACTGTTGCAGAAGGCACCGTTTAAGGATTCTCTGTCTCTCATAGAGCAAAAATCAGTGTGGATTCATGGAAGTGACTTGTCACTAAATACTTGTCACTTTCATAAAATGTATTCAGATTTTTCTCTTAGGGTGAATTCTCCTCAGTTAAGGAATGCACTTTCAGTTTCATTCTACTCACAGCAGTATTTCTCTAAGTCCCACTCTGTTCATGATCTATGGTGGGACCTTAGTTGCTTAATTGAGTTGGTGGAAGTGTGTGTTAGAGGGATGGAATGATCCACCTACATGAATTTAAAATTTACACTCTTAAATTATTCCCCACCTTCCCCCCCATCTGCATTTGTGAAATAGCATTTTCTTCTCTTATAAAGTTGGTATCTTAAACCCTTCCACTGAATTAGTCATTAAACTCAGTCTCTTTCAGATAAGAATTAAAAATTGTATTTCTTTTGCTGAGTAAACAAGAAAAGGTGGTGTGAATTCTGCTTCTCCCCACTTGTCCTTTTATAGCATGTTAATTCCTCCTACTGCCTTTATATGTAACTTCAGGTGGAATGATTTGGGGATGTTGTTTAAATATGATTTTTTTCATGTTCTGTTTGTGGATTTTTTTCCTCTTTACAAGAATCATTTCCAAAGACCTGGTGAGACCTTTGAAGATCAGAATGTAAAATTTTGTTCTGTATTAGATGTTTCTAGTGGGAAAACAAGTTGTTGATTTTGATGCTGCTGTGTTTGATTTTTTTTTTTTAGACAATTCTGCCTTGAGCTCAATGGACTAGCTGTCAAGCTTCAGGTAATTATTTCCTGATACTTCCATAATATAACAGGGAGGAGACCGTTTTGGTATTGTGAGAGGCAGAGCTTGTAGAGCTTTCTTCCTCTAGTGTTTGATACATAGACTTGAGCAGTGATTTGAGCTAAGAGTTTTTTAGAGTTTTAAACACTTCTGGCAAATAACCCTTTGGTGGGGGGCAGCTCCTGTTTGCCATCATGTCTTTTTCATAACTGAACAATTATTTTAACAGAGCGAATGTCACCCAGACACGTGCACTCAGATGACAGCAACTGAACAATGGATTTTTCTGTGTGCAGCTCATAAAACTCCAAAAGAGGTACAGATATATTTTGTAAAACCGACCCCACAGATGTAGGATTTTTCTTCCAGAGTTTGTGTGTTCATGGGGATTGCGTTACAGCTGGCTTTGCAGTCAAACTGAGAACTTAACCCAGGTTAAGAATATCACTTGGGGTTTCCTTTCCTGTTCTGTAGTGATTTGCAAAAGAACAAAAGTGATTTTGCAAAAGAAGAGTTAGGAAGGAGCTGTATTAAGAAGCTTTGCACATTCCCCTCTTCTGTCATTTGTGTCGAGGCATTTTAATTTCCTGAAACACCCTGATTTAGCTCTGGCAGCCAACCTCTTTCCGTCTCCCACCTTTAACCCTCGTCCCCACGTCTCCGAACACTCATCATGAAGTCTTCTTCATGAAGTCGGGGAATGGCAAAATGCAGAGATGTTCCTGCTCGAAGCCCGCCTCAGTTCAGCTTTACTTACTTCCTTCTGCTCTCCGTGTACTTGGCTGTGGAGCCAGGACTTGGTTTTACACTGATGTCTATCTTTTTCTTTGTGGGCTTGGGTTTTTTTGTTTTGGTTGATTTTTTTTTTTTTTTGAGAAGTTGTTAGTTTAGGCTGTAAAGAGAGTCTGGCAACTTGACTGTGTGGGAAATGATGAACTGTGAGGTGACAGTTGTCTTTCCTCTCGGCATACTTCATGTATGTATTCTCATTACACAGCTTTACTTAAAGAGATGTGTAGAATTCATTGCTCATGCACATAATCGCATTTCCATAGTTAACTTTTTTTTCTCAAAATAATTGACATGGGTTGCAAAACCGAGAAAAGAAATGGCTCACTTACTAAGGAGGGGAACATACTTGGGCCTTCAGAGAAGCTACCTCAAACTTGTGGAAACAAAATGGCCAGTGAAGTTAAAAGCATCAGAAAACGTAATTAAAACACCTCTCTTTAAACAAGTTGTTTGACAGTGTCACACATGTACTCATACACGTGCTCACTCGCCGTCTGTTTTTGTAGTGTCCTGCTATCGACTACACCAGACATACACTTGATGGAGCTGCATGTCTTCTGAATAGCAATAAATACTTCCCCAGCAGGTAAAAATGCTTTCTCTCGGGAGGAGGGAGGGAGTAGGTGGTACCCGAACACTTACAAAGCACACTGAAAGGTATAACACAGTTTTCACGGCCTGCTGCTGAAAAGACCAGAAGTCTGGCAGCATGTGTCCCTTGTTGGTACAGTTGTTGTCACTTTTAAGCCAAGGAAGAACTCCTACCTACGGAAAGAGTTTGCCATTTACTGGAGCTGAGAGGTGCTTTCTAGGTGGAGACTGTTCTCATAATTCCTACTGGTGTTATGAACTTCCATTGGAGTAGTTCCAACCTGAACTTACTGGGCTTACATAGGATGGCACTGGAAGCCTCCGGAAGTCAACACCAACCTACTGTGGGACATGAGTGACCACAGAAGATGGAGACTGACTGTACTGAGTTGGCATTCCACATGCTGGATCATGGAAACCTAACCAGAGAAGGCAAAACCATGCTTCTCTAGGAATCTGGTATTGGCAGGGAGGTACAACTGAAAGTCTTTTCTCTGTTGCTCATCAGTGCTATAAAAGTCCAGCCTGTACCAGAACAACTGAAATGTTTAACTACAAGCAGAACTTTTCTTGTAGTCAGAGTAGTTTTTAAATGCAGAATATGAAACAAGATTTTTATTTTCCTTCCAAAACTAAGCAATTGCAGACACAGATACCTGCAGCACTTAGTCTAAATGTTATATGTAATTATTTAGTATAATTTATCAGAATTATTGTCATTGTGTATCTGGGTAGTCATTTTAGTAAAATCATTTTAACCTTTCTCCTGGTGCTTGCAGGGTTAGCATAAAGGAATCCTCTGTAGCCAAATTAGGATCAGTGTGCCGAAGGATTTACAGAATATTTTCACACGCTTATTTTCATCACCGGCAGATATTCGATGAATATGAAGTAAGTGGTTTCACATTACATCTTGAAAGAAGGTCATTTACTGAAGTTACAGCTGGGATGTAATTGTGTTACATGTTTTCTTTTAATCCTATTGGAAGGCCTACATCCAGGTGAAAGTATTGATTATAGTCGATTACAGTTTTTTAAGAACTGAAGCGCTACATTGCACACACACACACATATATATCTATACAAAAAATTAGTTTATATAATTTGTTTACCCAGTTATGGGTTCCCTTCATTCAGACTGAATGGTCAGAATGAGTGGTTTTGTACAAGCAACTCTAAAACAAGATGAATTTAAAGTTCGTGAATTAGAGGGACTATTTACAAGGGCAAGCAGTGATAGGACAAAGGGTAATGGGTTTAAGATGAGGGTGGGGAGATTTAGATTAGACATTAGGAACAAATCCTTCCCTGTGAGGGAGGTGAGGCCCTGGCACAGGTTGCCCAGAGAAGCTGTGGCTGTCCCCTCCCTGGCACTGTTCAGGGCCAGGTTGGATGGGGCTTTGGGCAACCTGGGCTAGTGGGGGGTGTCCCTGCCTGTGACAGGGGTTTAGAACCAGATGGGCTTTGAGGTCCTTTCCCACCTGAACCAGTCTGTGATTCTGATTCTATCCAAATGCCTGATATAGTTAGTACTGCTTTTGGGTAGACATTTCATGTTTGTTACCCAGGAGTTAAGGAATGATAACTGTAAAACTGCAAAGAAACTGTAACCAGTGGCAGCTTGCACATCTCCACTAACCTCCAACTTTGTCACTTCTAATAACAGAAAAGAGGAAATTTACAGCTATTGGAGAGATAGGGGGCAAAGCTGTATGTAAAAAGAAGCCTTTGGCAAACCCCACTTAGGGTTGCTGAACAGCTGTGGAAGGGTTTTGCCCTGTTCCACTGAGGACAGCATATGTAAGAGGAGTTCCCAAGACCTTAAAATTCTGTGTTAGAGAACGGATCAGGACTACATTGATACTTGAATATACTCACGTCTAAGTGCTGTTGAATTGAGCCATGACTTAAGCCTGAGTAGGGTTTTTTGCTCATAGTAACTATAAGCAAGCGGTGAAGACTTCAAAGGAATACAAATTTATGCCATTTAGGCATTAGTACTTTATAAGACTTGTAAATCTAACGAGGCAGTTACATAGGAACAGGGTGGTTTTAGTATGTACTCCTAAATTGTTACAAATGTTCCTTCTGTATATATTGTTTTCCCCCTTTTTTCATCCCCAGAATGAAACATTCTTGTGTCACCGGTTCACTAAATTTGTGATGAAGTATAATCTGATGTCCAAGGACAACCTGATTGTACCCATTTTGGAAGAAGAAGTGCAGAACTCAGTGTCAGGGGAGAGCGAGGCGTGATGGGAATGGCAGTACAGAAACTGTACTGAACAGAAACATTAATTACGTACTGTATATATATCATTTTAGACACTTCAGTCACGTATCCTCATAGCTTTGTTTAGTATACTTTTTGTATGCTGTGTGCATTGCCTTTTAATATGGGAAATACTTTTAAGTTATTCATGAGCTGTATATTCATCAATGTGGCACTCATGGTTTTTAAATAAAAGTAGTAGTATGTTTATAATGCCTGTTAATAAAAAAATTTACAGTTCTCTAAAATTGCTGCTAAACAATCATTGAATCACAATCCTGACGGTGTGTCTGGTTGACTGGGGAAAAGGTGAGATTAAGATTTGACAGCAGCTATTTTGTAATACAGTAGCTGTACTAGTCTTGGGTCAGAGATTATCACCGTAAATATGGAATTCTGCAGGAAGCTTCTTGCAGCGTAGTTTATTCCTAATTTAGCTTTTATTTTCTTAAGATGGCTCTGAAGATTTACCTTTGGATGCGCATATTCCTATATGTATATCCAAGTATTAATAGGATCTATAGCATTAGTAATACCAAAAGGATAACTTCACTATGCTATTGAACATATATATTCTTGATACATGTGTAACATACTTTGTGGACTTGGGTTTTTTTGTTAACAGTGGAGGTTTGTGCACAGCAGGGACAGGTTCTCCTGTTAAGGCAGACTTCTGCTGTTCTCCAGTCCACCACTTCTCTAAAGAGCAACCGTGGCAGAAAAGTCAATGGCTTATACCTGTGTATACTTATAGCAACTGCTTACAGCTTATACCTCACGTAATTAGTCATGTCACGTAACACACTAGCAGAGTCTTTGCTTGTATTCCTAGTAAAAACATTCTACGTACTTCAACTATTAAACCTGATTCTTCACAAGATTTAATCTTATTTTCAACATACTTAATTTGTTTTTCTTCAATTCACCTGAATTACATTCTTTGACAGAAAGATTTGGATTCATGCCTCTGTTCCCTTCGGATGGCTATTTCAAGCTGTGGTTGCAGATTTGCAATAACTGACAATTTCCATGAGTGCTGCTTAATTGTGTTATGTCTAGAATTATGGAATTAAATGTTTTGGAGATGAATATAGCGGACGTGCTGCTAAGCTTATATGAAATGCAGGGTCTAAAAGTGCTAGCAGCGTAATGTCAAATGAACTTTGCTTAGCTGTTTAAGAAGTTAGCTGGTTGTTTCTCTCTGAGGTTGCCAGGGATCCTCTCTTTTTTCTTTCTTTAAGCAGGTCAGAATGGGCGAACTCAGCTAGATTCTGTAATCTACACTTTGTTTTCAAATTGTACTTAACGTGGATAGAAGGAAATCCACCTATTTTTAATGTCTTTTTTCATAATATACTAAACATGCCTTAAATTCTATTTTTCTTTATATGAATCAAGCACACCTCAAGGAACTGTACCACCTGGATGTAAAGGGAATTTAAACAATAAGCAAATAGAGAGACTAAGCTTAAGTACTTCAACAGCTGTATTCTTCAGCAGCTCTTTCTGTCTCATGTTTATTGTATTTAGTTGTCAGCAGGGTAATTGCATGAGATATTGTCTGAGTGAAAGTAGCTTTAGTTATCGTCTATACACGTAGCTATAACTGGCCTTGTATAGACCAGGTTACTTGATTTTTTGATAGATACCTTCAAGTTTGTACTGCAGGCAGGCCGACTGTATTCTGGGGGTATGAAATGTGTTTGGTTTTGCTACAGTCAGCATGGGACCATGCAGTTGGACCATGCATGGGGTGGTTCTTCGTGCTTCTGTTGCTGGGCTGACCAGGACAGGCAGAAACACGTAACTGCTGTTGCCAATTGCATTTCCTCTACAACGGTGAAGAAAGTGATGTGGTGCTCAGGACTGCATTAAAATTTTAAACCTCTATTCTTCCTCTTATGCTTTAAGAGTTTTACTTCAAAACAAAACTCGGGAAACTTTAATCCTGTTTATTCTCATTCAGATTTGCACTGTAAAGTTGACTTGCTATACTAAGCTGATTTTATATAAGGCCTAAGTGAAACACTGCTTGTATTTTCCCTTGCTGTTGTTTACATGAGTACTGTGTACACACATGTGCCTGATGGTACCGTACAACTTCAGTTAGTCTAAGCAAACCATTGATTTGTCTAATAAATATTAACAGGTTTAATTTAGACTCTAAATGATAGGGAAATCAAGACTGTCTTTGAATTATATTGTAAAAAAAAAAAGAAAAAAAAGATAAAATTAAACTTTTACTTTATCCATACTGCTATATTTTGGTAAGTGGTTCTCATTTTTCATGCCCTTATCCAAGAACACAGGCACCTGCATGCTTCCAGGCAAAGGTCTGGTGCTTTCCCATGTCTGCTGCAAGGTGTGCCAAAGCAGAGTTATATTTCTTCTTTCAAAGCAGAAAAGCATGATGCTTGTTAGCAATCTTGAAGTCAGAGCTCAAATTTTTACATCTCTCAAATCCAAAAATTATGGTTCTACAAGTAAAAGGGAGAGCTAGAAGGAGACCTCTCAAACACCACAACAAGCACATGGTGACAGCACATCACCAATGCAAAGGCATACCCTAAGCAAAGGATACCTTGGAAATTACTTTCCTTAGGCACCAGCACTGAGCTTTTTCCTGATGCTTAGTGTATCTTGCAACAAATCAGCCACAGTGATTTGTTACTTTCCTTCATGATTTGAATTCTCTCCCAGATTAGTAGTTTTATCTGCTTCAGCAAATCAGAACCTGTCACCAGACCTGTTCTCTAAACCAGTCTCACTGACAGAGTGTCCCTGACATCAAGTTAGGAATGTTCACTTTAATTCACAGCAGTTGCTGAAGCCCTGATACAGGAAAAGTTTACCTCCTAAGTTAAGCCACAGGGAATGGTCAGGACAGCAATCTCTTACCTTCATAAGCTGAACATACTAGGAGCAAGGAAAACCAAATCAGCTTTTACTGTGTGGCTGTAAGCCTAACAAGCTTTGTCTTGGGACCTGTACGGATGTACAGACATAACTGGTTCAATGAAAGGAATGCCTGCATCTTACTCATTGTATGTCAGCACGAGGCAAAAATAACAGACTGGTAGCTGACTGGTAAGTGCTTATAGTGGGGAGAGGTTCCTATCAAAAATAAAGAAGAGATCTTACACTTTAAAAAAGGAAAATAGCAATTTACAGCCCAAACACACGTTACGCAGCAGTTTATTGCAGTTGACCAGGTATGTAAATAAACTGTTCTGACACTTTTGAGCACAGTATTATTATTTTTTTTCTCCAGTGGACAGTTTCTCCCTTGTAAACACTAGAAAAATATCTCAACAATTCAAGAATCAAAATATAAACAGCCTGTTTATACCTTCAGAAAGTACGACCAGAGGTTCATAAGCAGCATCAGTTGCCTTCTCTCTCTGCTCTGGAACAGCTGCAGGGCATTTCTGCTGTCATACAGAGGTGAGTGGCTTCTGGTACAGTTCAGGCACTGGCTCCTAACTGAAGCCCTACTGAATAAACAAGCGTGCTTACTTTCTTTGTCAGAGAATGCATCCATGCTTTAAGTCTGATTTGCAATTCTTCCAATAAAAAGAGAAGTATTTAAAATGCATTCTGGTAAAATGAAAACTGCATAGAGTGTGTGAGTGTATAATACATATATAGAAAAGGGACATACAAGAAAAGTCTTGTCAGAGTTACTCTGACAGCTCTGCTGATTTACACAGTAATTAAAGGATGGTGCCAGTCGCACCACTAATAACGGCAAACCTGAATGCTCTAGTTTGTGTAAGGTCAGGTGAGGAAACAAGTAGCTTAAATTAGAACCCCCATACCCAAAATACACCCTCCCCTTTACCAAGTAAGGCAGAGCTGGCTTTCAGAGTTCTTAACTAGAAAGAAAGAGAAGATTTCCCCCCATTTATTTGAGAAGCCTTTTCAGTTACTGCTGTTGCAGCACGCGTGCCCTTTGGAAGACGGGTGGTTTTCTCTGTGTTCCTCCACTTGTGCATGAAGTCAGAGAATTCTTGCACAGTCTACACAGGCTGAGCAAGCAACTTGCCCTGATGTATGAGGTGGCCTTACAGCAGGAGAACACTCAGCCACACGCCCATCAGGGATGAAGCATTGGTGCTTACAATAATCTAAAGAGGGTAAGCAGTCAGTCAGACTAGCTTTCAGGGTCTCCAACAGTTTCCAGTTCTGTGACTTTCAGAGAGGAATTTTTCAGCCACCTTTTAAATCCATGTAGTGTTACACACAGCATCCTGGAGGAAGGAGCTCTACAGTTCTGAAACAAATCCATTCAGTTCTTGTAGCAAAAAAAAAAAAAATCTCGAAGAATTTATTCCTTCCCTCTACACATTCAGAGTGCTGTGCCACTCGCTTTAACGACCTCTCTTGGCTCCTGCCAGGTTGAATTTTTCTCCCCAGGTAAGAATTGTATTTTATTTTTTCCAATACAGAACCTAAACATAGCCCAGTGAGGTGAAGGACAACAGTCAGGAAAACAATCTGCATTAATGTTTCTATCACCAGGAGCTACTTTACATACTGCAAGACAAACGGCATTAAATTCAAACCAGCTGTCCTTCACTATACAGGAATTGCTGAGGGGGTTCAGAGGAAGCAATTAAACATTTTTACATTGAATTAAAAAGACTAGAAAGAAATTCGGAAGTTTGCAGCAGTCAATACCTGTGAGATTCAAGAGCCAGGACTAAAGCGCAGTTAAGCTATGGGCTACTTCAAAGGAATATGGCTTTATCACCTTTTTAGGACAGCCTTTCTTGAGAGAAGTGGAGATGTTCTAGAGTGAGCCTGTGGACAGCCAAAGTATACTCAATTCCTACTCTTGTTCCAAATCACAATCTCCCTTCTGTTCATCCCATTAATTTGAAGGGGGAAGATACCAGTTTGTTTGATTTTTTTCTGCATTCTCAACAGCTAATATGAAAAATTCTCAGTTAAAAGTTAATTACTCTTTTTATCCAGTAAATGTATTTTCTAGAAAGGTTAGCTGCATTCAACAGTCATTTATCCTTTGTAACTTGTTACATAAATAGTTCAGTTTTGTTTTAGAATTCACTATTGTTAGCCATCTTAATACTGCTTTATAGAAGATTGGTAATTTCTCTGATGTACAAGTTTTAAACTGGAATATTCAGAATTCCTAGGTTTTTTCCCTGTTTTTTTTTCCGTTTGTTGGTTTTTTTGGTTTTTTTTTGTTTGGGTTTTTTTTTGTTATTTTTTAACCAATTTTTGCTGCTTTACAGGTTTATCTTGTATGGAAAACCAATAGTTAAGATTACACACTCACACGCGAGTTTCACGTAACTCAAAAATACTTTCAGAAGTAGAGCAACATATCCCAAGTTGCACAAGGCCAGCTGTTACCCCATTTTTAATAGGCTTGATTTACCCGGCTTGCTGACAAGAGGCAGCTGTAACATGTAACAAGTTCTCCTCATCTACATATCCGGGTGCATATCCCTGACTGTGACCACTGCTCAGAGCAGTGGGCTGCATGAAGCAGCAGGAGTTCGTTGAGGCTCTCTAGGGACACCCAGTTGGGCACACAGTCCCCATTAGTGTGGCAGTGCTCCTGGACAGGGAATCAACACCAGGTTTGTGCCTCACACCTGGGACCCTGAGATGTTGGTATCAAAGCAGGGAAAAGCCTTGCAAGAACTGATTTCTTACTATGCCTGCCACTACCGGCACTCCGGTGCTCTCATTGCTCCCCGCAGCGTGTGAGTCCTGCTGCTGCCCCACTGGCATGCATCTGGCTCTTACAGCCATCACCATTCACTATATATTTTATCTGGTTGTCAAGTTGGTTTTTTTTCCCTTACAAAACTCAAGTGATAAAATAGAAGCTGCCCTTTCCAGCAACGTGCAGCCACCCGAGGGGAGTGGGGAGGCAGGGTTAAACGCAGTCACAGCACCTCCCCTGCACCGCACCCAGACACTGTCAATGGCCCTGCACGATGTCTGTGCTGTACGGCGAACACAGAGAAGTGCTGTCAATACATGTCCTCAGTTCTGTTCAGACCAAATGATTACCTTACCTGTAGGGAGCATTTATAGCCTCTACTTCTAAAGCTAACTGAAAAATACAGTTTTTAGTTATAATCGCGTTTATCTTATGGAGATGCCCTTTTATGCAGCTTCTCCTCTGTACAATGTAATTTCAAGACAGCAGCAAAAAAATTCCTGTTATTGTAAACCTCTTGTAAGGCAACAGCTCTTCCCCACAGTGAGGATGGGAGCACAGCAGCTTCATCCTGTCCTCTCAACATTCCTTCTGAAATTTGATGCAACTGAATACACTTTACCCAGTGTGAGATACATTTAGGTAAGAATTTTACATATATACATGCACACACCATCATATTTGTATATAGTCTATCATCTAATAATTCCTAGGTTGAGCCTACTTCTTCCTCCTGTGTGCTATCAGCATCACTGTGCACCTCACTGCCAATGCTTCTTAGTGAGCTCTAACTACTTGTCTACAGACTGCAAGTTATGCTCCCGAGAGTGAGGGGTTCTTAGTTTCACCTCACGAGTAAATTATGAGTAGACTGTTAAACAAGTGATATGCTTGGATGGCTTCTGGCTTAGATGTACAAGGAACTCTGGTAAAAGCTGCAGAGGTGATACTAGAGGAGCAAGTGTCTGCCTAGAGCCTCCAGAGGTTTTCTGTACATGCCAAGTCTGAGCATAGTTTAAATTATTAATACTTAGTATAACTCAGTATAGGATTTACATTTCTTTACAATTTTGAATTTATGCAAGGCCAGTAAAGTGAGAGTTATGTTAAAACCTAACAACCAGAGAGCTTCCCCTCCCCAGCATTTATAACACCCTTATAAAACCAACCAAAACCCAAACCACTCATCCAGACTGTGGAAAGTACTAGACATCCTCAGTCCTTTCCCTCTTACACAATTCAAACTGTCACTGTTTCGCAGCCTTTGCTTCCTTGCCTGTCTAAAGCATTAACAAGTTAGCAGAGCACCCAGTCTGGAGGTATTCTACTAAGGAGAGACAGAAAACCAAATTATTTTGCAGCAGTGTTATTCCTACAGTAGCATTAACGCAACAAAGGCACAGAAAAAAAAATACAAAATGAGTCTGGGAAAAGTCATAGGATTATACCAATGCATTAAGGTTGTATGATTTGTCTTTTTTATACATTTGAGTGAATTATATACATGTCCATCTGATGCAGTTACTTACTTTATCACTAGTGCAGCTACTTTATCACATACATGTGACTTGAGTGACTCCATCCTCCTGGTCAAACTGTCCATCATCCAGTTCCCTTAATACTCCATCACTGCTCCCGAACCCTGGAAAGCCTCCATACTGGGAGGAACCCTCCTTGATCCAACACTGTTTAGAAGGAGATAGGTGAAACTCATCAGGTGGTTGTCCAGCTTCTACAGGACGAGAAGTAGCTGTGTCCAATCCAACACTTCTGCTTGAGACTTTGCCCCTTTCCTCCCCAATAACTTGTCTTAAGGATTTCTTCTGAAACACAAGAGGGTGTTTAAATGTTAGCTTATTTGGGGGAAGAGATTCAATCACTGCAATGAGTCATGTATGGATTTAACGTGACCTACATTTAAACATAAAGCAGCATTTAACACTCCAGCTTAAACCATGAACAACTCTGCAGAAAAAAAACCTACAGCAGATACATTTTTGTTAAATACGTTTCTTGACTGTCTGGTATTTTCTTTCTCTCTCTAAGAAAAAGTACTCCAACACTGTTCAATTCTTAGATAGTACCTGGCAGCTCTGGAACGATTTGTAAGTCTTAACCCATGCTAAAAATCAGCTGTCTGAAGAAAGCACGATTTCTGTGCCTAATCTATGTGCCTGATGTATCCTGGCTGCCTTGTAGACCCGTTTGAGAGGGGCCTAAAGAGTCCTCGCACAGGAAGAATTCAATATGAACACAGTCTGAAATCAGTACTGAGAGTGACAGTTTTCTTGAAGTAATGGCTGTCAATGCCAAAACGAAAGGGAGCAGACCACAATTTATGCAAACAATAGACCCATCAGGCTATACTAAGGGTCAAATGCAAGGTTTATTTCACTTCAGCATCAGAAGTTATCTAAGGCACCTGGATCCTGCTGCCTGCACAAGCACTACAGGAGATTCTTTGCCAGGGGACACGGCCTTGCCCACTGAGGGAGGACATCAAGCTAAGAGGGAATCCAGCCTCAGCACAGAGCTGCATTTCAACAGGTAAAGGAGATGAGCCTTCTTGCAGGGAGATTTGCACTAATACAAACACTTTAAAAGCAAAACCACCCAGTTGTTTTTGCCAAGTTCTGGCAAGTTCTGTGCCCCATTCTATACATCACAGAGTTTCTCCTCAAACCCTTTTGAAACAATGGCCCTTGTGGCTAAAGGAAATGTATTTAGGGAAGCTGTTAGGAAATTAGTCTAAGGGGAAATAGCCAGGCCACAGGAGAAACAGAAGGAAATAAGCTTTACCTGGATGCTGAAGTAATAGGAGGGAAAAGTCTGCCTAAGGAAAATAAAGGGAAAAACCCCAAACCAAAGAGAACACTCTCAAGCATAGTGTGGTTCAATTTTGGTTTGCCTCACCTGATCTATTTTTTTAGAAAAGCAAGTGATATGTGATAACCCACTGAGACAGTACAGCCCTTCTAATCCAAGAGGCCTCTGAACCATTACATAAATCATAAGCCAGGTCATAACGCACCATCCCATGAACATACAAGGGGGCAGAGAGGTGTGCAGTCAGGACATAAAGCATACCCTCCTCCTCCTCAGAAAAGAAACCCCGTGAGAAAAGAAACCAGGCATTAGGACTCAAATCTTACTGAGGCAAGGCTTCCTTTGAAAATGGCAATAGCAACACTTCAACCCAACAGTTAGAAAAAAGAACATCCCAAGTGCACAGAGCAACCCAAACCCAGCACTGCCGCTCTCCAAATGACAAGTCACAGTTGGGAAAAGCTCCTGCCACAGCCAGTCCCCACCACGCTGTGGGGAGCTGAAAAGTGATGGGGATGGGCTCTGGGGGCTGCGCAGGCAAGTGTCTGAAGATGCCTCTATGAGACTGCTTTCTTATGAAGATTCAGCTAAGGAGAGAGCCTTGCTGGTTTTGCACTCTGACTCTGTCATAGGGAGCATTCTTGAGGTACCTGAGTGGCAAACATGCTAAGGATATGCTTAAACAGACAAACCACAATGCAATTTATTTTTCATGTTAGAATTACTGAAGATATCTAAAATATTTTCTGTTTCCAAAATGTCTTAAGCTGTGGACATGAAATTTTTTGAACAGCTTTAATGTGATTGGAACTTCAACGAAAAGCTTTGCAGTGTGGATTAAAATGAAAATGCCATGCCCAACAATACAGAATCATAGAAATTAAGTATTTTTACTGAAATGTTTGCAAGGGTTTGACAAAATTGTCCAGCTCTGTTGTAAATGTCCAAGGGACATTTAAAAAAAATGTATTTAATAATGTTGCTAGAGCAAAAGTTAATGCTGTCAGATTTCAGTAGCCCTTTTTCAGTTGTACCTGACATCTAGCTACTCAATGCAAAGTCAGTGTGACATTCTATACTAGTTAGTTATTAACAAATCTATGAATTTAAATTGTAATGAAGGTAATAAGCTGTTTGTCAATTCAGACATTTTGGTAAAACAAAAAAATAATTCATTAAATAAGAAGATGAAAATTTAGGGGAAAACCAACACAACCGGAAAAACAGAAGGAAAATGTTACTCTGCCACATGTTTCAGTTTCAGTCTGAACTACCTACTTATCCCATGCTAAAGTGACCTCAGCATATTGAAATTTCCTGGTGAAGCAGTAAAACACTCGCTGGTATTTAAGGAGCACATTAAGTTACTGTTTGTTCAGATTTTAAACACCATAATCCTGATGCAAATGGCTACAAATCAGCTATTTCTTGTTTACTTCCACTATATTGTAACAGGAAAACTTCGACTTAAGCATTAACAAAGTAAAACAATGACCTTAAATCATATTACCATTTTATTTCTATAAACCAAAGAATGTAAAGACCATTTGGCTGCTGATCACCAACCTGGTTAATTAGGTAACAGCATGTAAACCGTGAGCATAACGCCTCCCACTTTTGGTTTAAACCAGGACTCAAAGATTCATCTAAAACCACTTTTACAAACTGATTTTTTTTGTTGTTGTTGTTACAGAATTGGTTTGTATTGCATCTCCTAGCAGAATCCAGTCTTTGCCATTCTAACTCGTGTAGTTATGCTGCCTTCTGCAAGATGCTTATATTTAGAAACAACAAACCTTATGAAGGAAAGAGGATTCACATTAGGAGTCCATGCTGTTGTTATACAGAGTATTAAAAAAAAGTCAGAATGCATCAGGAAATGTCTGAATGTATTTTATAAGACTGACACAATAAGGTTTCATATATTTACATCACTGATGTAAAAATTAAGTTCCAAGACATAGTTTCAGAAATGTCTTGGGAAAGAATGTGAAGACTACAGAGTGCAGCATGGGGTCAAGGGGCAGAACCTTTAAAGCTAAAAGCCTCACTCCACAGTGCCAAGGAGCTGCTGAGGTCCAGGTGCAGGGATTTCCAGTCCTCTTTCTGTCACACATTTTCATACATACAGCAGCCAACACCTCTCCAACCCTGTTAACATCTAACTGCAGTATCCCTCGCACAGCTTGACACTTGTGTTCTTTGGAAAGTGGAAAGTAAAAGTTTTGGACATCAAAATATTCCACAGACCTCCCTCTCCCCAAAGATCTAGGATTTGAACCAGAACATTTAAGGTTTCCTGAAGACTTCTAAAGAAATACTTACAACATAATCAACTGATCCACTTGAAACACAGTGATTTCATAGCACAAACCATGTTTTTAGCAGGCTTACGCTTTTCTCTGTCTATGGCTTAATTTAAGAGGTACACCTCCATGGAAAAAACAAATATGAGTTCAGCTGCAAAAGCCCTTCACGGACTTGAACTTGTTCAGAGCAAGCCCCTTTTCTGTCACTCCTTTCCCCCATTAATTTTGAAGCCTAGCTTGTTTCTGTACCTAACAACTATGTGAAGTACTAATTTGTTTACATTTATACTTTAAGCATGTTACTCACCTCTGGTGTCTGGACAGCAGAATTCCACATAACAGGTCTCTGAAGAAACACGACTTGCTTTGTGGCCAGATTTCCTTCACTACAATTTAAGTAAAATTGTTTCAATATTTTGAAGGCAATAATAGTCACTGTATCACATACATTGGACCCTGAAATGTATTGTTTAAAGTACCAGAGCTCCTATTTTTCATCAGTCTGTACATTTACATCTGAAATGAATCTCAAAGAACTTTTATTTCATCTAATCTCCACTGTCAAAGGTATAGGAAGGCATTACTACCTATTAGCACCACAGAAAGACCCAATCTCAATCGCAGCTTCAACAACTCAGTGCTTTGTGCTATGAAACCAGGGAAATAACATTCTTTGCTGCTAACTAAAAGATGTTTCCTGGTTGTAACAACATCTGACAGAAGGATAAGCCTGCTGTCTCACCACCTATGGATAGAAGGACTCAGCTCAGTTTTTGTAAGCTCTACAAACACAAGATGAGTGACAATGGCTGTTTTGTACACGGGAGGTACATGCATAGGAGCAACAAGAGACTGAAGTAGTAAGATAAATAAAGGAGAAACTTAATTTTTTAGTCCTGGGTCTCTGACAAACATTAATGCTGTTGTTAAGGAAGTACTGGTGGGCTGTTTCCCCCCAGGAAAATGCTTTTAGAAAAATGAGTGTGAAAAGGCAAAGTTTTCCCTCAAAATCAAATCAGGTATTGCTGATGTTTCAAAAGTGTTACACTCTTAGTACAATGATACATAAAAATTTCAAGGGGATGTATTTTGCATCACCTTTCCATCAGAAACATGGGTCAGCACACTGATTGCATACATACTACAAAGCCTGACTGTGACACTGAAAAAGTGCAAGAATTTAAAGACCTGAGCTTTTATTTCAATAACCTCTTCTCCCCTACCTCCTACTTCCGGGCAGTATCCAAGAAGATCTTTATGCATGCAGGGGAAAGACTGAAATATTTTGACAGAAGAGTGACTACAGATGTAGGAATAGTAAGAAAAATAGCAAAAGAGAAACCCAAGAGACATGTAAAGAGTTCGCTTGAAGTATCGATGATCCTATCTGTCTCAATAAAAGAGCATTGTTATGCACAGCATTATGGAGAGAACTGCTAAAATAATGTAAGTTTGCACTTCGGTGTGAGTATCTCAATCGTAACCACACACATATAGTTGAGGTAACAGACTCATGTTTTGTGCCAGGGGCTAGGACTGACAGAATTAATTTATATGTAACATTAGGGACTTGCTCCAAGAAAAAACAGGGATTAAAACTATTCCTATGTGATCAGGAAGAGCTTGTTAAAGAGCTGCCCCAGTAAAGCTTCAGGAAGTAAGCTTTGAGAAAATACACAGGACAGCAACTGTTCCCCATGCACTCAGGTACACCTGATAAACAGTCAGTAATGATGGCTTTTTGATGGTGTTTGGCCCCTCACAAGCTTCCTTTTGCTCCAGCTGAACTCAGGTCATGGCACATCTTTGTATGTCTTCTCTGGATGAGAACTGAGAACTTAAACCCCAGCTTGTGGGGAAAACAGGGTGGCAGGAGAAGAAACTAAATCAGTTTCCTAAAGTTACCAAGGGTTCCTGCTGTGAGAGCCCTTACCTCACTATCTGCATTCATCAAAAGAAAACACGCTACAGTTTGAAGTCATGACAAGGAAAGAGCGATCCTTCAACCTTATTCCACTTAGCTGGGTACCTCTCCCTGCCTCAGTTATGTCTGTTTTGATAATATCAACTGGGAAATCACTCTTAAGCGAGAAGGCTGAGCACAGTCCCCAGCATGGGGAGGAGCCTATGGCGTATTTTGTAACAGTGTCTGCATTCCTCCGGAAAAAAAGAAAAAACCCAAACACTAAGCTACAGCTTGTACAAATTCTACTAGAGCAGAGAAAGGACACGATGGTGAGCAGACAATAAGTAAATTAACAATTTTCTAAGTCTGACCTTATTAAAATGCCACACACGACAAAGCCGCTATGAGCTTAATTCACAAAGAACTCAATGACAGTGGGATTTCCACAGAATTTAAATGAGAAAAAGTGCTCCTAGCAAGCCACTGCATAGCTTCCCTCACATTTCCACATTCCAGGTTTGACTCCCAAGTCTGAGCATTTTGAAAACTTAGATTAGTAGTTTGTTATGATAAATTAATAACCACCACGTCAGTGGTTTTGCACTGTATCTGCCTGCCTGCTTTCCAGCACTGTCTGCCTGGCCTGTTTTCAGGGACTGCAGTAATCAGCGAGGGGAACTAAAGGTCACTGCAGAGTAAGGCTGCTCAAGCCTTTTTCCTGTCTCTTCTTTTAAGAGGGACGAAGAGCAACAGAGGATCTTTTGTTAAAACATCAGCAATTTGCTTGCCTGCTTATGCTGTATGTGCAGTAAGTTGGTCCTCTTATATGTATATATTTAATAAGTCCCCCCAAAACAATCGTGGAGTTCAAGGCTAACTAGTAGGGCTAATGGCTCTGATTCTTACCGGTCCGTTTTTTATGCATGAACATTTGATTTACAAAGTGCTTAAAATCAAGGCTAGACAAAGTTTTCTGAAAAATGAACAGAAGGAGCAAGATAATTAATTGTTTTACTCCTCCCCTCTCCCCACATTTCCCAAATGAATGTTTTGCACTCCTTGGGAATTGCAGAGCATCTAGGCTTTCAGTTATGAGACACACACAAACTTGAGATCAGTCTCCTAGCGTAAAGGATATGTTTAACGAAAACATTTAAAAAACCTTAATGAAAACTTACATAATTACAATTTTAGATTGTAAATGTTATACAAACTCATGATAATATAGTGCTGTAAAAAAAACCAATTTCAAACAACAAACCCACTCAAAAACAGACATGACAGCCTGGTGTTTTTTAACTGTTTCACATCCTAACCATGTAAAAACAACCAAGCAACCAAAAAAGCACACAGTGCATGACAGTCCTGTGACAGCCCAGAACCTGTGAGGCTACTGGTCACACTCCTTGTCTGCAGACAAGCAATGGGCATAATGGCTAGGAACAGGTCACAGACTATCTGAGGCAAGGGGAAGTTTTGCAATGAAGTACAAAACAGAATAGAACAAAATGTTACGGTGAATAACAATGGAGAGTAGCTTGCTCTGCTAATATTTTGTTCTTAGAATTTTCATGTACTCTGCAAAAATTTCATTTTCTTTTTAATAAATATGAAAACATGAACCCCAAAGTGTTCATTATTCAGTGTTTCTGAAGTCTGTCAACATTCAGGCTGGCTTTTGAGGTCAGAGTTCCATGTCTGGGAAAAGACCAGCTGTTCAGAAAAAAAGTGTCCCTCTTCAGTGAGACATTTAACTTGTATTCCCAGGATAATCCACAACCACAGTAATGACATCTTTCGTATCAGACACATAGTAACCATCCAGGAATTTGTTCTCCTCTTTAAATACAACCACTAATGCCTGAACACAGTACTTATCAATCACTACTTGGCCTATCAGCATAAAAACACATTCTTTTTTCAGACTCTTAAGAATCCTTAATTCCTAATTAGGAATTCTTGCTCATGGGCTTTTTTAGAAGAAAATGGAATAGCTGCGTATGTGATATCACAGGCACACAAGACATGATTTATCATGTTTCTCCCAGAAGTATCTCACAAGCCAGATTAGGAATACAAATATTGGACAGTTCAGGCAGACACCTAGCCAACCTCCTAGGCCAGAGAACACATGCTTTTTATTAGTCAGACTTATTCTAGTGTTGATACAAACTGAATCAGACTTCAGACTTGGCCAGGACACTTGGCCTCTTTTGCACGATCTCAGCTATGAATGGGCTGGTTGTTGCATTGATCTGGAAATCAATGATACTTGAGACATCTAGAACAATTTAAGCTGGAATATTTCCTCCTACTAGACCAAGGAACAGGTCCAGTCTAATGAATCCGTTAGCACTTCCTACAGCATTTTTTCTTTTTCTTCTCATAGCACTTCTTTTAAATGGCTCTGCCTTTGATCTGCAGTCTACAAGGTAAAAAATAGCATCATTTTGCTATCACTTAAACAAAATTCCACTTTCCTGAAGCAGTTCTCTTAGAATCTTTCACTGACATCCTTTTTCATGCTATCTTCATTTAACACGGGGAGGTCTGAATCCAAAGATTACTCAGGTCACTCACTCTTTCCATTGTCCTTAATGAGCCCTAAGCTATTTGTTTGTTTTCAAACCTTGGCAATCTTAATCCAATGGGGGAATTAAAAAAAGAAAATGAGACAAGAGTGTATGCTTAATCCGGTGTTTCATTTGGCATTTTATATCTTGATACTGTGAAGGACAGCATAGTACCTTTCTCTGTTATAACTCTTCTGAGATAGACAGAAAGACAGTCCACCCCCTCAGACAGCTACACGTTACGCTATGAGAATGGAAATTTAGTAGTTCAATACAGTCTTTGATAAGAAACAGTGTCTATGTTAAACAAGAGAAACATTCTGATAACCTGCTGGACTAGCACAATCTCCTCTGTAACTAGCAATTAATACTGCATGACTGCCTTGTGACAACATGACTTCTCACATAGTCTAAACCACTCATTCACCAAGGTCCTAACTTAAATGAAACATTTCCACACCTGTTTCAACTTGGAGCACATGAGAAACCCCATTGCCAGGGAGCAGGTATGTGATAGCTTCCGAAAGAAAGTCTTTGATGTCTGAATATAAGCAATGTATTATAAATTTAGGATTATTGTTCTAGCTTGAAACTCACTGAAGCCAGTAGTCCTAAAACAGCATGGGCTAAAAGGGGATTCCACCATAATGCTACTTACATCAGGTTTCATATGCACTTAACACTATCAGCATCTTTATTCCTTTTTCATTTAAGCATGCAAGCAATCACTTGAGAATTCCAGTATGTAGCCACAAAAAATGCTGTAATTTATTGTTTGGTACCTGTCATGTCGTACGATAGGTGTAGGCAGGACACAGGTCAGGAGCCATCCAAACTCAGCCAGCGTGTGCAATAAAGGTCCATAATCTGTTTTAATTTCACACCCCTACATTAATAATTATAAAAAGTAGTAAAGAGAGTCTGTACAGGTTTTACTCACATTTCTACACAAATTACAACTCCTCCGCCATTAATAATGAGACAAACGTGTTGTTTGGTGACTCACTATTTCAAACTGAAAGCAACTAGAAAAGTTCAAGACTCCAGAAGCCTATGAAAACAGACAGAATACTAACTGGAGGTATAAACCTTGAGTTGGTAAGACCTTCAAAGTGCTTCTCACTTGTTACAATTGTCAGATTGCTAAATTAATGCCTAAAACTTATTAACCGCCAGAATAGGCATATCAATTGATGTATTTAGGGGTTTACTTAGTATCTGAATAACAAGCATCTAACCCAGTTACACACTTGAAGCTTTGGGGTTTGGTGGTTGATTTACATTTCTTGTTTGGTTGCTTTTTGTTTGTTTTTTTTAATATACACAGTCTTAGTTTTATGTTCTTTCTTTACGTATGTAAATGTATCTGATTATTTCAAAGGCAAGCTCCATGTACCCTCCAAAAACTACTTTCAGATGTCATTATTTCACACCAATAATTGGATATTATAAAAATATTTAATAATGAACTAAGATTGTTGCTGTACCATGCTACAGTAGTACATGTGAGCTGATTAGGAAAAGTCTCGTCTTTCATGTTTAGCAGTAAAATTTTACTACAAGTTTATCTCTGAAAACCGTATCCGATTCACTAACATTTTCTGTTCTCTTTCTAGTTTCTGCTACTTTCTCCCTCCTTTTCTTTAAAAATACTTCACAACATTGTCCGCAGAGCTGCATCTGATGAAATTATGTCAAAATTGGTCTGAAACACATACATTTAAAAAGTATTTTCCTTGGTGATAGTATTTGTTTGTGCAGGCATTTATAAAAGTGTCAGGGCACAATTCCTATGGCCTGTTTCTCTTACGCCTATTGACCAATGGCCACAGGCTTGACTTCATTTTATGATTCAAAACTTTAATTTAGCTTAAGCAGGTGGCTTCAAGAAGCCATCCTTAATGCTTATCAAACGCTCGTACAAGCATTCAAAGGAAAAAAACAATGAAAAAGCTAAGTAGGAAATAGCACTGCTAAATAATCACCAATTTACCTCAATGACTGTCCATTGTTCAACAACTATTGCATCATTTCCTTTCCTGTTGGAACCTGGAACCCCCGCACCTTCTTCTTCATAGATAAATAATCCTTCTAAGGATTTGGGCAAATAGTCTCCTGTGAACATAAGGACAAACATGAAATGAAATACAGTTTTAGATTCGTATCCTACTGCAATACACACATGGACTGGTTTTTCCTCACTGAGTAGTCCTCTAAAGTAAAATGAACTGAGACAGCACCTCAAGTTTGTAGTCATTTCTTTGCCTGGATGAAAGATGCAAGTGTGTTGGGTTTGGCTGGGATAGAGTTAATCTTCTTCCCAGAAGCTGCTATGGGGCAATGTTTTGGGTTTGTGCTGATAACACAGGATGTTTTAGTTACTGTTGAGGAGCGAGCCAAGGCCTTTTCTGCTTCTCACCCCACCAGTGAGCAGGCCATGGGTGCACAAGATGTTGGGAGGGGACACAGCTGGGACAGCTGACCCCAACTGACTAAAGGGATATTCCATACAATATGATGTCAAACTCAGCATATAAAGCTAGAAGAGAAAGAAGAAAGGCATGGGGGCCATTTTGAGTGGTGGCATTTTTCTTCACAAGTCACTGTTAAGCATCATGGAGCCCTGCTCTTCTGGGGATGGCTGAATACCTGCCTGCCTACGGGGGGTAGGGAATGAATTCCTTATTTTGCTTGTGTATGTGGTTCTTCCTTTACCTATTAAACTGTCTTTATCTCAGCTCAGGAGTTTTCTAGCTTTTATCCTGACTCTTGCCCACCCCAAGCAAGCTAGGGCTGTGTGGGGCTGAGATGCTGGCTGGAATTAAACCATGTCAGCAAGCCAAATTCCTCTTCAAAAACCTTTTTCTAAACCTATTGAATTATGAACCATTTCATTTTCTCAAAAGCATTGCCCACTTCCATGCTCAAATCCGACTTCTAATTTCCTGCATTCAAGATCTCCCCTGCAGCAGATAGGCACAAACCTTCTTTATTCAACTTCAGTACTGAACTCCTGACAATAAATGTGGCTTTTGGTGCAGTGGGCTAGAGCATAAAGATGAATGAAGCATGAAGTGCAAAACCTAGCTACTATTAGTTAAACCTGTAGTAAATGGCTACAGGAAGCACCTGAAACATAAGTAATTGTAGGAAGATTCCTGATGGGAAGGAAGTTTCAGAGAACAACTTGACTCACTCGTCAAAGCCTGACAGTATCCGTTTGGCCCAAACTAAATCTGTGCATCAAATCTTGGCTCATTTTCTGGTTTTGCTTCTCCTAAGAGCCATGAGGAAGCCTTCTGAGCAGCTGTACCTTGACAGCTGACTATTTGAAACTAAATTTGAACAGTAAAGTGATGCAGTCGTTAGAATATCAGATTGAAATACTCTCCGGCATTGCACAGAGATGTAAAGACGTGACCGTTCATGCCACAGTCTCCTAGCAAACAAAGAAAAAACTGGGGAACGCAACTGGTCTGGTTTTAAAAGACAACCAGTTTAGCATGGAAGCTGTGCTATGTAAGCCAGGAATTCCCACTTTTTGAGCATGCTTTTAGCGTGCTATAAAATACTATTTATTCATACTATTTTTTACTGTACTGGACATAGATTTGCGTAAATTTAGCTATGATCTTTTAAATACTTGCATGCACATACACCTCTTCAACATACTTAGAGAGACCACAGAATCACTAGGTTGGAAAAAGACCTTTAAGATCATTGAGCCCAACAGTACCTGTCCTCTCCTAAACCATAGCCCTAATAATAGATATTTAGCATATTTAATTTTTAGATTACACAAATGTAGTATCATTGTACATGGAACTGTATATATGGCTTCAGGCACAAACACAGGAGTATCTGCATAACTCCTAATAATTTGTAAAAAATCTTATGAATTCCTGATTTTGGCCTTTCTCCAGCATCTCCTTCTGTCGGATGCCAAACTTTACCTGGTTACAAAACTCCCCATTGTTCACCTCAAGAACAAACGTTTTAGCTTAAGAACTCAGTGGCTACATTAACTTCTTACTGTGGTTACAGACACTTGATCAGCTGCAGAATTCCAGCCACAGTGAGCCGTGCCTTTGAATAGACAGTTTAATTCGGTGGCATCCCACCCATGTGTCCAACTGAAGCACATGCCAGTCGAGTGAGGCTGAAGCCCCAACTGCTGCGAAGAGGCAGCATGAATTCCCCAAGTCAGTCATAACCTGGGGATTACAGACGGGGCAGTTACTCACATAGAGGAGCAGAGGGCTACAGGGGAATGGGAAGACTGCAAAACCACTGCTGGACAACAGCTGCAGAGATTTATTTCAACAGCTGCCAAACTCCCCTCCCCAGTGAATTGTAACATATCTCCAGAGAGTTATTTCCCAGCTCTTAAGAAAAAAAAATCTACATTGAAAACTAAGAGTCTGATTTCTCACCTCTCCTCCCCCAAAGGAAACTTTGTTCTTCCACTGACTTCAAGAGATTGGAATGATAATATAGAGCAAAAAAGACGGCCAATACAAACCGTGCCATTAGACTGTTTATGTGCACAAAATATGCAGTCTGAGAGGGAACAGCTGCCAAATTCCATCTGAGGTAAATATAGTGATGTTTACGTGCTTGCCTTCCTCTGACAATCACAACATTTACTTTACTGCAGAGCCACAGAAGTGCTGTGATTCACACTGAACTCCTCAGGATCACGAGAACTGAAAAGTTATTACTTTCAGAGTTTGACGTTTTCAGAACCTATATCATCTAACAGCCAAAGATTCTGTATGGTTAAAACTTTTTTTTTTTAAATTTTAGCCCTCCACTAATGTAGGTGGGGATGTGAAGGGGATGCCAAGTGTGTATGATTTTAAATCAAAGCATCAGGAAAACAGTATTAAATAAAGCATATAATAAAAACCCCACACCTACTCAACGTACTCAAAACTACTGCACAACAGTAGCCACATGCTAGTTATTTGCAATATTCCTGACTTTCAGACAAATTAATTTCAAACGGAAGGGAATCTTTTCATTACATCTTTTCCTAACCACATAGTTAGAGTTCCAACACTTCAGTTAATAAGGAGCTTCCTCTGTTGTCAGTGATGGCGTAGCACTACCTCAAAGTTCTGCAGAAGGGCTGGAATTTTGGGCTTGGCAGGGTGGGAAGCAACAGACCTGGGTAAAGAGTAGCACTGCTGCCATTGGGCTCATGTCTGTTCATCAGGAGGATGAAGGCTGGGGACTCTGAAAGAGCAAATAGGATCTCTCCAGAAAATAAAAAAACTGAGATCAAATGAAAACAAAGGATCAAGATAAAACTTTGAAAATCCTGTGGCCTGAAGCTCTTTCATTGCAAACATCTGCATGATAACTGAGCTGGTAGATTCCTGCAGAAGAGCACAAGAAGCAGAAGGTATCAGGGAAGACCTCTCCCAGCTATGTGAAAAGGTCCTGGAGGATATGCTTACAGCTGGGAAAAAGACAAAACCAGACTTCTCTGCTATGCCTATGTCCACATCTGACCAGAACAACTTGCAGAAACATCCTGAAGCTTCAGGATCGACAGTGAAATTTTTCTTTTAATTTGGTATTTCAGAAAGAATTTTAAAGCCCAGCAAAGAGCTGGAGAAAGCAGGAAGCATGGAATATCTGACTGAGGTTTAATGGTACAGCAAGCACAGGAGAACTCAAGGTGCGCACAGCATCTACAGCAAGCAGCAGAGTATGTACATCAAGGAAACATGTATCTAATGATGTTTTTCACCCATTATAATTTCCTTTTAGAAAAAAATAAGGACAAAAGAACTAGTGCAAAAGGTTTATTTCATTATAACACTACACTAACTTCTTGCTTTGGAAATCCCGATTTCATAGAACAAAGCAGAAATTTCAATTATTCAGATCTATATATAGCTGCCCAGAAAACAAGTTATTCCCTTTCCAGCTATCAGATTCTGTAAGTGCACAATGACAGAACATGTTATATAATGCTCTTCACACAAAGACAAAACAATCTACTTCTTGCACATTATGTAGTTTGACACAAACAAGTAAAAGTTTCATGATATTCTGAGACAGTACTCACCTTTACAATTTTCCCAGTGTACAAAAGAATCAACTAAGGACAATCCTTGTTTATAATAAAATGTGGTTAATTCTAGCCAGTCTGCTTCCAGTGTGCTAATAACTGGCCCCTTTCTTGTTACTTTCATAGACAAAATGCCTTCATGATAGGTCCAGCAGGTGGAATCATCATCAAAAACATTGAAGACTGTGTACAGCTTGTCTGAAGAAAGAAAAAGGAAGAGGAATGAACCACTGAAGACAGGGCTCCAAAAATAAAATGTTATCTAACTTTTATTTCAACATGGTTTTCTAATTGTAAGCAGCAGTTTGAAGATTTTCCTATGTGACTGTACTCAGCTTGAGCCCTAAGCATGCTCAGGACAAGGTGTAGGGGGAACACTCTGCGATGTGACAACAAGTAGAACATATTACACAGTTGGGTTGTCACTGGACCTCTTAGGTAGGTCAGTTTTGCATAGCGAAAATACACTAGAACCAAGATATACCAGTGGGAACTGACTTAATTTCTGCTAGTCATGGGACTTCTGATTACAAATATCTGAAATTAATGTAACTGAAGATTAAAGGTATTTTTCTATTTTTTAAAACATTATGAATGCCTCGTATGGTATTGATTTTTGCCCATTATTTCCTGAAGATAACTCAAGTAGGACTGGTAGTACTGGCATAATTAGTTGCCTGCTGGGGTTTCCCACACAATAACTGATGAGTGTTTAAGTTAAATGCACAAAACCTGCATATTCTCAACTGCTTTTTTTCATCTAGGCATTAATACAGTCCTGTTACAAAAACAGTCATAAACAAGCATTCATCAAAGATTAAAATTCACAGATCCACACCATTTTAGGAAATCACCGGTGACAAGTTAGTAAGTCCTAGATATAGAAATGTATTCTACAAACACACATGTATGTCACTGCGGTGGAGAAATAACAGAAAGCAGTTGCCAAAAACTCCTCTCTGTCTAACACTTAAACATTTGAGCAGCCTAAATCAACACTAACAAGCCTCTAGAAAGCAGAAGTATTCACACTGTCAAAACAAAGGAACTTGGTTCAGATGACCCCGCTTCAGACGTCAGTCTCTAGGCTCCAGAAACAGAGAGAGATTTCCCAAGTAGGGTTTGAACTAAAAGTCTGAATCAAACTCTGGGAGAACCCTCTCTGTTTTGAGAAGTGTCACCCCAGTCTTTGCAAGTGACATTGGGCACCTGGAATAATAAGATAAATGCAGGACAAAGTTTTGACATCTATCAGTAAGAGAGGAATCTTCCATACAGTTTAATTCTAATCACTTCCACTAGTGGTTGTATTAGCATAAATGTGTTTATCCTGACAAACCTTAATTTCCTCCCCTTTATACTAATGCACGATCACTTTTATATTTGTTCTTTAGAAAAAAAATGACACTGCCAATACAACTATTCAATGCTCATGTTGATCAAGTTTGCCTCTGCAAGTGGTGTGTTGATAAATCATCAAAGTTTCTATGTCATGACCCCCAAATCCAGATGATAGAGTTTTGCACCTTCTGAACAGACCTAAATAGAAATGGCATACTGAAATGGTAGTAGATGCCTATGCAAATTTAAGACTTACTCTGAAAATTCACATTGGTGGTTTTTTAAAATGTTGGTTACTTATGTTATTTACAAAGAAAGGCAGATAAGCTTTCTTAAGTGTTGTCTCAGAAACTCCAATAACTCCACTGAGTATCTGACTAGAGCAGGGAAGTCTGGCACACTTTTGCCCAAAGCTTTATGAAGAATTTCCTGATGTATGTAGGGGATACCCTGGCTGCCTGGTCACACCGCTGCACAAAGCTCTGTAACAGAACCAAGAGTTTTCTGCTGTTTGCTTACAGGATTTCTATTCTGCTACATATAGCAAACTCGCTACTTCAAGCTGTAAGGAAAGAGTTAAGTGTGAACAGATCATGCTATAAAGGCTCAGTGTTGGAGGAGAGCTGCTTGAATACAAGTGTTAAAAATGAGAGACATTGATTATCTCAGTGCTTAGAGTCATTATCCCTACAGACTACAAACTGGAGAGGGTGTTTAACTCTGAACAGGAAAGTGAAAAGCTTGCTTTTGAGAGCAATTAAAACATGGTCCAGCCCATCGGGGAAGAACCTATTATGTCAAAATGCAATGTGACATGAAAGGATCATGCTGCCCGCTTTCTGCTTTCTACACAATACTATCTAGCATTAGTTCTCATGCTTCAGATTACCTCTTCCTTTTCCCCTTCCTAGCAAACAGGAGGCCTTAGTCCTTCAGGATCAGAGTCACTATTGCACACAATAACTCACACAGACCCACCAAGTATCTCAGATTCTTCTACAACTAAGTTTTTCTACCACTACACCAACATTTTTCAATGATACTTTTCCTTCCTAAACACCTTTTTAATGCCTACTTTTCTCTAGTTTAATTTTATTTTCTAATAATTATCCCCTTTGATTTCATGGTCCATGCACTGATTAAAGTGATCCCTTTCAGGATGCTTCTTGAAGGCACATTAACCAGAAATAATCCATTATGGACGGATTTGTTTGCTGTACATTATGTGAGCTGGCTAGAAGCACATAAAATTACAGCTCTAGCTGGAAGGGGATCTCTGTCAGTTTAAAAATGGGCAGGAAAACTGGAATCATACAGTCTTGGAAAGCCACTGCACGTTTATGACTTAAGAGTGAGAAGTCTAGGCATTTAAAGAGTGATTTAAAACAATGCATCCTTCTGAAAAGAAAGATATTTACTATGGTATATTTGTTCTACATGTATTGATCAAAAAAAAGCTGTCTGTAACACAAGCAAAGGCAGAATTACACTGTGGGTGATTTTGGGGGTTGTTTGGGGCTTTTTCCTTTTTCTTTAAATTAAAAGCTAGAATTTTGACAGTACATTCATAGTATCTTATATGAGAATTGAATTGTAACTTTAATCTATTACCACAGTTCATACATACAGAGAGGAGAAGGTAAATATTTTTTTGTTTACTCAACTGGCAACTATTTTAGAAATGTATGCAGTTGAGGAAGATGCATTGTCCAAAACCAGTATTCGATACTGGAACATGCTGTTCTGTTATTTTTCCCAACAGCTTTTTAATAGAAGAGCTTGGTAAGACACCTTATTTCAGTGATAAGCAAGCAGCATTTCTTACCATCTCCTTTTTGTGATTTAACAGAGCTCACTTCTTTTCCAAACTGGAAATCTGCATCCTGCAACAGACTGCTTTCTCCTTGCATTTCCTCCTCTATTCCACTCTCAGAGGAGTGACCACTCAATGTCCCTTCATTCCAGTTTTTGTAGTTTTCATCAGAATTCTTTCTTCTGTGTTCCCTGTTTCTTCTGCCCAGTGTTGATTCCAGCTCTGAACTTCTATCTGTGCTTGTTCCATTACAGGCTTTAGCTTGAGGAAAATGTTGCATTACAAATCCCACAAACTTCTTTCCTCTTTTAGCAGCTTCATTAACCTGTATTTACAACAGAAATTTATCTGCCAAATGATTTTAAAATTGCACATAAACAGAGCATCTATGTAAAAAGTTAACTGAACTGCTGATTTTCAAGGACAGACACACAACACTGACTACAGCAGGGGGGTTCTTTGTACACTGTCCATGTTTCAAAGTAAATGGCAGTCTACCAGCATGTGTTTGGACTCAGGCCAGAAAGGTGGCCAATGCTGACACATATTTTAACATACATAAAATCCTTCATTTAGAACAAAACCAAACTATTTTACCTGCTGTGTCATAGCAGTAAACTGGTACAATAAATAGTACTGTACCGATTATAAAAAAAATTACTGACCACTACAGAAATATCTATTTACCATGTGTCATGATTCATAGAGCCTACTTGGCTTCAGTATTACTCACAATAGTGAAGGAGCAGAGAAAGGATGAGAGAGAAGCAAATTAAAACTCTCTTAACCCTGCTTTTAGCTAGTGATGAGTCTTTTTCTCTGCATTGCAGTCTCAAAATCCAACTGAAGAACATGTGGTCACCTGTGGGATGGGTCTGTTCTTGGAGGGAGGGGGGGTTTCTTCCTGGGATAAGAAGTGCTGCCATTTAGGAAGATGATCCCATGCCATCTGGTGCTACAAGCTCCCCTGTGCAATAACATCTTTCCAGGAAAACACAGAAAACCCCAGTCCAGAATAAAGTAAGCTAAGAAGTACGGGGTTATTGAGGGCAGAGAAAGAAGGATCTCTATGCAGTTAACACACACAAACTATTAATAAACACACATAAACTATTAACTGGCCTGGACACGTTCCTGTGTGACTTAATCTAGATGATCCTGCTCAGGCAGAGGGGTTGGACTAGATGATCTTTCAAGTTCCCTTCCAACTCCTGACATTCTGTGATTCTGTGATTAATCAGGAGAGCGTGTAACACTCAAAGAGCAGACTCTGCTGCAATCCCTTTGAAGTACTAGGACAGACTGAAGTGTTACCATCTACCACCATTATGTAGGTACAGCAGCGATACAATATGTCAGTCACTGCAACTATATAGAGCTGCTGCTCCTAAGACAACCAAAATAATTTTAAATGTCAAAAGCAACATGCTGAAAAAGAGTATGCAGATACTATGACAGGATTTTTCCTGAAATGCCATAAAGCTTTTGGGTTCAGGTCATTAAAAGAATAACATACTGGATTACTGGCTCAGTCTTAAGACATTAGGAACATTTTATAACCAACTTATTTTCACTTACTACCAGTGTTACAGATTTGCTTGCAAGACTGTTAGTCTGAAGTGTATTTTTCCTTTAAATGTTTGTCTGGTGTGCTATACAACCAGCATGGCAATACACATCTAATATAAACGTGTAATGGAATCCCAGTTCAAATTTTAGGTAACTGTGACAGTTTCAAAGCCCATTACAGATCTCCAATATGTTTTTTCCTCTGCTTCTTTCCTTAGCAACTAATGTCAAAGATGTCACTAGCTATTGTAATAACAATAGTTTCCTGTTTCATCAGATCTTCAATTTTGCAGGGGAAGTGCAACACAAAGAACTAGAACTGAAGCCTTCATTTCAATGCAAGTTCAGTGTTCTTCAGCCATATAATATTTTCAAAAGCTGTGCCAAGCCAATTTCAATACAATTACTGTGTATTTTGTATTTCTGTTACAGAATGGAAAAAAATCTTAGAAATTGAATATATTATTGTTCATTGGGAATATCTTACTTAACCTAGAATGGTATAAAATTAACTTTTTCTTTTTCCAATGTTAATTCCATAAGAAACTACTATACAAGCATTTTATAAAGACTTGAATGGGAGTTTGGGCCTGATTCTAGTTTCAGTGGTGTAAGCAGCTAGTCTCCCAAAGCTTCACAGGGCTCAGTACTAAGTCCTGAATTAGAAAAAGCAACTAGTGAAGAAAAGTAACTCCTTTTGCAACAAGAAAAAGACTGCAGTATCTATAAAATAAACCAAGGTTAAATAAATAAATAAATAAATAAACAAACCCCACCATTAAATGTTACATGGTAGAAATAAAAAACTCAAAATAAGTTTGAGACAACCTCTATTACCTTTTCTAACAGTTCTTTGACTACCTCATTTGTCAGTGTTTCACACATTAAAGGGCATTCCTCAATCACCAGCCTGGGGTGCCTTTGTCCTCTGGGTGCTGCATGCTTCTGGCTAGAACACAGAAAGAAAGCGGGCTTTGTCAGGAGTTTGCTGCTAACTTGGGCGATGCTTGCATATAGAATTCTTTTCTTTTGGAGCAGTTATGAATGAGAGCTTGGCAATGCTTTCCTACTTCATTTAGAGCTCAGCAGGTTTCGGTATCTCATTCTGTTTTTTACACCAAGTGGCAGGTACTGTGTCAGGGTAAGAATATTAATACTTAGCAGGAATTTCATCTGAAAACTGTTAATAGCTCTTGAAAGCCTCGGCTGCAGTGCACAAGCCCACAGGCACTGGCCCACATGGACAACACTCACCTTGTTTACAGATAACTTTTTAAAAGCTACGTTTTATGAGAGGCAAATACCACACACAATACTGGTTTCAGCAAACCGTTTGAGAGAAGCTCCCTTAAATGAACCGTATTTTACACAAGCATTACTGGAGTGGAAGGGGGTGTCTTCCAACTCACACCCTTCCCATCTTCCAAAGGAAAATGATGAAGCCTTCATGCATTGCACTAGGGCTCAGGAGAGAAGGGAAAGCATGGCAAACCTTACTGCATTAAGAAATCCACTTTTCTAGTGATTCAAAAGGAGAACAAAGGAGTGTATTTGAGGGCACTTTGTGTGTGTGTGTGTGTGTGCGCGTGAGCATTTCTCATACTCTTTCCCTGTGCCAGCATGGGGTCCCACCCATGAGAGACAGTCCTCCACGACCCTCTCCACAGGAGTCCTCTCCCACAGGGCCTCAGCTCTTCACCAGCTGCCCCACCGTGGGTCACTTCTATAAACTCACAAAATGTCTCTCAGTCTCTCAGTCCCAGACTTCTGGCCCCAGCCTGGTCCCCCAGAGTCACAAGCACCCCCAGAAAACCTGCTCCAATGTGGGCCTCTGTCTCTCTCTCTCTACCTCTTATCTCTCTCCGTGGGCTGCAGGTTCTGTCAGAGACTTGCTCCATCTGGTCACAGATTCTTCCCCTGCTCCATGGTGGGCTCCTGCCTGGCCCAGGTACCTCTCCACGGGCTACAAGTGGGGTCTCTTCGTCCTCCATGGGCTGCGGGGGGACACCCACATCGCCATGGTATTCTCCACAGGTCGCAGGGAATCTTCTCTCAGCACCTTCTCCTCCACTTCACTGACCTTGGTGTCTGCAGAGTTTCCTACATCTTCCCACTGCCTTTTCTGGTGGCAAAATGCAGCTGTTTGGGTTTTTCTCTCTCTAAAATATGATTCCCAGAGGTGCTGTGACCGGCGCTGATTGGCCCGGCGGGCCTTGTCAGTAACAGGGTTTGGGAGTTTGGCCTTGGGAGCCCAGCAGGGATTTGCTTTGTTAAACTTTCTAGCAGCTTCTTAAAGAAGCCATGTTGCAAACCCACCACACTTAGGCAAAGTAAACATTAGCCTACTGCGTGCTTGTCATTAAATAAAGCGTTACTAATTTGCCCACCTTTCTGGACAAGAAACAGTTAATTTGACTAAAGCGCTTACTTCAATTTTATAATTAATTATTCATGTTGAACAATCCACTTCCAAATAAGCCAAGTAATAAATCAATATATTCAAATTATTTCACCCTTACCTTAATTTTAATCGTGAAAGTACCACTCGGTACATGTGACTTGCAGGGAAATTCCTTCTACGTCCAATTGGCAGTATAATAGGATGAACAGCTCCTACAACATAGCCTTTGCTGTAATATTCTTCCACCTTAGATGCTATATCCAACACAGAACAGATCTTGATAACTTCTGGATTTGAGGAAGCTAAAAACATGGAAAGCAGAAGAGAACATTAAGACTGTATGTCCACATACTTTCTGAGGGAGTTCCTTTTACATAAACCACACAGAATTCTATTGGAAAGCATTTACTAAAAAGCTACAGATCTATTTATACAAGGAAAAGCAGATTCACAGCGGATCAATAAATATCAACTAGTAGAAGTACGTATTTTTACAAGTTAATACAATCTGGTTTAATCTATTTGGCAAATCTTTTTGGTGGATCTAGCTTTGCCAAGCTAATTTAAGAGCTGCATCAACATCTAAACACATAAGAGCCCCGAACTTAACAAAACAACTTCTTCTACTAGCCAAAGCCTTAAACATACTGATGCAGTTATCCTTCAACCCTGCTTGCGAGGTGAATTCCCATACGACAAATTCAAGCCTAGAACAGCTGGGTTTTCTTCATCACTTTGGGTTTTGATCCCTCAGAATTGTTCTGTAGAGTGTAGGTTGTAATTTTAATGTAGTCCCAATTCCGTTTCCCAAGAGACCTAAGTTCATGTCACTTGAGTAAGCTATGTGGTGTCACCAATTTCTAAGGAGGATCCCTCTGTGTGCAACCATTTCCAAACAACAGACAACAGCTAGGTACTACATAGCTACTGGGGGAAACTACACAGATTATGGGAAAATCTTTCTGGAGAACCGTTTTTTGAGTGGCTTGATTCCTATCTTTTGAACAAAGAAAAGGAGGATCCCACACTGGTAACAGTTTATACATTCTGCTACAGTAAAGTCTGGTTGTCAGTATCTCCTGTTCCTCTCAACTCTAACTGGAATGGTAAATGCTCCTTGACCCTTTACAAAGCAGGGTATTACTACCCATACACAGACAGTAACCAAAGAGCAGTTCTGCCAGCATGTATTTTCCATCATCAGAATTTTCATCCTTTGCAGACAGAAACTCTGTGATAGGACAGCCTGGCTTGGAATCTGATGGGCTTTATGAGCAACCCTTGCTCTAAGTGACATACGTTTGTGTGTTCTGATGCTAGACTGTCAGTTCATTAAGACCAGTGCTCAAATGGATTAAAGGGTGCCCAATTAGCATTAAGTACCTTCACAACACTGATACACAAGCATTTTAGATACTGCTTTAAATGTTCCATTTCAAGCCATACAATGAACAGAAAACAAGTACAGTTAATCTTTTGATTCTGTAATTAAAAAAAAACCTGATAAATGCAATGACAAATCTCACTTGGTAAACATATTCCTTAATTTCATGTTCCTACCTCCTCATATCTACCTATTCTATTTAGTAGGTTGGCAATAGCAATGAATTTAAGACTTGATCAAAACCACAGCAAGTCACAAAGTCTACCTATCTTACTAGTTTAAATGATCATAAACTAGATATATTAATCTTTAGTTTGCCTAAGTATTTTAATAAACTGAGTTAGAATTCTGCTGGTCCATGAGCGATGTTCTCCATAAAGGATCAACCTCTACCCTGCTTTTTCACTATGAGAACAGGAATCATACTGATAACAGACCTCCATAAGATGTATGTTTTTGGCTTTGGTTTTTTTTAATCCCCCAAACCCAGAACCTAACGTTCCACTAAACCATACTCAAATGCTTTTGAATTCCAACTTTTACCAGGGGGAAAAGGAGAAGAGGCCTACTTTGCTTGTGACTGTAATAATAGCCTTACCAGATCAGAAGCTATCAAGATAAACCACAATAACGTGTACCATGGGAAACATACACTACCAAAAAGTAATGCTAACATGTCTTGTGAGTTTATTGCTGATTATCTAGAAAACTCAACCTATTAGTGTAAATGCTTCCATTCTCAGTCATAGGGATGGGGCTTTCATTTGCTGCCTTACCTTTTTATTTTTTATTTCTTTTAATATAAGCAGACAGCACATCAGAGCTCTCCCTTTCACAGACAGATGATATTTTGCCCTTAGTAACACCTCATCCCATGAGTCCACTCATATTAAATCCAGGAGACACTAAGCATATCTCAAACAAGTAACTGCTGTACCACCCACAAATTAAAAAAAGCAGGGATGTATGTAATGTGGTCATCATTCCCCCCATTTTGCAAATGTCTCAATCATTTTCCACTAATAAAGTTTCCTTCCTGATGTGCTGTCAACAGGTGGCCAAAATACTTGGACAAATTCATAAAGTACAGCTAACTTGCTAGCTTTATAGTAAACTCCAGAGGCATCAACAAAACTGGTACTTCATACATATTCATACTGTGATTCACAGTGGCAAGAAATTCATCTTAGTGGGCTGATGTGAAAAACCCTTGCATCATTTTTTTTCCAAACCCCCCCACTCAACAGGAGTGCTAGTGGAAAAGGCTAAGCATTCTATTTGAGTAGGAATATTTAAACTATCCCTACTTTATGGTTAAACCAACCTCAAAACATAACAGCTGTTTCTGTAAGAGATCTGTGGCATGATTGAGATGGTAGAATATACAATCTTTGGTAGGCATTTAAAATTACACTTCAGAGTCCACTGCAGCCTTTCCTTTGTACAATTCAATCCCAGAAAAATAGAGGACTGGCTGTAGCTTTCTTGTTTGGGATTCTCCTGCTGCAGAAGCAGCTCCACCAAACTCAAAGCTCATTTTTATAGTAAGGACGGGAGTATTTTGGGGAGCAGGGCAGGAGAGACAAACATACAATACACTACTAATAACAGGGACTCCAGCCAGCTAATTTAGTTTACAGCATGGTTGACCTAATGTGCATCATGGCTTGGGAGAGGACCAGGGACTCCTCAAAGTCTCCCCAGCAGGCTCAATTCAGCTTCACATAGCAGGAATCTGATGAAGCAGAGAATAAGGCACATTAAACTGAAACAAGGCATTTATGCTTGCTGTACTTTTAATGCAGGACATAGCTATACTGTATGATCTTATGAAGGATACTAAGCACAGACTTTCTGTTTTACTTGGTGCCAGATCCAGTGGCAATATGTGACTCAGGCAAACAGAAATTTCAGAAGCTGGGTAAGACTTGCTCTGGCAATCAGCAGATACAGAGTGCCATGAAGACAGAAGACACAACCTGACATCAGAGTGAAAACTGACTTTAGCTAAATGCAACTTAAGTGAGAGTTTTTTATTGCTTCAGACCAAAGGATATTCAAGTAGCGACAAGTATGTGAACAAGCTGATTGGGGCAGATGGGGAAAAACCCAAAACCCAAGAAACACCCAACATATTCCCCACAGCACTTTTACCCAATCCCACCTTTCATAAGCAAACTGAATTCATAAATGCCTCCACATTGTATATATACCATTTTTTCCTGTATTTACAATCTTAGCTATAAAGAGTAGATGCCTCAAGCAAAAGATATTTTAAGGTCAAACGCAGACACAGCTCGAAAGGTTTGGCAGAAAGATACCAGCGATTGGAAATCCACTTGCTTACAGTTAGAAACCAAAGTTAAGCAAAAGTCTAAAACAGATTGCACTGTTTAGCACCATAACTCCACAATAAGTCACTGAAGCTAAGCACTTCTGAAAGTCAGACAAAACTGAAGAAAATAAATCTTTACTGCTCTAGTGAAAGGTTATTAAAATCGAGATGCATCTTTATTGGCATTTGTGTGATGTGCTTTTTCTTAAGTCACAACCACCTTTACAACAATTCCTGTATATAACCCTTCCAAAAGCTTTAAAGCAGAGCAAAACTATTCAAAACACAGACCATTACAAACACTGAAATGCTGTGAAGTCTCAAAAAAAATTAAAAGAAGTTTTAGTATCCTTTATTATATATAGTAGATTAGTGGGTGAATCATGCATTAGCTTTGCTTTATTTCTAGTACATTACCTGTAATACTTACTCAACAGTTTTGTTGCTTCAAAAAGAACAAATCGGTGACAAGTTTGTAATGTGTAAATAAAATGAATACAGTTGGATGCTGAGTACTGTAACTTAACAGTGTGGCTTCTACTTGTATCTTGCAGACTGATACATTTTATTTATAATTATTACTACAGTTCTTAAGAGCTAAACTGAGGTGAGGCCAAGTTAGGTTTATGAAAACTTTCCTAAAATGCGAGAATACACACACACTTTCTCCCTTTATCAACCCCTCCTAGCAACTGCATTATATATATTTCACATCCTTATTATTAAGGATTTCCAATAGATTACATTGCTATGAAATGTAAGTCCCTCCAGAATGACTGCAAAACTGAGCTGTCTGTTCTGAGAGGGCAGCCATCTGGGGTTGTTTATGTTTTGAACTTTATGGAACAGGGAGTTGTTGTGTTAGAGACGGGACACCCTCGGGAAGGAAGTATCCCACAGAGCGCTGTCTGCCTCTAGTTACGCATACAAATTTCATTTCATTTCAGCCAGCATTTCAAAAGGCTATTCAACAGTATCAAGTTAAACATTTAGAAACAAGCAGTAAGATGAAACTGTATGACACTAAAACATCTATCGAGAGACTGGGGGAGACGTAAGAGGGAAAGCTACTCCTGGTATACAACTAAACAAACAGCCTTACTTATGCATAAAGCAACAAGGACAATGACAGCCTGTTTTCGGAAGTTGAGTGCATTTTAAGAGATTGTTATTCAATTAAAGCTTAGGGACAATGAATTTTCTGAGCCCTCACACTGAATTCAAACAACCACTATTCAAGTGAGTACAGACGGCAGTATCTGACTCACAGGAAACCAGGAAAATCTCTAGCAGTTTTTTGCCAGTTCCCTTAACAAGGACAGCTGTGTAATTTGAAGGGTCCAGTTGTTAAAAATACTTCAGTAGTTTCCATTGTAATTTTATCTAAGTGAGAACCTTCGTCATGATTTTTGTTTCAAAATAAAAGTCTTATGTTTAGGCTAGCTTTGATAAGAGTATCGCAGATTCACTGTAAGTCCAAACACGACAGAACTAAGTTAAATCCTAATCCTTGCTTTCTCTGGATAGTAAAGATATAACATAAAAAAATACCTTCTAAAGTAAAATCCAGCAATACATATTCATAAGCAGAGTCCGCCTTTGTTTCAACCTGTGGTCTCTTCAGTGTAGAAAAGATTTTTCCAGGGCTGCTATCATCTGGGTCTTCCAGCTTTCTCAGTCCGCACCCCATGGCAAGATCTGCAAATGATTAAATTGCAGGAAGAGGTGGGGGGAGCAGCAAGGTCTGTCGCTCTCACTAGAGGAAAAAAATAATCAAATAATTCCCTCCGATTTTGATCTCTATTAGCCGTAAATCCAAATACAGAACGAGTCTGGTTTCCAGATCAAAAAGCGAAGGTACTTTCCATTCATTTTTTTATTTTTTTTTACACAGGAACAGTAAGCCAATGACGATTTCAAGCTACAAACTTGGTCACAGTGAGCTTGATTTTGCAGCAATGTTAGAGCTGCTAGAAACTAGCAGAGATTTTCCATGCCACGTCAATTTTACAGCCAGCCCCCTATCAGTGCTCTCTTGCAGAGGACACCAATAGTGCTTTGTTTGTCCTTCTAGACTGACTGGGTGAGAGGGGGGGTGGCGGGGCAGGGAGGGGGAAGAAGAACTGAAAAAGAAAGTTAGAACAAAACTTTTCTGTAATTACTTACCTCCAGAAGTTCTACTCAACTGCACTAGCAAGTCAGAAGGGAAAAAAGCAAGTTAGTCAGAATGAGAGAACGAGAAAAGAGCCTCAACATGGTTGGAGACGAAAATCATTTCCAGAAAGGAAGTCAGCTTCAAGAGGAAATTGCTTCTGGCATCTCAAAGGGTAGAAAAGTAAATGAAAAGCAGTTTAGTCCTTATTTTAGATTTCAAAGTTTGGTTCGCATTTCCTTTCCAAAAGAACTTTCTTCTGAAGGAAAAACACACACAAGTAGTACTTTGTAATAATGTAAAAAGATGTAGTAAAGAAATCTGTCAAGAAAATCATGTATGACTGCAATAAGCTCCTACACCACTAAGAAACAGCACATTTATTTGGTTTTGATAAACACCGAAAAATAACAGAAATATTTCTCATTAAAAAAACACCCGACTTCTTTAGGATTATATATTAATATAATTACAAGCCTTTGTTCCCCTTTTTTCATGGGTCTGAGCAACTGAAATCCCCTCCTGTGAGTCTGACCTCGGCTGGTACAGCCATAAACTTCCACCCCTATTTCCCAAGTAAATTTTTCTCTAAGTTCTGAAAACTTAATATAGTTTTAAGGGCTACCATTCCTCTCATATCAACTACTGCAAATCACTTGAAACTGCAGTATACATGATGGATTTTTCTAGGGTCTTGTTATGGCTGTGATTGGTGGTTAGAAAGTTTACTGGTTTTAGACTGCATCTAGAGAAATTTCATCATCTAGGGAAAAGCAGAGGTTCAGAGGTTCACAGTGTCATTTTGGCTGAAAGGAACTGTACATTTGAATTTTAAAAGATTTTTACTTTTTTCATAGAAAAGTATTAATTTTATTTAAAGAAACACTCCCGTTTTCTGTAATCAATCGCTGCAAGGTATGCATTAACCATTTGTGGTTGTCTTCCTGTTCCATTGCAGGCTAAGTGATAAAACCTTTATTTAAGTAGCTTACCAGAGAATAATGTCTGTCAACTCTATCCCCTTTTAAATCCACATTACAGTTTATACCTACTTCACTTTGGAAGAACTTAAAAATACACTCAGTGCAGAGCCATAATTACTATTTCAACCCTGCAGTCTTTAAAACAAGCTCCCAGGTGCTGAAACCAAAAGGAAATAATGAAGACAACACCAAGGGATTAAAACCTAGGAAAACATACCAAATAAGCAAAATTCATCAGCTTCCTGCAAGTCTTACACAGAAATTGCTCCTAAGCACCCTTTTTTTCCCCAGTAAAGGTCATCCCCGAGTTGCTGTAACAAACATACATATAAACTGTCGACTCAATCTTCAGAATCCTGCTGCTTCATTTCACACAGTCCTTAAGGTCCACTGTAACCACTGGCATAAAGCTATGGCATAAGTAAGGAGCAAGTAAAACATCTTTTAGCTGCACTAGATCAACAACTCGATGGTTGCTTTGTAAAATGTTATTTAACTAAAGATAGCTACACTCTTAATGAGGCTAGAACACTGTATTTTGAACTCTTTGTATAAAGGCTTAAAACATATTTTGACCCTCTCCCAAAACAGAAGCGTCCATAGTATAAACAAACACGCAACACAGAAACACTTATACAGATAAAACCACCTGTCCTTGTTTTAGGTAACCCCGTATTAGTCAAGCCAGGTTGGAAGTCAGGCAACAGCTGCCATTACAGACTTGACTCAAAAGTCACTAGCCTGAACCAGTGAAACCAGAGACGCCACATGTCAAAGAAAAAAATCCAACAAACAGAAACACAAACAAGAACTAGCAGCATCCCTCACAGTTCAAAACGGCACCAAGGAGTCTGAATGACTCAGGAGAGGAACAGGATTGTAAGATTCCTGCATTTAAGAATGACTTAAGAAGCTGCATGAATAGCTACAGTAGCCTGTTGCAAAGCACATATAAGCTACAAAGCAATCCATTTCCAGTGACCCAAAAAGCAAAGGCTCTGGGAATTGGCATCAGAGAACAGATCCCAAAAGCTACACTGCAATTCACTGAGGCATGGTAGTCACAGCAACTCCCACTGAAAGAGCACATGACTCATTCACTGAAGCTTGATATCATTTTGACTTATAAAAAGGCCAACAAAGGACAGTCAAATGGACCAAAGAATCTAAAGAACTACACTTCTGTTGAAATCTTCTAGGATCCCCCTACAATTTTTATTTTGATGAAAAATTATATGAGATGGCAAGAGAGTAGTTAACCAACAGATGCATCCAGTGCCTGACTACTGACTGTCTTCCAGCAGTGCAGGACAAGAAGCATCAGTTCTGCACAGTAGTTTTAACCAGGAAGTGAGACAACAAGCCTTACTGTCTATCCATGCCACAGGGTTGTTCCTGTCCCTTGGCTTGTGATGTCCTTTGTTACCTGTTGTCAGCATCATGGGAGGTTTGACAACATTTGTGTGGGAAGTATTTCTGTATTTTGTTGCTACATTACTTCAGTAAGTTTAGTAAAGACATCAGATGATTACATCCTGTGATGCTTGAAGCTCATGTTGTGAAATAGACGTCCCTCTGTCCTGACTCCATGCTAAGCTGCTCACTATTAACATTACTGACATCCAAGGCATGCTCTCTCTCCAGCACTGGTGCCAAACAACAGTGGTGTTGACACCCCTTTTTAGTGAAATCTCTCTTGCTGGAAGCAGACAGACAACACTGGTTTTAGAACATCTATGTCAAACCCTGTTGAACACAGTCTATTTATAAGAAGACTGGAGCCTTTGCTCCAAAACCTGCACAAACCATTTCATAGTAGTTTAACATTGTTTCTCCTCAATATATAAAAAAAAAAACCAACCCAAAACCTTTTTTCAAATAAAATTAAGAATGAGAGGCAGTACTTGACCATAGTATCTTCTTTTTCCAAGTCATCTGAGCTACCTGTTGATTAAAATCATAAACATAAGGAAAATTATGAAACAGTACAAGTACACCAAAGATTGTCCTTATCTATGTATGCAAAAGTCAAAAAGTAAGTAAAAAAAAAAAAATCAGGGAAACACACTTGTAAGTTACTTGATTTTTAATGAATACCAAAACTCAAGAAAGACCATAAGCTACTGAATCTGCAATTCAAGCAGCCAAATATCCTAGGGCCCCATAGCAAGTGTTTCCTTGAAGACATCGCTCAGAGTGCAATACAGGCCAGTATGTTAGAAATGAAAGGCACCCTACTGCTTTAAAACTATGTTAACTTCAGAAAGCCTCCAAACAGGCAGTATTTTATTTTCAGCTTTAAAATAGATATCAAGGACTTCCTAATAAGGGCTATAAATTTTTTTAAGTATTACTGCAATCATGACTAATGACTCCCACTCCATCACATGACTTAGAAAGGGTTGAAGGCTGAGGGGAGACCACCTCTGGGACAAAGACATCACTGGCAACACATCCCTAAGAAGATTATTTGGTCAAAACATTCTGACTGATGAGCTTGCCTGGAATAAATTCACTATTACAAGCTGCACAGCCTTTAAAAATCCATTCCTATTCATGACGCTCAAGAGTAGCGAGCATCAAAATTAAAAATACCTTAAGAGTGTACCAATTACCTAAAGAACAAATTGTTGCTATTATAAAGATTTCATCAGGGCCAAAATTGACTCAACTAACACAAAACAGTATGGACAACTTCTACTTCCCTGACGAAATCAAAATATAAAGTTTTTTAAACAAACAGGGTTCCCACTCAGGGTCCTAACTACCCATGTCTGCAGCTTACAAAGGCATAAAAAAGCACTTAAAAGTGTATCAGCATCATTATCTGCTATAAATCAGTCATCACTGACACACATTTTTAACAGAGGACTGACATAAGGGGGATCAATTACAAACACAAGCTGAATTAGCTAGATTTCTCCAGAATCATAGAATGGCTAGAGTTGGAAGGAACTCCCAGAGGTCATCTAGTCCAACCCCCCTGCAAGAAGGAGGGACACCCCCAACTAGATCAGGTTGCTCAGGGCCTCATCCAACCTGGCCTTGAACGTCTCCAGGGATGGGGCATCCACCACCTCTCTGGGCAACCTGTTCCAGTGCTCCACTACTCTCACAGGAAAGAGCTTTTTTCTAATATCCAATCTAAATCTACCTCCCTCTATTTTAAAACCATCATCCCTTGTCCTGTCACAACAGGTCCTACTGAACAGCCTCTCCCCATCTTTCTTGTAGGCCCCCTTGAGGTACTGGCAGACCACTCTAAGGTCTCCCCGGAGCCTCCTCTTCTCCAGGCTGAACAGCCCCAACTCTCTCAGCCTGTCCTCATAGGAAAGGTGCTCCAGCCCCTTTATCATCTTTGTGGCCCTCCTCTGGACCCTCTCCAACTGGTCCATGTCCTTCTTATGTTGGGGGTTCCAGCACTGGACACAGTACTCCAGGTGAGGTCTCCCGAGGGCAGAGTAGAGGGGGAGAAACCCCTCCCTCGACCTGCTGGCCACGCTTCTCTTGATGCAGCCCAGGATGCGGTTGGCTTCTGGACTGCAAGAGCACATTGTCGGCTCATGTTGAGCCTCTCAACCACCAGCACTCTCAAGTCCTTCTCCTCAGGGCTGCTCTGGAGCCACTCTCCGCCCAGTCTGTAGTTGTGCCTGGGATAACCTGAACCTATCATACAGATACTGTATGTAAAACCAACACGTTAAAAACAACTAAATATTAATCATCTTAAATTACAACACTTTTGAAAATTTCAGTTCCTCTTTGAATTTCTTTGAATTTCTTTTTAGGCTTACTTCCCTTATGACTCAAGGTAAATGTGGAGTTTTTGCTGTAATGACAGCTGATAATGACAGAAAAGCAAACAATTCCATCAGGAAAAAAAGTCTTTATTTTTCACATCCCCAAGAACTATAGCTAAAACAAAGCACAAACATTCAGAGAGAGGGTTCCTGTAGAATAATTTGACTAACACTGTTTTGTTCCTCGCTTAGAGATGTTAAGAAGGTAGCAATTTTCCATTCTGAAGTCTCCTTAGTTTGGCAACTCACCCTTTTCCCCCCATTTTCCCCCCTCCCTCCGAACAAATAATTTTGTGAATGTCACAAGAACACAGTCTTGTTAAACATATTAACTTGAGCAAAGAGCCAGCTTTTCTGCACTGATATTTAACCTGACGTTCTAAAAATAATATTTTAATGTTAAACTTGTATCAATTCCATTTTTCATATTCTTCTAAACCTGTATTTAAGTTATGCACCAATACTTCAATTACCGTTACAATTCAAACAGTAGATATGGACTTTTAGTTACCAACCCAGAACTTTACTAGAAGTTACAAACTACAGAACCTTGTTTATCATTGCTGTATTACAAGTACTTTCAACAGAAAGAGCTTGTCATTTACAAAATTGCTAATGCTTCTCTGAAGTAAGATTTAAAAGCCCAGGAAGTTTTTATCTATGTACATCCACAGTATTTAACCTCCCAATGCTGCAATTGGGAGGTTAAATTGGGAGGTTAGACCCAACAGAGCCATGTGGTCAACTAAAAACCCACCTTCCAGAATGAAACTGGATGTTGTAGCTTACTGAATTAAAACCAGCTGGAAATAGGAACAGTATTCTGCTTACCTTTAAAGTACACACATATAGAGTGCAGCACCGACAGAGATAAAAAACAACCAGGCAAGGCCCTCAAAATTACAGTTTCAATACTTCAAATTATTCACGACTCAAAAAGTTTAAAATGACCTTGCAAGCCTTATGCTTTCCCATTATAAAGCAAAATGAAAATGAGAACTACTTATTTCCATTCTGCTTTCTGTATTTCTCTTTGGGTTTTCTATGTAGCTGCTTATAAGGATTTGCATTCAGGATTGCACATGTGATTGAAGATGTTTAGTATTATAATTTGTATCCTTAAAATACTAATTTAAACTGTATATTTTTTACTTAAATAGGAAACATAAGAAACTTTTATACAAGGTGGATTGAACCTAACATAATACTTTAACATTAAAAAGCCACAAACCGATTTTATTGTAATTTTAACTGTAAAAAATATTTTACGACCATACAACTTTTCAGATTCTAGAACTACATTAAACAGAGAAAAACATTTCAGGAGATCCATGTGTTCTGCTAGTTACTACTGGAATGAAGCTCACTTACTGACCTAGTGTTAGCTGTTTTGAAAAATTAATTTCAGAATACAGATGTGGAAAGTTACTTGAAACTTATACCAAGACAAGGGATATGGCGCCTCCTTTCACACTTCAAAACCAGCATAGGAACAGAAACAGACTCCGCCTCTTTCTGCACAGTATGAGAGAATGCTACTGACTGCTAGAATCATCTTTAAATGTATTTAGATACTACACACGCATTTACGCCCTACAATACCCACTGTATTAAGATACCTGAATAATTAAGAGAAAAAAACCAAACCAAACCACCACAACAACAAAAGGAATCATATCCCCCCCAGTTACTACACAGAAGTTAAAAATTGAAAAGCTCAAAGGTATTTTACATAAAGACTTCAGTGCTAGATAAGCACTAAGCCATAACTTGCACTCATTAACCACACAAAGTCAAAAAAGAAGTTTTCAGTGGTCTTGTTATGGTAAGAAGTTATGCTTGCCTTTTTCTGTAGGTAAAGCCATACCATAAACCCAAATTTATTGCTTACTATACACAAGAAAAAGGTCAACCTCATCTGAGCATAAATGATTGAGTTCTGTAGTGTGATGGTCCAATTTTTAAAAACAGGTTTTACTCCCAAGGACTAAAATGACACCTAAGTAGAACACCTTATAAAAGCAGAGAATACCAATTCCATAAAAGTAGACAAACTCTTCTGGAATTGAAATAAAATACACACAGAGTTAAATAACCAGATTTTAATCTGCAGCATATAAATGCTGTCAGCATGAGGGAAAATGGTTTTTAACTAATGGATCTTTCATGCTTATGTAATCCCAAAATTAAATGTCAAGTTTTCCTTTTAACAGAAGTATGCTTATGTTCAATCTATGCTATGTTAGAATTGAGGAAGAACATGTCGTCTATGTGAGAGGCATTTTAGCAAAGCAGATAGCTAAAAAAAATATTAATCTGTTTTACAGAATCTGTAGAAGGTGGTTCAAAAATTTTATCTTCCATTCTGAAATCTTTTCTCAGATGAAAATGGGAACTTCTTGTGTATCAGTGTTTCAGACTCACAGACGAATGATCTGAAAAGTTCCATCTCACAGAATGCAACCTTTAGTCCTATAGAGAGGGAAAAAAATGCCACGTTGTTTCTTCATCTCAAAGTGCGTCCTTTTACTACATTAATAATGCTTCATTTAAAAGTTAGTCCATTTTGATACTGCATCAGCTACACACATTTGGTTCAAAAAGTGAAATCAGATTTCCATTACATACACAGATGAAGTTAATAGTGGCAAGAAATACCTTTCTTTATTTACAAGTACGAAATCTTAAAATGAGTCCAGATTTTCTTAAAAATCATAAAGTTTTGGTCATTGATCACATAACCATAGTAAAGTATTTCAAGTTATTGAAATACTTTACTATGGTTATGATTATACTAAGCAATTGTTTGTAACTGGATAGGAAAAATTGTGTTCCAGTGCAGACCTAGTTAATTCTGGTTTGCTTTTTTTTTATTTTTGCATTTTCTTTAATATAAAGCAATGCATTACTATGGGAATTTATAATAATGCTTACATCATTTCTGTAGTAGCTAGAACTGACATTTATAAAACTTGAGCTGAACAGCTGATAGCTGTCCTACTTCTAAACTGACAGACAATGGACCATGATTAAGGCATGTGTCAGTGGACACCACCAGCTGCTGACAAAAAGATGTCAAGATCAGAAAATAGGGCTAACAGTTTAGGTGCAGCAAGAGTAGTTTTTACATTTGTACTACTCTGCTTAGCCTTCTTAAGATCAAGTTCTCTTACAGCCTCCCTCTGTAGCTCAGCTGCTCCACAGAACATTTGTGGAACTCCCACCTGTTCTATTCTCTTCACCAACTGGAGTCCTTTCTTCCCATTCTGTTATGCCACATGACAGACTCAAGCTATCTTTGTTTGCTAACCATATCTTCTTAGCTCAGGCCTTTCCAGCACTCCCACTTGTTTATTTGTTAATTTTTCACATTCACTCATCTTTTTACCCTCCCTCCTGTTCCTGCCAGCTTCTTAATACAGCCAGCTGTAGTTCCTACATCCTTATCAGGATACTCAACCCACTTTAAACTCCAGATTTCAGTTTCTTCTCATCAACTACTAGTTCCACATTATGTTCACTGCATTCCTAAATTTCTAGGTTCCATGGCCATCTAGTGCCAGTCTGCCTGTCCACCTGAGCTGTCATTGTATCAAGCTTAAAGAACTTCAGTCCCAATTTATTTCTCTTTCTTTAGTTTTGACTCCCATTAGAATATGGAGAACAGAAACACATTTTCTCTCCTCTGCTGTCTGGTCCAAACAAAAGAGTGAAGAACTAGTCTCAGTTTCACAGTGGCAAACTTGTTTTTTTCTCTCTCCTCTGGACAGCCACATCTGGGATAAGCCACAGAGACACATGCACAAACAAAAAGCCGTATCTCAAAAAGAAGAAAGACCCTGCTACAAATGACTAAGCTGTTTAAATGCTAAGATATAAGAAATGGACAGATTTTAACATATGCAAAACATGCATTCTTCCCTAGCTTCATTTTATTAAAATATATTTTTTTAAAAGCAGTGTAATCAACTAAAAGCAGCACCTTTTTCACAATATAAAGCACAGTTGAGCACCTGCCAGAGTTTACCTCCATGAATACAAACCACTGCAAATCACACAAAATAGGGAGAAAAGGGGAGAAAGCTGAGTTGTCATTAAAGGAATTAAAACTGTTTCAGAAATAAAAATCATACATTAAAGTGATTATAATCTACCCCACCTCTCCCACTCTGTTGAAGGGGAATAATGAAAAACAATACACAGAATTTGGGAAGCTGAGCTAGAAAGAACATAATGATGGAATTAATACATACATGATTATCCCAGAAATTAATGACATGGATTACATGAAGTTTGTTTTACGTAAAAGGAAATGTAGCAAATTCAGAAGCATACAGGAAGCAGATAAGTATTATTGCAGACTCTGACATATTCTGAGTGTTTTTAATTATTTATTGATTTGTAACTGGCAAGCATGGCAATGAAAAAACTGACCCCAAGTTTCACAACAGGCCGCTGTTAGCTGGTATGTTGATGATGAATCTTGGCCTCAAGAGAAGGATTGGACAAGAAAAATCAGTACAGGTAGACTAAAGCTGCCCAAAGGGCTTAATAGTGAAGGCTCCATAATGCCTGTCAAGTAAAGAGAGAGAACATACAGATCATAGAAAGCAAAAGAGAAAACACACTAACTGGAATGAGAACAAACTATTAGAACAGAAAGAGATTGTAAGGACAACATAGAAGGAAACAATGTAAGAAAAAGCATGCCATCTGCACCTTTCTATGTTAATCACAATTAACAAATGTGCTTTTGGTGGGGTTTAAAACTGTAGACCTGGCTACAGCTGATGACAAGCCTTTTGTAATGTACCATGACAACTTCAAGTTTAGATTAATTTTTCTGAGACTAAGGTAATTTGAAACAAAAGGTTAATTCTCAGTTCCAGGGCATGTATAAATAAAAGTACATACCTATACAGAAACTAGGTGTAAGGTTTAATTTTTTTTCCCAAGGTGGAATATCATACATTAGCACACAGTACTATGATAAAATGACTATACTTTTCCAATACGATTTCCTCTAGACTTCTCCTTATAAAAACCACAATTGAGTAATATATATATATGTATACACAAGGATGTATAAACATATGTACATTTGTGTATCACACACAGAGAACACAATTTTTTCCGTATTACTCTTAAATGCAGAGAAAAAAGGAGTGCTGTAAGTTCAATTTACAGCATGTTCACTACCAAGGGGCCAGGGTGTTAGCAACATGCACTATTATGACTGGAATGCATATATACATGAACTATATTACAAATCAATACTCTAAATCCTGTTTTGACAAAGGAGACCCTCCTCTGCCTTTTCAGTTAGAGGCAATATACTTACTGCAAACACAATGTAGACTGGAAACGCTCAAAGAATCTTTGATCTTTTTAGAAAGGATTTTCTTATAGTGAATAGAAAATTCAGTTTTGAAGCTATCAAAAAAAATTGTGGGGAACAGACAACAATGTAGTGATGAAAACCAAACATACAAGCAAATCTGAAAGCCATGATACATTTCTATCATTGATGGGTAGTTGTTGGAGAACTCAGTTAACTGGATTTTCAGGAAAAAAAAACAAACCTCAAGCAAGCATCAGAAAATATCACATTTGTACTCTCCTGTGCCTTTCCAGGATGTTTTCTGAAGAAAAGGGTAAGCTTATAAGAAGTACTATAGTTCTGCACTCCAAGATCCCATGCATAGCATCTTTAGGCTCCAAGAACTGATTCAGGGAAGATAGTCAGAATTTATCAGCTAAAAGTAGTCTATTGTGGGGACAGGAGCAAAAAGTTTATATAACGGAAGACTCATTCTCACTTCCCCCAACGCAAGGCTGATGTCCAAGCTCAAATAAAAGACCATCTCCTCTTCTCCAAGAGCCTAAAAAGGCTCCTGTAGGAAAAGATACTGTATGATCCCATACTGCTAATGTTGGCCAAAACATTCTGCTGTATACAGACAATGGGAAAAGGAAAAAACTGACACTAGAACTGTGCCTACCTTCTGGCAGGCAGACTACAGCTGGAAAAGATGGCTGAGAAGAATAAAAAGCAAACTAGAAGCTTGAAACAAAGCAAACCCCACCCACCTACATGTGCTAGAACCTTTTACATCTCTGCTGCCTTCAGGTGAACCCTAATTGTGTTGCTCAGCTTTGCAGGCCTCAGGTCTCCCTCACACACACACTACACAATTAACATGTACCAGACCAGTGACTCAGAACTCAACCATCCAGCAAAACAGAAGTTTAGCTCACAGGTATTTCTTCTAGGTCTGAAACCAGAGATCATTAATTCCAACCTTCCCTCAAATTTCTACTGTGTTTGGTAGTAAGATCTATGTAGACTACAAATCTCATACTTGTCTTCCAGGAGCAATCAAATATTGATTTCTGTATTTGAGAATATGTTAAGGTATGAAATGCTGCACAAGAGCCAGTAAAGATGAAAAAAATCCATGCTTCCTAAAAGACCAAGTGTCAGCTATCAGCCTTTTAAGAATGTCAACCGTATCCACTTATATAAATGTGACAATGAAATCACTTCATATACTCATGAGCATAACATGACATATTCTAGCCTCAAAATAAAACACCTTCAAGTAAAATCAAAGGATCATTAGCAAACATGATAAGGGAAGGGAATTAGCATTTTTCATTCAAACATGATCTTAAATTCCACATTTGGATCTTAAAAAAAAAAAAAAAAAGCAGATTGGGGAATTTTTTTAGAGAACTATTAAAATTTGATACTAAAAGTTACATCAACAAAATGCGACCTAACTTTGAGAACTGCCAGAATGAAACCTTCTGTTAAGTGCTATATGGTCTACATGATTAACAAACTGAGGGTTGCTTTTTTTTTTTTTGGTGACTTTCTTCTTAAATAAAGACTTCATCCATTTTCTTTCTTCAATATTGACTTTGTTAAAACATGACTGCAGTGCATGTTCTGTTTTGAGCTACATTTGAAAACTGTCAGAAGCGTGCAACTTCCAATACTATCTGAATGCTTGCTGTACTCATCCTACTCTTGCAGCTCATGTAAAACTGACATTTATTCCTAATGTAGTGGAGGCAACTGGCAAGTTACCTTCAAAGTACAGTCCTTATTTTAGGCATCTTCTCCCTCTTACATGACCACTACTTGTTAAAATATCCCAACAAGTGTGTCTGCTGCTTGAAAACTAACAATACAGACAGCCAGTATTTTTATGCAGCTGAGGAACAGGTGGAAATGACACAACCACTTGCTTAATACAAAGCAGTCTGCTGCCAACATCTGCTCTTTTTCAATCACTGTTGGGTACTCAGCCACAGTGATAAGACACAAGCTAGTCATATTTAATGCATACAGAATACATTCAAAATCAAAGTGATTATGTGAAAAGATAAGATTAAATGGGAAAAGGAAGAATTAGGTTCCAGAATTACTAGCTACTAGTAAATGAAGCTAACTCAATACATACAAATTAAAGCCTGCCCAAACCTATGTGGCATCATCTTGTAATGAAAAGTTATCAGGATTCAGCAAGTCTTTCTAAGTGTTTAACTGTATCTGTGAATCTACAAGAGACCTGAACAGAGCAGAGTTTCAATTATGGGTAACAGAAGACTTCTGAGACAGTGGGGAAGAATGAGCAAGAAACACAGCAAAGGAACAGGCAGGATTACCGATTTCATGCTCAGTTTCATCAAGTTTAAGTGTACCTCTAACACGGGTCTTCCTCTATCCTAACCTGAACTTCTTGTACAGGTACAAGAGTTCAAACAGTTGTTTGACAAACTGGTCTGAGGAACTGATCCAAGTTTAATTCAGGTTTTTTTTTTTTGTGTGGTGGGAGTGGGGCTTCATGTTATAATACATCAGTTCCCTGAACTGGCTTAAAATAAAAACCTCTGCCAGAACAGAAGGTGTGGAAAATGATATGAATTGCTGGGTTACACCAGCTTTTGCTGTGCAGGAAATCACTTCTAAAGAAACAATAAAGACATGGAAATTATAATATCAAGATACAAAGAAGAGTCTTGATTTGCAGCCTTTCCTATGCCACAGTAACCAAACAAGTTTTGCTATGCAAGCATATATTCTACTGCAAATTAGCACATTATCACTTGTCACAGAGTGAACTACTTTTCCTTTACTCTAAGATATAGTGGTAAGTATTGTAGAGGAGGTGAAACTATCAAGTTCTCAATCTATTCTGTAACTTAATTCACACTATCTTGTTTGTATAGCCTTGGTCCTAGGAAAGATAATAAAGGTCAAGTTTCAAGGTGAAAATGCTTGGTTTTAATTTGATACAGTAAGTATGCACTTGATTCCTAGACTACTGTTGCCATTTAAGTGTTTTCAAAGTTTTTTCAGTGTTAGAAAGTGGAGTATAAACTGGATATTATGAACACTGTCAAACAACTCCCTTTCAAGTATTTCTTCAAAATAAGAATCACTCAGGTTACGTATTCTCAAAGTCATATTCAGTCTCTTTTAACTGGAATACTTTCCAGTCTATTCAAAGGCAACATTTAATGTAAAAGCCCCCTCTACTGGAAGTAACTACTAAATATTGTCACACAATACTCAGGAAAAAGATTCTTCTCGTAAAAGGGTAAAATAAAATTAAAACTACATATAAAATGCAGTCTGTAGCATAGTTTTGATTAATTTTTATTTAGTCTGTCATCTGTTGTTGAGTAAGCATCTTTCACAGGAGAGTAAACGTTTTATTCTAAAGTAAAACTTCCAATAACTTTAGTCCTTTATTATCAGATAAGTCTAGACTAAATCTAGTTTAGATGTTATTTCATATATTGCATTAACAACCTTATTAAACTAGGCAAAAGGAGCTTAAATTTGGACCCAAATCACCCCAGAAATTTTTGTCAGGTGACAAGGAAGAATCCCACTATAGAACTGCCATTCAAAATCGCAACTGCCCAAAACCCACACCCACAAGTGGCCAACAGTGAGACATTTTCATGCTCTGTGTTCCAAAACCCCACCTTGACAGTGAGGTGCTTATCTAAGGCTGCAAGTAATTAATTCAACTTCAAAAGACAGAGATAAGGTTTTGTAACCATAATTTCAAAGAATTGAACAAGGTTCCCTGTTTTTTCTCAGAACACATTTTTCATTTGCAGTTTTCATTGAATGTCAAGTTCTAATACATTTAGTCATGTTTAATTCTTTTAGTTTTCCCAAATAGTTCCAAAACAAATATACTTTTGTCCCTATAACAAAGCTCAAGTGAGGGGTAAAAAAAATCTCAGTTTCTCTGCCACACTTCTGTTTTCCTTATTTACTAATTCATTAGTAAAAGACTTACTAATCTCTGTGCTTCTTCTCTTACTGTCTCCTGTTCAGAAAAGGGCAGTAAGACTACTGTGCTTACTTTAACTGTCTTAATTTGATACTCACAGGTGCAGGCATGGCCACGGCACTCTGGGTGTAAGCGTGATGTGGTACTGGAACCCCATAACCAGAATACAGCTGGCATAAACAAAGGTACAAGAAGTGAGCAGAAAAGCATGTTTCAGCTCTGTCTTTTTGCAAGCCTTTCACACGAATGTAGATGACTTAAAACTTCAAGTTGTGAACTATGTTTATCTAACCTACTGCCTTTTTAAAAACCGAAATTTCAACATTAAAATCTGTTTTCCCTATTGCACCAATGTTCCATAAATTTACTTTCTACAGAACAGTGTCAGAAAGCACCTTCCTACTAAAATCCATTTCACTCGGCTCCAGCTGTAACACTGTTTAAATGTGTCTATTAATATACTGAAATGTGTTCCCAGCGGTATCGCACTTAAGATGTTTACATACAAATACAAGGTTTTTCTTTTAACTTTACATCATCTTCTGAAGTTCCACATACTACTTTCTTTTAACAACAAAAAATTACATACTAGTGAACTGAGAGCATGTTACATTGAAATATCCCTTAACTAACTGCATGTATTTGCTCAGTATTCAGATTAACAATTTCTCTGTATAAGCTGGTACCTGATTTATGAAACAAAACCTTGAGAATGAGATTACAAAGTACACAATGAGATTAAAAAGTACCCTTTTTAAGTGCATAAAAAGGGATTTTATGCACTTAAAAAACCTCTCAACAACTACAGCCCTGTATTATTCAAGACCTTTGTATGGAAATTTAATTACTTGGGCACATCAGAATTTTCCACTTAAGATGTTTAAAGTACCAGTTTTGGAATTTATAGCAATAAAATACTCTTCAACTTTTAAAATGTCATGAATCAAAGAGGAACATCACAAACTAGTCATATCATCTTCAACTTAGAAGTTTTTCTGTATTTAATTAAATTAAAATTATTTATTGTCATTATAAATATCCAACTATAAAGAAATGGCCTTATCATATCATACATTAAGAATCTCTTAAGAAACATTGCTCTGAGCAACCTGAACTAATTGAAGATGTTCCTCCTTAATGGAGAGGGGGTTGGAAAAGATGACCTTTCAAAGGTCCCTTCCAACCTAACACATTCTAAGATTAGATATGCTACTGATACAGAAGAAAAAAAAAATAAAAAAAGAAGAAAAAAATTAATTTGCTATTCAACTACTCTCAACTTATTCTGTCCTTCAGAATAATTAGAAACAAGCATCTACTCATGCAGAAAAAGAATACTTTAAGAAACTTATGGCTTGGGTGAACTAATCCAATATTCTGGATAAAATCTCCCATTTTATTTAAGTGTTCTTTAAAAAAAAAACAAATTGAGTAGTCCATATTGCTGTCATACACTCATGGACCTCAAAATATTTCAGAATTGAAGCATCCTCCTAGAAAACTGGGAGAGATACTCTCACTTGAGGACAAATTAAATGATTTAGCAGCAGCACAGGTGGGGGGTAAGTACAGGGAACAATTGATTATAAGTGCTTTGAATTGCCTGTGCTTAAACTACAAGATTATGTTTTTCAACTGCAGATAAACACTTCAATTTTAAGCATTTTAAAAATATAAATACCTCAGGAACTGCAGCTTCCACTAGGAGAGGAGAAGGTATGCAGGCATTTTCCTGAGTAATCCCTATTGGCTGGTAAATTACTTCAGATGGTTGCACATACAATAACAAAGGTGAAGAAGGAGGAGACTGGAAAAAAACCAACATTATTTTCATATATTGTATTATTTCTGTACCATGAATACCAAAGTTTATTCTGCAGTCTTCTCTGCTACATACACACATAGATAAAGCTTTGAAAGAAAGTGTGAAATTCCATTTTGATAATATAAAGAACCTAAGTGAGGGGAAAGTGGTCAAAAAGTCAGGTAGTAGGATAAAACAAAAATGTCCTCTATTTGCTTTTATGTATTTTTTTTCAGATTTTATTTACATTTTGGAGTGCACCGTTACAGAAATCCTAAACTTTCTAACACTGACACCCTATAGATCACAAGAAGATAATACAGATTAATTTTCTCTTGCAAAAATGCTACATTAAAAACCCAAATATTTTTGCTTAAAAATAAAATCTGTAGTATTTCTGTAATTCAGCATCCAGATTTCAAAGCAGCAGGCTCACTTCTAATAAAGTGGAACTCAGGGTAACTGGACAAGGCTCATGGCTACTGAAGTGATGAGGACACATTGTAACAGCTGAAGCTTAGTCTCAAGTCCTCCTGTTAGCTTCAAACTCTTCAAGTTCATCCAGCAGCAAGATTTCTTTATTGAGCATCTTTGGTAGAGAGCCCACAAAAGCCTCCCCCTAAAATTATGTTAGCTGTTTATCAAGTTGTTCTTTCTATTTTAAGTGTCCAAATGTAATTGCACCATAATTCTGTGCCAACACACATCTGCTGGGAATACTGCAATGAAACATCACAGTATCAGTGAGCCAGTTAATACCAACTTTTTCCATCAGGCAAAATACAGGAGTTTTTGCCTGCTTCTGAGAAAACTTAGACAATTTAATACAAACTTTTTGTCAGAGGAAGGCAGGAGGGGAAGGTGCTTTCTTCATATCATATTTGTGTTTATGTTTCGGTAAGTGCTACTTTATGCCTTCTACTGCATCAGCAGCAAGTGTTGCAAATACATTGATAAAATACAGCAATCAAAATTTATTTCATTAATGCTGTGGACAGTGAGAAATTCCACTGTTAGTTAAGCTCACTACACCTTTAAACTAGATGCAAACTAATGGTAAAATGCTGCAACTATGACCTGTATTTACCTGTGGAACAGACCACTGCCACTGACTTGGAAGACACTGCGTTAGCACCTAAATTCAAGCAAAAGGGTATTACTTATGTGATTAAGAATATATGCATACACATAGTTTTGTTTCAAATATGTTGGAAATTCTGCTATCTCAATTCCATAATCAATTCTTAACTACAAAGAAGAAATACGATTTTCATCAACCCCCAAATAACTCAGGAGTATAGTTTAGTCTACAAACAGCCTCCAATTTGTGCATTTCATAAACTTCTAAAATACTGAAGCATCTACGAACCTAATTAGGAAAACAGAAGACACAAAATGCAGTTAACTTTCCGATACACAGAAAAACCTAAATACATCCTTTAAAAATACAGTAGTGGGCCACCAGGCAAGTGGAGAACAGACATATCAGGATGCTGAGAAAATTGGGTTTGCCCAGCCTTGAGAAGGATAAGGGCAGGGAGGGGATAATTATCCCAGGCTACACTACCTAAGGAGGGGAGTGGGGCCTAAGTGAGCCAGATGCTGAGGTGTTCAGAGCAGGAAAGTCAACCAACACAGGCTGTAACATTGAAAAATTTAACTAGTTTGAAGGAAAAAAAGAGGATTTTATCACAGGAAGGATAAAATATTTGAAGACCATGTACATCCAGAAAGGTTGTGGGATCTCTATCACTGGAGATATTTAAAATTCAACTTGACAAGTTTCTGAGAAGCCCTGCTTTGAGAAAGAGTTTGGCTTAAACGGTAAGATTAAGGATAGATTGTCTAGCAACACTAAGGTAAAACTTTATTACATTTCCATGTAGTTGCACAGGCAGAAGAAATCGTATTGTAGTGAACAGGAAGCCTCTGACAAAATTAAAATCTGTTTGATATGACTATTTTGAGGTGTCTTTTTATTACCCAAGAATAGACAGATCTGAGACAGTGCTGCAAATAAAACTGCATGACTGGAAGGAATACTGATGGTCTGAAAGCCATTTTCAAACAGATACCTGATAGTGGTAGGTAGGAGACTGATAAACAGGTTGAGCTGCCATCGTATGTGAACTGGAAGCAGAGCGTGACTTAAAAAGAAAAGAGTTACAAGTCTTAATGCAGCAATTTCAGAAATTGTCACTGCTATTAAAGAACAGTTCTTATGTACTGTAATGTTGAACTATCTCCCCTCCCTTCTGAAAATAGGTTTAACAAGTTTTAATTTATACAGATTCTTCAAAGCCACTGTTTCAGTGTCTATGTTAGAGGAGAAACTGAAGTCTTTGGCGTATTTTTTTAGTTGTTATCAGCAAACACCAGGCCATCTCTATCTAGAGACGCTAAGGCCATCTACCTCTGTGGCCTCAGGTATTTTTATAAACACTTAGGGCAATCTAAGTTGTCACTGATTAATTCCTACCCTTCTCCACAGCCCCAACCCAATCTTCCCCTTTCCATTCTGTTCTTCACACTAGTCCCAGAATTTAACCAATTTGCCAGTGAGCCAGCATAGGGAACACTACACCAGCTAGAAACCTGTCTGGAGAAGGGCCCAAGACACACCAGTGAAAAAAGGGACATGAATATATGGCCACGATAGAAGACAACGTAGCACTGTGAACCTCTAGTTCTGATAAAAGCCTGTACATACAACTCCTATACCATGAAATTCCCTCATTCCTGCAAATATTAAGGAACAGCTCCAATTCATTCTACACAAAATGAAAATGCAGAATGGAAAGAGATCAAATTTGCACTGTTATACATGCACAATACACACCAACAGGTACTAATACCTTCAATGTGATTAATGTTTTCTGTAACCTCAATTTTTCAGGCTTTCTTCCTTAATTTCATTACGCAGGCACTTGGCCAATAATGAAAAGTACTGATACGTGAATAAATGAAACCAGAAAAGGCAGCACTATTTCTAATTGGAAAGATTGAGTGCTATTAGTTTTGCAACACAGTGGATTTGACAGGGCATGTGAACCAAAGTTCAGTACCAGAACAAAAAATTTTTCATATGTTTTTTTTCCCCAGCAAGTAAGGTTTGAGCAAGTTCTCCACAACTAGAGTGTGCACTTCAAAAAGGCTTTCTAAAATAGAGTTGTTTATGCTTACTAAAATTGAGACAGCACTATATTGTGCCTCTCTTGAAAAAGCAAGCATCTTAGATGTTTAGAGAAGTAATTAAAGCAGATTAAATACTGAGAAACATTCTAGAGTGCAAAATAAATAACACAAAAGAATCTACTAGAGTCCTCACCTTTGTTTTGGGAGTGTTTGTTTTCATATATTAGTAAATCTGCTATTAAGTTTCCCCCCCAATATGTGAAAGTATTTTCTGCTCATACATAGGTATGTACAACCTCTGCAAACATTACTTTCCCAGAAATTTGTAAGCATGAACCCTCTATGTAGGTCCTGTGTCTTACTTATTCAGACATCATCAGTCTTCTAATCCTCCCTCTTGCAAAAAACTCGAACAAAACAATACAAAACTCAAGTGATCAACAGTGTCCCATGCTACCCAAGGAATTGTCTTCAAGCTCTACCCTGCCCAATAGGTCACACCAAAGCAAAGTCCCCTACAGACGAAAACTAAACATAAAAACCACAAAACAAACAGACTAATGTAAGCAAGACATTTCAACAAATACAAGGAATAGCCAAAGAAAATGGAAGCAGAAGAGGTCTGAAAACACTCCACTCTTCCTGATCCATAGAACATCATATATATATGCACACACATACACAGAGTAAACTAATTACTTACTGGCCATGGCTGTGGAACAGCAGTACTTTCAGGTATGTGAAAATAAGCCACTCCATTATGGTAAACATAAGGATATCCACTTGAAGTAAAGTACATGGTACCAGTTTCTGGTGTTACAGCAGAACCTGCAATTAATATTTTTAAGTTTACTTACCAGTAATTTTAAATTTTAGATGTGTAGGTCGAAGAAGGTATCACTTGTGATCTTCAGAGAAGCAAAATACTCAAAGGAAAGAACATGTGGCAGCAAGCCTAGCTCCATCTCAATTCCTTCTCAAACGAAATCATGAAAACAGATGTCTCAATATAGGATGTCTCAAGAGGTATATGGGAAGGGGCCCAGTATATGCATACAAATTGCTAAACATAGGGAACAATTAATATACAAAACTATGTATCTCTCTCCTTCTACACACATTTTAAATGTCCAAAAGTAACTTGGAATTTTCAATTTTCATTGGTGAGTTCCACACATTAATATTTAGCTGAAAAGGATCCAAGCACTAAAGGCAGAATTACTTCATTACAAGGTGCAGTTTGATTTTTCTTTTTTTTTGAACAGACAAAGACTGGGTTTCTGTGATGGCACACTGACTGGCAACGATAACAGCTGGTGTACAGATGTCAACAGGGACACCAATACAGCTGAGGTTGTAAATGAGCACAAAGCAGAGTTCCACCTACAGAGCCCTCTAAGGTACTGACAGTAAGTATTATTCAAATAATGGTGGTGTGGTTCTTTTGTTTTGTTTTGGCTTTTTCCACAAATATTTCCCTTAAGATCACCTAGGCTCTTCATCTGCCTGCATTCTGGGGGCAATCCAACACAACTTCATGTTTCTCTACAACTCCATCAAACATGAAGACAAGATTCAGTTCTAAATATATAAAAAAAAAAAGTCTTCCAGAAAGAAAAGAAAAATTAATTCTGTATCTCAACCCAAAATCTTCATTAAGTAGTTACAGTATGGAAGAAACTAAAGAAAAACAGTAAAAAAGATTACTGAAAATTTTTTAGTTTTTCATCTCCTCTGCAAAGGTAAGTGCCACAAGGAAGTGACATTTTGTTGACAGACAACACTGAAGAGATTACTGGAATCCCAGGTGGTGGACCAAGAAGGTTTTGATAGTGATTAAAGAGCTTTTATCAATTCTGAGGCTCCTAGAAAAGCCTGAAGACACTTGCATACAATAAAGTCTGCAGACAGGTCAGGCTAAAATGACTGTTAGGATAAGCAGATCATAGAAAAATCAAAGGCTACTTTAGCTCCAGCAAGCAATCCAGACTCAAGTGGAGACTAGGGGTGACCTCATTAATGTTTATAAATATGTAAAGGGTGAGTGTCAGGAGGATAGATCCAGGCTCTTCTCAGTGATGGCCAGAGATAGGACAAGGGGAAATGGTTCCAAGCTGGAACATAGAAAGTTCCATCTTAATATATGGAGGAACTTTTTCACTGTGAGGGTGACTTATTACTGCCACAGGCTGCCCAGAGAGGTTGTGGAGCCTCCTTCTCTGGAGATATTCAAGACCAATCTGGACACATGCCGGTGTGATCTTTATTCTGCGAGTTGGTGTACATATTAACTACTTCTAATTGATAACATAACAAGTAAAGAAAGCTTTAGAATTAAACTAAAATTCTCAGTATTGTCCTCAGACAGAAGATGAGCAAGAGTGGGATTTGTGCCCTCTTCCAAAAGGTACACAGGACACACCAAAGGAAAGTTACAAAAGTAACTTCACTCACTGCTGTGCTTGCACAAAGAATGCATTTTTCGTATCTGACACACAGCCCTTACTACAGAATAAAAAGTTGGGCATTTGCACTCTACATTTTCAGTAGTGAAATAAGAGCCCCTGGCAAAAAGGGAGGGCATCCTTTTTTAGGAAAGAAGATATCTTCCCCAAAAGAATGCAACAGCAGCGTACTTGCTCATGATAAAGAGACCATCTGACAAAACAAAACATAACCACCCCAAACTTAATAATACTCCTCTTAAGTAAGTGTTCAGTCTAAATACTTCTTTGCCAGAGAAGGAATGTACAGCATTTTTTCGATTATTTTACAGCAAAGAACTCTCAAGAAGCAAATGATGACTGTAACCACCCACTCCTTATGGTTTCTACCAAAGGACACAAGATGCAACAGTCCTGATGGACTGTTGCATATAAATAGAAACAAACAGATAACAACCCAACCGACCAGCACATCCTGCTTTAGACAGTCCTTACAGAGTCTATCGATGTTTGCATCTGAGGTTCTTTTTACAAGAGATAAAATTAACCCTATATTAAAAAAATAAAAGAACCAAAGATCATAAATCTGTATATTTGGACATTTACACTGGCACACATTGACTTCCACTGCAAACCACTCTGCACAAATTCCACTCACAAGCAGTAACACAGTGCACCACTAGGCATATCTGGCTTAAAAGAACTTACTTGCATAACATATAAATAAATGTAAATCACAATACATACAAGCACTCCGTACTCGTCGTTTTCTTATTGCTGGACCAATACTCAATTTCTTATCCTTATAATTAAGCTTTTTAGCCTAGAATTAAAGAAAAGATTCAGTATGTGTATGTTCTACACATCTAGACATCAACAAAAGTCAGATGTATGCAAGACACTTCTCTACACTATACAAAAAAAAAAGCAAGCTATACTTTTTCAATCTAATATCAGACTTCACACAGACAAAACTAATCCTTAGTAATTTAAAGTATTACTTACTCCTTACAGAGCTTCTTGACTAACAATACCAGTAACTGTCAGCAGACCAAATTTAGCTACACAATCCAAACTTAACAGACTTTGGAGTGCACAGTGGCAAAAAGGAGTGGACAAGAGAATCAGGGTTACTTAGTATCTAACATGAACTGAAGTATTCAATTTAAGAGATTATGATAATGGAGACTACCACTTACCTCTTGCAGAATCTTCTGTGCATCTTCTTGGGTTTCAAAAGTAACAAAGCCATACCTAAATAAAAATTACAGACACTAAGTCTCCAAAATTCATATTTACAGACATTGTACATTACTTCATATACAGAACAAGTGACATTAAAAGGTAAAATATAGGGCAAGAAAAGTCAATCTTAGAAATACAGACTGCAATGACAACAGTAATCCTAACATCCTTGTTACAGGATATATGAATACAGTAGAAATTACATTATATTTTATTGTTTCTATGCAGTAAATGAGTAGGCCATGTGGAAAGCTATGCAATACTTTGTATTGTCCTTGTTACTCAGTGTATATCTTGAGTTCCTTCAAATGAAGATTTTGATCTGAAGCTCTCACTTGTTACAGGTGCCCAAGATAAGGCACTTGGAATTGTTTTGTTGGTTTTTGTTTTTTGTGGGTTTTGGTTTTTTTTAATATTGTACTTCCTAGCACAGTTCCCACCTGCTTCAGCAACAACTGTGAATGCTTCACTCTTACAGCATGACTTCTCAGAAAAAGTAGAATTACAGAGGTAATGTTTATCTGTGAATTATTCTTGTCATTTTTGACATGAGTAGAATTAAACAAGAGTTCTGTGATGATTGAAGGGGAAGTATCCTCATACTTCATGACAGTATGTCTCTTTCACCATATCTCTAACTACTGCAACAAATCAAACAGGCTTTCTACACACAACTGCTGTTGTACCAAATTCATTTCCAGAGAAATCTAAGCCACTGAATATGGCACTCCCTGCACAAAAGCAAGTATCTGATCTTATAATTAAAGTATGTAGCATATCATATATGTACACATTGATTTTTTTCCCCCAAAAAATTAACTTCAACTTTCTGAATATGAAGGTTTTTTTAGTTTTTTTTTTTTGTGGTTTTGTTTTGTTTGTTGTTTGTTTTGTTTTAAATAATCCTGTAGTAGTTTTGCACACCCCACTTCCTAGGTTCATGGCTCATTTCTCAAGGTCAGATTTCAGAAGATACAAAGCAGGCGACTGTCATTCCAGCCAGTAGATGATGTTTTGCAATACATTATTGTTCTTTGTGAGTATTTCTGTGCTTATTTAAGTAGAGAGGTCCACTAAGCCTCCGAACAACTATACTTTTAAATTCCTGGACTTTTTCTGTACTGCTTTACCTAAAAAAATTTGGAAGCATTCCAAAATTCAAAAAGCACAGACCATTTTCCTAGCTTGGGACCTTATGTTCAGTAGAAACTCTAACACCACTGAAAGTAATTATTTTCCAACATATCTACTAAAACATATGTTGGTAATAACAACTACATAATAACTGGAAAATCTCGGGTTATTTATATGGATACAAGTACTGCAACTCAGGCATATCCTGGAATTTAGTGAAGGGTAAGAAGGTTGGTGACAGATCTGGGACCAGGACCAAGTCCAACATACCACAAAGATACATACTGTCACAAAAAAAAAACCTGAAAGTGTTGTTTTTTCCTTGTCATACACAGCTTCATCTTACATTTTCCTATGACTATAGACTTTTACTGTTAAGCAAATTAAATACATTTACATATAAATGTTAAAGGACAAGAGCAGATTTTTGCCTACATAATAGTAACAATAGAACAGATTTTGCCTACAAAAAAGATAATAGGATCATCAATGACATCACATTAATAACAGTCCAATCCATGAAAATCATAACCATATTGACTAGTCAGTCATGTTTCTCTTATACTGTCAATTCCCACAACACGCTTATTCTACTATACCAACCCCTTTGATATTCCAGCTCTGTCATTTACTATCTTCACTTCTTTCACACTGCCATACTGAGCAAAAAACTTCCTCAGATCATTTTCATTAGTCTAGTACAGTAAATCAAGAAGGGAGGGAGAAAAAGAATAAAAATTGGTTTGCACAGTTATTCAATGAATATTCACCGTAAGACTTTAAATGATATATTTGAGATAAAGTTTGCTACAAACTAATTATAAACCTGGATATGAAGAGAGAAGAAAGAGCATATATGAACCTCACAGTAGGAAAGCAGCATCCCTGTTTAATTACTGCATCTTCATATACAGCAATAATGGTAGAAAGCCACTAAAATATTAAAATTCCTCTTTGAGTGAATCTACTTAAGAACTGTCCTATTACAGGCAAGCCCACTGAAGCAGGTTTACTAAACTTAAATTTCAGTTTCTGTAAATTAGGTACAAGAGCACTTTTTACAATATGGAACACCAATGCAATGTTTTCAAACTTCAGAACAGCAGAGTATGTAGACTTCCATAAGGATATGCATAGGTTGCATGTGAAAAAACATCTTTAACTAAACCACACAGACTTAATGGTCAAATCCTTCTAGTATATCATGATCCCTACAGTGTATTTAGTATAAGACCCTGCAAATACGTATAGGCACACCACAGGAACACTGCCATTACAAATTAATGGAGATTGTATAAAGGTACTTGGAAGAAACTGTTCTCTTCTGAGTATGCATACAGGAAGCCTAATGTAAAGGCACACTTAAGATGCATGAACACTCATATACCTTCTATGAATCAGTTTTCTTTCACAATGTAAGCATAAATCAAATATGGTACCCTAAACACTACATTTCACATTTAAAAAATTGTTCCACATGGTCCACAGTTAACACTATAACCAATGCTAGAAGTGTACACATGGATCTCTAGGCTTCAAGAAATTTACAGAACGTAAAAAAAAGCACACCCTAATTTAAACAGCTTTCATAAGTGAATAGAAATGAGAATAGAAAGCTAATGCTCTGTTTGAATAATTATACCCTCAAAACACATTTTACAGTAAGAAATGATGCAGCTTACTTGGTACAATCTCTAAGTCCAGAGCAAATATAAACTGCTTATCTCCCTCACTAAACCAAATATTCAGGCATTAGAACATTAGAAAATACTCAGGGTGAGGAATAATGATAGCTACTAATGCACTGAAGAGGCACAAAACACTTCAACCTTTTATTAAACTCATCAATTGTGTCCTGGCCTTGTAAACTGCCTATACCAGTTCTTGAAACTGCCCAGCAATGAAAGATAAAAGACTAGATACTGAGAACCAGAACCATTCTCTCAAAGAGATAATTACACTTTTCACCTAAACAGAAGTCTGAAAGCCTGTGTATACAAAAAACCAGATTCAGCCAAACAAGTGATAGCTTATATAAAGCAACTGTGAAGTGCTCTCACATTCTTCTGTAATTAAAAAACCACATACAAGAAACTCATAGTGGAGATTTTATTTTGCTTAAAATTTTCTCCAACGAACTTCAAAATATATGGTGAAATTAAACACCTATAGATAAAATTTTCCATTTCTGGGAGATCTTTTCTTTTAATATCCATACATTGCATGCAGCACAGCTGCCTCACACAGCTGAGAAAAAGAACCTATGACAAAATAGCTGAAGGTTAAAATATGTCAAGAGACAAGAGCTCTTAAAACTGATCAGTGCTGGAAATGTCATTCAATTCCTCAAGGACAGACAGCTACACAGTCCTATAAACTTGGAAAGACAAAAGTTTATCTGGAGAGCAATGTATTTAAGGGAAATAAGAAGGAAACACTGCTTCAAGATTTGTAGTGAAATCTTCAAGTATACAAAGATGACATCCAGAAGCTTAGGAGAAACACATTCAGGACTTGCCTTTTCCTTACAAAGGAACGGGACAAAGGCACTTGTCAGATTCCTAAGAAAGGCTGAAGTTAAACCTTCACCTATGTCAAAGACAAACAGCATACACTGGGGAAGAAAGAGCTCTTCAAACCAGTATGTACCCAATTGTAACTTCTCTTAGTAAATTGCTTCTCTAAATTTAAGTCTAGGTATTTCCTCTTACAAACAGGAATAACTGCTACAGTGACAGACCAAATGGAAGGGCCTAGCAAAACTGTAAAAGAGCTTGCTAGGAAGCAAATAGATTTTTGTCAATTAAAAGTCTCCCTTTTCCATGAAAAGAAAACAACTTGGGTTTTTTTTTTGTTTGTTTGTTTACACACATACACACACTCCCCTAAGCTGACTTAAAAACTACCTCAGTGTGGGAAGAACCAACAAAGAAATCGCACACAACCAACATCAATGGGTTTTGCCATAAGCCTCAATAAAAACAATCCAAGACTGACATACAGATCTTATGATTTGTACATATCTTACATGTATACAAAACCTTAAGGCTCTACTTGATATAAAGAGCAACTGTAAAATGGAAGAGTATGCTAAAAAAAATAAATCTACGGGTTTCATCCCTTCTATTTCTTTTCCCAATGAAATCTATTTTCTTTTCCTTATAGATACAAACCCTATTAATTACTATCTTGTTGCAGTTAAGACTGATAACAGATTTTTCCTATCACTGACTGAACTAAAGAGCCAAGAGACTCTTCAAAATGAAGAAAAATATGACAATTGGCAAGATGTTAAATTATGCAGGAGAGTGTTTTAACCTTTGAAACTGCACTGACAAACAGTGATATAGATCTTTTTACAGAACTAGTAATTTGCTTACTACTAATGCAAAAGGCTACTCTGCTTCCTTTCTGAAGTCCAAATACACTGAACACCCCATCTGAACTCTCAGCCAAAGGATCCTGGAATTTCTTGTATTTATTATGGAACGTATCCATATAAATGGACAATTTATAACCGTCATTCTTTCTCCTTTTCATGTAAGTTAGTACTCAAAAGGGGCCTCTGCCTAGGAGGATTAAGGTAGAGACAATATCATTGATGTGAACAAAAAAAAGCAAAGCAGAATAAGTCAGTGACTTAACTTTAGATTGTAAGTGGTAAAAATAAAAATTGAGAGTAACAGGTTTAAAGGTCTGGTGCGTATCTTGCTACAAATGTTCAAAGTAACTCAGCAACGTAAGACTGGTTCAACATTCACTGCTACTTGAGGTGTTTAAGACATATGCAAAGAATTAGGACATATTCTAAGAATTAAGATCAGTACTACAAATTACCAGAGAAACTCTTGTTTTGAAACAAACACTTGCTTTTATGAAAATTACTATGGTGAGGAGTTAATGCACTGTAGCTCTTTTCTATGAGCTGCAAGAAGAGCCTAGAGGAACTGAAGCTACTGAGTGTTGCTGTTTGAGGTCTGTAATGTGCTATACATAATAAAGAACTTCTACATACTTCCTACGGTAAGTTCTGCTGATGACAAAAGCCACCTTCCTTGAAAATGGAAGATTCTGAAGAATAAGGATGTCAAAAGCTTCTGGCAGCTAGGTGCACAAAAAGCCAACCCTGTAGTATAGTTATGTAAATTGAGGCTTAAAGCTTTATTTCCCACTGTTGATCTGAACATTACAGGGAAGAGCACTTACTACATAGACAAACACACATACAATTACATCTCACCTTTTTTCCTACTGATCTTTACAGGGTTATGAATTATTATTTAGCAGTAAAATCTGGGAAAATACCTTGTAATCAATTCCTCTTACAAAGATGCCATTTGGAGTAACTGTTCCAAACCTTGGAGTACTGTCCAGATTTAATGGCACCGGTGACAGAGTGTTGGAAAATGAAAGTAAAGATTCTGTTTGCATCTCATGTGTGATCTGCTGATTGAAAGAAAACATTTGTAAATATTTTAAAGTACCTGATATGTTATAAGCTATTAAATAATAATAATTAAAAAATCCCAACAGAAAATACAGAGGTTTTGGGAGGCACAGCAAAGGCTGAATAATTGAACTTTAACCATGTATTTTTTTTTTTTATTCAGAAAGCAGCTTTCCAAAGTATTTAAACATAAGTTTAGTTTTAAGCAATTCAATAACTTACATGATTACACTATGGTCTGGAGTTTGATTACAAGTTATTAATTCTATTTCAGAGATTAATTTATACCTAGTTATTACCCCCTTAGTTTAAGCCTACTTACAAAGGACCTTTTCAACTCAACCTTCACTCCCACACATGTACAAAACTGCTCTCTGCAACAGCTTCTGCTTTATTTCCAAGTTCTGAGCACTTATAATTGCACCTCATAAAATCAACGAGCTCATTACACTGATGCAAACATCACTTTAAGCCTAGTCTCTTAATTCAACACTATCTTGGCCTAAACACGCAGTGATCGTAACAGAAATTCTCTCCAAAGAACCAGACTGCTCTGGCTTCAGTAAAGGAGAGGGACTCGGTACAGTGGGAACTTCATGGAAATCATTATTTAGTGAAGTCTCCCTGATGTTTTAGTACCCACTGTCCTACACCTGTGAAATACAGACTTAAATTTCACTGGAAACCCTTCTCAGAACAAACTACATAGGGTTGACCCTATCTCAATGCTTACCATGAGATGATGGCTATATAGCAACCATGTAGGACAGTCACCAACTTTCCTAATAGGAACTGCAGTAGAGGCTTCAAAACCATTTTTGCCATGCTTCCCATACCAACTAGAGTTAACTAAAACCAGTCCTGGGCTATAATGCCCTGACAGAACCACTAAGGAGCCCAAAGTGAAGGACAGGCAGCTGCCACAGGCTGTGAGACTGACAGTAACAAAAATTGCAAGTAGGTATGTGGATTTATCAGTCTCCAACCACGCTTTTGAAAGGATTTCAAGAGATATGTTTTCCTGTTACCATTGTGCATTATTTAATCTGTCGTGAGACAAACAAAGAAGAGCGTATTTGAAAAACAGAAAGCTACTACATGTAATAAAAGTTAGGGTTTTTTTTGCTTCTTGTGGTATCTGTATCTTTTAGCCTATCAAGAACCAGAGCAGACAGTGCTCTTTGACCAGTTCTCACATAATACCCTTTTTCCTTACACTGTTTCACTTCCTGATTCTGTCCGTCCCACAGAACAGCACTTTTTCCATCAACACCTATTTCTTACAGCCTTTAATGCCTTTAAGCATTGCTGAAAAATAACAAATCACTTATCTTTGGTAGAACAGACACAAAGAGAAAAGGCTGACAGTTAATGTGCAATGAAAAATGGACGATCAGTAAAGAAGAAAAACGTTAGGAAAAGTTGCCTTTTTTTGTTTGACTTGAAAGCCCTTCTAGGACTATTTGGTATTTCCTTAGCTTAGTCCTATTAGTTCTGAGTAACAGATTAATGCAAATATTTTGGGTACCTTGGAGACAGTAAAACCAGATTAGTCCACGTGTTTTTGTTTTTAGGAAAAACAAAAATCCTTTCCAAATTTATAGTTGGGACAAATGAAAAATCCAAGTCTTTCACCTGATCTATTCAAGAGCAAGTAGGTACTTCTACTGGGAATGCTACCTAAAAATCCCCCACAATTTACAGGCAAAAACCAGTCATAATCGCTACAGGCCCCAAAGCTTGAGAAAGGGGAACATCTCCACGTCAGAGCAATGTCCAAAGGATAATTAAACAAGTAACTTGCTTCCTCTCTCACATTAAATACAATACTTATGTATTTGTGTACAACACTAAAATACTCAAATTTAACTATAAAGTAAAAACACCACAGGCAAAACATACTCCTTATACCCCAAATGCCATGTCAACCACCTAATCGTTAGTGCTCCTATAAATTATTAAACTGTATGCATACATATACCCATCAGTATTTTTTCGGGTTATTTAGCACGTTTAATAATTACTCCAGATTTGATAAATTTTCACTTTTATGTCCACACACCACACCAGACAACCGAACACCACAAAGACCTGGAAATCAATCCCACCGTACCTTCTATGGAGGGCCCCCTCCCAACAGTCCCCACCCTATTAATGCCAGGAATCAGACCCCCGTCTCTCCCAGGTACGATGTACCGCTGTAGACCCGAGACAAGGCGAGCGGTTTACCACAACCTGGGGCCACCCCAGAGCTCCGCACCGCAGGGAAAATGGCGGCATCCCACCTGTGGGGACAGGGCCGCAACAGCCTCCACCTCCACCGAGGGGCGCTTTGGCGGGAAGACTGTGCTCCAACACCATCCCTCCTCTTTCCCGCCGCTTTCTGCCCTCTCGCCAAAGCGGCCCCCCGCCCCGCCGCCGGGTTCCTCACCGCGCCGTCGGGCTCCATCTCTCCGTCGCCTCCGTCTCGGCACGCTGCCGGCACGCGTCGCGCTCCGCCTCGCGCCAGGCCGACGAGCACCGGCTGGGAGGCTGCGAGGGGCGGGCGGGACACAGCCCAGCGGCCAGGAAGTCCCAGAAGGAACGGAGCAGCCTTTCCTCGCTCCAGCGCCCACACAGACTTAGGCTCAGAAGGTAAACGCCCTCGCCGAGTCCCGCTCCGGACGCGACCGGCCCCACGCTTCCCAGCACCCCTCCTTCCCCCGCGGAAACCGGTCCCTGTTATCGATTCGCGCTCCCGTCGCGGTGCGTCTCCCCTTAGAAGAGCCCCGCAGCGAGCTGACGGCAGGTGGAGCCTCTTTTCCCCCTCAGCGCCGCCACTCCCCGCCTCAGAGCCCCGGGGGGATGCCGGGTCCCCCGCCCCGGGAGCAGGACCCGACGGCAAGATTGCCGGCACTGCCAAGAGATTCGGCACCACCCGCAGGGGTAAGCGGCTATCTCCAGCCCTGGTTTTGTCTCCTCAAGCAAGGGGTGATACAGGACGGAATATAGTCCTGCATTTCACCTATCTGCTGGTCTCAGCAGGGGGAACGCAAAAATGTCCCGTGAGGCTCTTCCCTGGGTCTGACTCACAGGATGAGGCAGAACCAGAGTTTGGATGTTGTGAGACTTCCGAAGGTTCCCGAAGAGACTGTCTCACTCAAATAGGCAGGCTGCCTTGAAAATGGCTGTGCAACTCTAGGCGTGGGATAACCTTAGAGATGGAATTTGGGGGTCTGCCAGCACGGCGCCCTAGAAAATACCACTCACCTTTGTGACACTTCTAAAATAATGCAACTCTTCTTCAGCCTTTACTGAACCTGAGAAGTACAAATAGTAACATTTGTGTCAGGGTACTGTGGTCATTTACTGAACAACGCTACAAACTGTTGCACAGGATTCCATCCTGTTTGCAAATGCAGGTTGCCCTGAAAAGAGCTCTGCTGCTAAACGGGTCTGGAAAAAACCAGGGATTAAAATCTCAAGCTCATAGTCAGTGTAGTTATAAGGTACAGCCTGACAAAAATGCTTAATTTGGTGATGGCAAGAGCTGGAACACAGACAATCGTATGTCAGGAGAAGCACCCCAGTGGAAAAGCTGCTTTGTCAAACGTTCACAAGTTAAGTCACAGCAGCTCAACCTCAAGATATAGTGTCAGGATCACTGTAGGTCAGTTTAGCATAGGCTACTTCCCTGGGTTTTGGGTGCTTTAAATAAAAATTTCAAGGAAGATTATCTGATAATGTCTTTGATATATTTTGGTTTAATTCAAATCTCTGTGTCTTTAAGTCAGTTTTATGCAAGTTATACTGATCCAACATAAATCCAACAGCACTTTCCATGTAAATTATGTCATTTAACTGTCACTGATCGTAGGCAGGGCACAGACCTGCAGTCCTTACCAGGCACTATGCTAATCCTTTTCTCATGTTGCTTCAATATCTGCCATTATTATTGTTACCACAGGGAATAAAAAATCCAACTAAAAGAGACTTTCTACTATTTCTGTGTCTGCAATATATAACAATCTAATGCTTAACTCTTAGTAGTGACTTTTAATTTTATTAGCTGAGGAAACTATGAAAGTAAAGGCAATTTTGGTAGAGCTGATGAGATTTTTAGAAATATTTTTTGTGAGATTGCAGACCTCTACTGAATTGCATTCATTGACTTATGTGAATATTTATCAGACAGCAAGAAAGCTTCTCCTAAGAACATTACTATGCTTTCATGATGTGAAAGGTAGAACAGACCAAGCCTTTCAGCTGCTTCATATCTTTATTTGGGGAATTTGAAGTTAGATAAGCTGAAAGAATACAGAAGCATTCAGAGACATAAAAGTGTATTTTGCATAGTTTTAATTGTTGGATCGTCTACATTACACCTCATCTTCAAGTCAAAAAACCCAAATTTGGGACATTTACATTTTAAGTAAGGCAGTTGTGACAAAAAGGACTTTTGCAAAGAAATCAGAAAGACTGAGCTATTTTTTATTCTGATAATTTAAAAACTGAACACCTCAATATACAACATATCTAGATTACTAGTAGATCTGCCAAAAAAATGTGACCACACATACAGGATTTCAGTATATGCAACAGAAGTCACTGGGCTGACCTAGCACTTTATTAATGAAATAGATCCTGACTGAGGATGTCACTCTTAAAGGAAGTCAGGAGTCTGTTTTTCCTGACTCCACCTGTCAGCATTATGTGCAACATGAAATGATCCTTCCTACTGTTCTCTCACACGAATGAAAAGGCAGTGCGGGACAAGGACAGTCTCACTGTGTTGGTTCCTGTAGGCTTTTGCCTTTAGTCCCTTTATATAGCAGCAGAGAAAGCCCAAGGTTAAGTGAGAAATGATAAAAAGACAAGAGAGAAAAATAGGGAGAAAAAATTATTTGGGAGGAGAAAGGAGGAAAAGAATTCTGCAGGCACAAAAAGACAGGATGATTTCATGAGTAATACAGGGCCTGGCAAGATTGCTATTTTACCGATTGATTTCCTGACCTTGGAAAAGACATGCAACCTTTTTTGCTTCTATTACTTATCTGATGATAATGATGCTAGCTGTCCTACCAGCATCTTAAGATCTTTTCATGTAAATGTGAACATTATTGTTGTGAGAAAGGGAGAGACAGGCTCTACTTTATGAAAGATTACTTACTTCCTGCACTCAGTTTCATGTTGCAATTTTCTACGTTAATATTCTATTCTATTCTATTCTATTCTATTCTATTCTATTCTATTCTATTCTATTCTATTCTATTCTATTCTATCTCTTTGGTTTTGAGATCCAGCAGTCCAAAAGACCAGGATCTTTGCTCTTATTGACTTCAGTGATTTGGAGCAGAATACCATACAAATACAGTGAAAGAGCCAAACCATTTTATTGTTTGCCATTACTTTTTTCCCCCCTTTCTTTTCTCTGTGTGCATTTTTACTCAACACACCTCTTCTTTTTGCTGTTGCTTTTGTTCTACTCATGTAAAAGCGAAGGAAAAGGTGTAACATTCTTGCTATTGCTTAGAAACACTGAGTAGGTGAACACAGCAGTAAGGTAATTAACCTTCACTTTGTCTTTCCCACACTATACTGTATAGAACTGAGTGGATTAGTATACCAACCTACCATCTACCTTTCTCCTGTGAGGACCTTCTGTAGTTGCAGCCCCAACCGGCATCAATTCAGGATGGCTATGAAAGTATCAAACATACCAAGAAGTATCTTCTCCAGTGTTTTCCTTCCTCTTTTACATTCAGTAAGTACCTAATAGGAGTCAAAAGACAACTGAAATTGGGTAAGGGCAGCCGAGCACAGGAAGAAGTTTATGCTTCGTCTCATTCTATACCTTAGGGTTTGATTTACTTTCCATGTCAGTTGTTAGAAATTAATATGGAATTTAATGGTGAAAAGGAGAATTACAACTGTAAAATACCAGTTGCAGAGATGAAAGAAGTACATTTTACAACCTCAGACTTTTATATTCTTTTTTAAATGCTTGGCTTCTGATATGAGTCAAATTAAGAGAAAAAAAAAGCCTGGCAAACTTTAATGGGCAACACTTCATAATCTACTTGTATAATAAGTATTTTATCTGGAGAGCCCGGATAACTACACAAAGGTGGCCCCTTACACTAAACATTTCCATTATTTTAAAAACATTACACAGGAGGAACAAAAACTAATTATACTAGATTGCTAATCTTTCCCTACTTTGACTGAATTTGAGTTGGTTTTATGTAACATGAAGACATTTTTCCTTATTGATGTTTCAGTTAGAATCAAGTTTTGTAAGATCACACATACTGCCTGATTAATGGATTTTTTTTCTTTGTTTCTTTTTTATTTTGTTAAACTTGCAATTCACTCTTTTTCTGCATTTTGTAGAATCCAATCTCTTCCTCTGGAATTTGTGAACTCTTCCATTCAAATCAAGGCTTTCTAAGTATTTGGACAGATACGTAATTTAAATTCAATTTGATTTACTTGTATTGGCTCTTAGGAAATAATTCAGTGCAAATTTTGGCCCACACTATGGACCTGAAGATTTACAAAACAAGGAACAGAATTCTTCCTTTCGTGTTTCATATCCTCCCCAAAACCACAAAGCTTTCTGTTTCATGTACGGTCTCTGTGTATAATACCTGCTCATAAAAACCACTTACTGGCATGTTTGGATGTGACACTTGCAGAGTATATATGGTAAAACTCCTCCTGTCTTTTGCCAGTAACACAGCCTGAAGAGTTAATACACCTCAGGTTTGAATCTTCACAAATCTTGCTACTGAGTGTGACTGTATATCTCAGATTAGATGAAGAGAGGGTAACAGGTCAGAATTAGAGGATTCATCCAAACCACAGTGTAAATAGGTGCATTATAAATTTGCCCAACACATACATTTTTCCACTTTAATTGTGGATTCATCTGTAAATCTCTGCATTTGGGAGTAAAACTATCCTGGCTTTTTATTTGCAGAATGCTTCACTTTTGCTAATCCTGCTCTAAGGTGTAGTGGGAGTTAGTATAGGCTATGGATTTTAACTATGAGCTTATTTAACACCACTCAAAAAAGATACAGCCAAACAGTGGTTAAGAATCTTTCAATTTATGCATGTTAGTACTCCCACAGTGGCAAATTTCAGGAAAATAATCTTACACAGTTTAGTCATTAGCCTTTCTTTTCAATGCTCTTAGAATATCACACAGAATGTCAGGAGTTGGAAGGGACCTTTAAAGATCATCCAGTTCACCCCCCCGCCTGAGCAGGAGAGCCTGGATTAGATCACACAGGAATGTGTCTAGTTTGGTCTTGAATGCCTCCAGAGAAGGAGACTCCACAACCTCTCTGGGCAGCCTATTCCAGTGATCTGACACCCCCACAGTGAAAAAGTTCCTCCTTATATTAAGATGGAACTTTCTCTGTTCCGCTTTGGAACCATTTCCCCTTGTCTTACCACTGGCCATCACTGAGAAGAGCCTGGATCCATCCTCCTGACACTCACCCTTAACATATTTATAGACATTAATGAGGTGACCCCACAGTCTCTTCTTCTAACCTGACATTAAGGAAGAAGAGATTTTGCAATAAAAGATTAAATATTTCATCCCTGATGGAAAGTATTTTGAATCTTTTTAAGATCCTGTTCAATTAATACCAGAGGAATTTAAGTGATTTTGAGGATTAAATTTTGATCATAATTATATGTCATCTCTCTTTTTTTTTTCTCTGAGATTGCTTTTTCTAAAGAATTGAGATGAGCCAAATTTGCATGCATGAGAAACAACCAGACATAAATGTTTCTACCATGTGTTCAAATCCATCTATCTAGCCACATGTAAGCTTGTATTTGGAAATGTTATCAAGGATTAGCCAAAGTCTACCTATAACTTTATTTCCAGTATAAAAAGATAGACTTCAAAGGGTGCCTGTTTACAGAATTTATTTACAGAACCTCTGTAATGTCATGTCTGGGAAGGTAAGGGCTCAAGGTGAGGAAAGGGGTCTTGTTTACAGAGACTATGCCACACCATGACAGCAGCCATAGTCCTATAGCTTCTTACATGATTGTAACCTCTGCACCAAAGGATATTAAACTCCACTGGGACCAGGAACTTTAATTCTGGTGTTTACTAACTTTTGGATGGCTCTTTGCAGCACTCACGATGTTTCTGTGTGCACTGATCTCCATACCAAAATCAGTATATTACCCTTAAAAGGCTTGGGCCTGTGTCTATGTAGTAAGCAGTGGCTGTAAAATAGGATTAAACATGACGTAATTCAAGTCCTGATTTTATCTTTTCTCATACTTAACTGGTTTATCTATTCAGGCAAACAATGCTGCTAAAATAAAAGATTATTCCTTGCAGCTAAGAATTGGCAGGAATCTTCCATAACCACAGTATTCTAGCTATTAAAAACACTGAATTAACCTGAAAGGACTATCAGACAATGAAAAGAATTCATCAGTGACTTCATCTGGAACAAGGACGTCATTAAGATAGTGGCATATCACAAAAGTACTTCTTGCTAAGTTAGAGAAGACACAATATTCATACTACCTAGAAAATAAAATTAGATGTATAAGGATAGTGAGGCTTCTTCAACAAAGTAGGAGGCAAGACAAAACAACAATTAATGAAGCTATAAGCATACACTGTATGTTTTAGATAAAAGATTGACCTTTTGACTATATTTGCTTCATGCTGACTCAATTTCCCCCCTTTTTTTCCCAGCCTGAAAAATTAATAATTGTTTTATGGACAAAATACAACTTGGGGCTGTCTTATCAAAACCTGAGTGAAGCTTAGCAACAAATACATCTTTGTATAAATAAATGATATCATTAATATACTTTTTTGTTTTATAATATCACATTCATGATATAACAGCACAGGCACAATAACCACTGAGACTTAAAAAAAATTACTATAAGAATTACCTAGCAATGCATTTTCTCATCAATAGCTTTGCATAAGTCTCATCAATTCTAAAATGAATTATAATTTGCTATCATTGTGAACGCATACTTGAAGAAATTACAGCTTGTTCCCTATTGCTCTTTACTCATCTTGAAAATTAGATGTTCCTGACACAGGAAAAAGATGTCAGTTTTCACACTCCATCAGCCATGGTCAATTGGTATATGAGCACCACTTTCAGCTCCCAGCAGAACACTTAATTTTAAGAGCTTACCAAAATGCACTGTCTAGGTGGAAACTACTGGCTTATGTAAGCTATACTCCAGAACAGCTCCAAGATGACTGAATTTTCAGCTGGTTTATGATAGAAAATATACCCACTAAGGAACAATTGTTTGTATCAAGGATGGATTAAGTTGAGTGTACAAAAAAAACACATCAAAATAGACACTGCATGCACTTGCTGACTTGCACTCAGGCAAACACAAATAGATCTTTTTTATCTATCATCTTGCCTTTCTTAGCTTGAGTGAATTCCTTGGCTGTTCTTGAGAATCACTCCCAATCTCTCTTTAAGAAATTGTAGACAACACTGCAGTGTCTCTGTAAGGTGGGCTGCATCAGATAATCTTAAGAGCAAATAAGAAAGCTGTTAAAGACATATCACCAAGCAACCTTGCTTTTTTATTTACTTTCTGTGCAAGCACTTTCAGTGTAAAGCTTCCATTTGTTAACTCATTTTTAAAGTATAAAAACCAGTTGCTCTTTTCCTTCATAATTCTTTGCATTCACAAATTGAAACAGATAAATTTTAAACTTTCGATCTCAGAAGACAAATGCATCTGACAACAAATAACTCTCCAATTTGAAATGTGTAAGACTTACCCAAGAAGGACGAAGTTCTTGAATACGTTGTATGTATCAATTTGAAACTATGGTTAATTTCTGGTAGATGCTAGATAAACTTCATATGATTTCGCAAAATACATAAAAAACTGCAACACATTTCTACATGAAGTAATAATTGCTCTCTGATACCATACAGCATGATAATTGCCTTTTCAACTGTCTTTGGACTTCTTAGATCAATTTGTGTGATAGTAAGCTGATATGTAACTATAAATTGTATTAGCTCCCCCACCCCCCGTTGCATATTGTGATATCATTATCTCACCCTTGTACAATGCAGGCCTTGGTTGAGACCTCCACTCCCTTACCATTTTTTTTTCTCCAGTATTTTTAGGATAAATGTTTCTTCAGTGTGAATATTTGGTTTCTTCTTTTAGGATTAATTATTTTGTAGCCTTTCTCACTGAAAAAAGAAACAAAAACCAAACAACAATTACAACATAATTTTTTATAAATTTATGTGGAAGCTCATGAAAAAAAAAACCAACAAGTTAAGCGGTATTCATCTCTGTCCCACAATTAGCATTTCTTTTCATTTAACATAAATGTCTTGGTAACNTATATGTATATATATATATATAATATCACATCCTTTAAGTAGCCATTACATGCTGTAGCTAAGGATTTGTTAGTAGCTACTGACTGGCTGGGGTAAGGAAGTTACTGCTTACTCTTGCCTTTGTAATAATTGATGGCTAACAGGTGCCAAACACATTAATTAGCAAATTACTTTAGAAATAAGCGAGAAAGGAAATTTCTCACTGAGTCTTCTTGCCTTTAAAGCCAGTAGCTTGCCCAGCTCAGCCCCTCTTATTTTGCATCCACTTTGCTGACTTTCCTCCTTCCCATGCTGTTACCCCGATGCCTTTGAGCTTTGCCTTTACTGAGGTGGCCATGCAGATAACCCTTGTAACTACCTTCCAGATGAAGAACTGCGCAGGACAGCACCACTCTCGCATTAACCCCTCATAGCGGACCACGGCCTTGGCCTGGCTACAAGGGGATAACTTTTCCTGGGTGGCTCCTCTCCTCCGCCTCACGTTGGGGCTCTGGGGAGCCGCTGCGGGAGCGGAGCGCGGGAACGGGCCGGGGTCGTCCGCGGCCCTGCCGCTCTGCGCCGCCAGGGGGCGATGTTGCTCCTGCAACGGCCCGAGGGACCCGGGTTTGTGAGGGGCGCAGCGGGTGCGAGCCGCTGCCCCGGGCTGGCGGCCACGAGGGCAACGAACTGAGGGGAGATGGCGGCGAAGTCGCAGCCCTGCGGGACGTAGCGCGTTTTGGATTCGTTTTCTACCGACGGACCGTCCCAACGTGAGTGATCGCCGTCTTTGGCGAGACGCCCCTCAGCAGCCGGCGGCTGAGCGAGGTATCCCCCCTCACTACACTGGCCCTGGGGCTGAGGGCGGCGGCAGCGCTCCCGCGCTAACGGCAGACTTGGCACGGGGTTTCCCCTCCGCGGCCGCGCTCCGAACGCGCGGGTCTGAAGGGGAGTGCTCCTAGAGCCGCTTTCCTGGGGCTCTGGCTTTTCCCTGGCACGGACACAGCCCCAGCCCGCCCGACACACGCGCGGGGAGGCGTTCAGACGGCTGCCCCGGCGCACGGACCCCAGGGACGGAGCTGCTGTGGGAGCGATCAGCTCCTACAGCTTTACCTGCCCCTCGGCCGTGTGCCGCGCAGAACGCCCATCCAGGCATCCCGCGGGCACGCCTCTCGCCGAGTCTATTGGCCGCGGCGCCGCCTCCGAGGGGGAATTTTGAAGCGCTGAGTGGTCAGACGCCCCGTCCGTCAACGCCTCCTGTCAAAACACGCCCGGCTCCTGTCACAACAGAGCGGTGCCGCCGCGGCACTTCCTGCGCGCGCGCCGCCCGCACGGCGATCCCCGCCGCCGCCGCGCCCGCCCCGGTACTGTGCGCTGCCCCCGCGGAGCGGAGCGGCGGCGTCCGCCCCGTTCCCCCGGCACCGCGGGGGGCTGACGAGTCCCGCGCGGGTACACTCTGCTGCGGGTGACTGGGATGGCTCCGCCCGGGAAAGTTGGCGCTGCCGTCGCTGTGCCGTGAGGGGAGCCCCGCGGGACGCCGTCCGTGTCCGTGTGTCTCCCCCCGCGCCCCGGAGAAGTTGACACCGCTCTGCGGGGTGATGGCAGAGGCTGCCGGCGGCAAGGAGCAGCCGGCGACGGGCCGTGCCCCTCCTGACGCCGCTCACCGTGCTGAGGAGGAGCCCGAGTCGGCTTCGTCGGACGCCCCGGCGGCGGGCAGGAGGCGGGAGCGCCGCAGCGGCGTCTCGGCCGTCGGTACCGCCGAGCGCTTCCCCGGCGGCAGCCTGGGACCGGCAGCAGCGTCCGACCCCGACGCCTCCCTGCTGGAGGCGGCGAAGGCCACCCCGCGGAGGAGCAGCATCATCAAGGTAAGGGCGGGAAGTTTCCGCGGGTCCCGTCGCCGCTGGGTTGCCGGGGCCGAAGCTGCCCCTCAGCTGCGTCGCTGCCGGGGTGGGCGGGGGGCGCAGGTGTGGTGGATGCCCGCCAGGGAGAGGCTGCACTCGCTCTCCGCGCAGGTCAAGCAGCTGCTCCGCCTGCATCGAGCAAGGCTCCGCAGCCTTCTGTGGCTTGGTGTGTCCTGGGGCCGAGCGGGTGCTGGCGGGGGAATCCTCGGAGCAGCGGGCTCAGGAGCTGGTTTGGGGCAGGGCGCTGCTCCTGGCCGCCGATGAGAGGTGTCGGGTCCCGCTCGCACTCGCGTGTGCCCCGGAAATTTCGCGGCGGGACGGCTTCCCACGGAGTTGTAAAGGTTTTGTGTGGCAGCCCGTATCTGTTCGTATTTAATATTTATGAAGCACCTGGAGGCAGAATAAATAACTTCTGCAGCGATGGTTTTCTCTGCTCTTGAGTAGCAAAATATGCAGTGTCACAAATCAGCAGAAGGCGTGTTTGGAGACCGAGCGTAGTACAGATTGCCGTGGAGCAGCACCGTGTGCTTGACACCCTTGATGTGAAATTAACAGGTCGGGCGTGATCTTAAAAGCCTAAGGCTTTGTTATAATCTGGTAAGAAAAATGGCTTTGAGATTATGTGTATCTGTTTTCTTCTCTTAGCCTAGTCACAGCTTGATTTTTAAGAGTAAACTATGTGGTTTTGAATTAAATGGCATCTCCTTGCAAGTATGTCGGCTAATTGCTGTTTTCTGGAAACATGATGAATGAAGTCTCCTGGGCGAACTTAATTTAGCATATGGTCACACAAGATCCTCTTGTAGCGATTTGCACTTGGAAGGCATAGATTGAGAGAAAAGTGGAAAATGAGACTTCACTTCTGTAAATGTGTGAAGGCACAGGGCAGAACTCAAGGCAAGAAGCAGAGAACAGGTGCTGAGCTCCTGAAGCTTAGTATATCTACCCAAAGGAGGAATGGGTAAACAAAATATTTACTTTCTGTATTTTAACATTTTAGCATTCAGAGGAGTTCAAGGTGGTTAAGAGGCTGGAGTACTCTGAAAGTTACACCTTGAAATATTAACCCATTAAGTCCAACAAAGCTTTGGAGCGTGGCTTTGGCCTTCAAAAGGCACACACTGAATGTGATGGGAAGTTACATAAATGCTTTAATAAATCAGAACCAAAGTTCTGTAAGTGTTTTGGTATGGGAACAGTATTTTCTCTCTGAATTGTGTGAAGGTTTCAGAAATTGAAAATACATCATCTTGGATTCAGATTGAAAACTATATCATTGTTTTTAGAGACAATACAGTCCTCTGTGGTGGATATGTTTTAATGTCCCTAATGGTAGATAAGTTTTAAAGTCTTGAGTAACATTTTCAGTAGAGGTTGATATTTAGCAAGACTGCAGTGATAGTGATAAGAAAATATTACTACTGTTACAGAAGGAGATGGTAAGGCTTCTCCTGAAATACCGTGTAAACTTAGTTTCCTGTGCTTAGGGATGGTACATTCCAACTGTGCAAAGGTGCAAAGACTCACTGGGATGAGCTGATAATGTCAATGGATTGAATACTGTGTGAGGGAGAGCTTGATTTCTAGGACAGCATTGCCTTTAGAACAAAGGATGCCTGTGCATATATCCAGTCTGGAAACTAGAAAATTATTCCAATCACCATAATGGTTTGGAGTGGTCTCATGATTGAAATGGAATGAAGAATAACATAATCAATCTTAAATTCAGCTGTTAAGCTGCTGAATTAAGTAATGTGGTTGTGTCTGATAGCAAGTATCTGAACTGTGGAATCTGAAGGCTGTGCATCTCTGAAGCGTTTTTATTTTGAGATGTATGTTTGGGGTTTTTTACCCCAGGATTGTTGTGGTATATAAAAGTGTTTTGAACCATAGTTTTCCTTTGGCATTATACTAGTGAATGGGTAATACTTTTGACTTGGGGTAGGAATGATTTATTTGCCTGCGTCTTTTTAGGACGCAGGAATTTTTACTGTGCTAGGAAATGTTCATCAGGTGTTGATTGCAAATTTTAGATGGCATTAAGATTAAAAATAACCCCAGTTTATTTTAATTTTTCTGTTTTGTCACAACTTTAACATATGGGAGTTCTGTTTAAGCTTTGTATGCTTTGTATGAGAATTAATTTTACAGTGTTTTACTATATTTATTTTACTCTAAAACGTCTATGTGTTCATGTAAATCTATAGTCAGAGTAGCATTCCATCGCTTTCATTAAGATGATCTTACCAAATGAAAAAGGAGATTTAAGAAGGCAAAAGAAGTTTTACAGTAAGGGCAAGCTCTTGTTATGCAGGAGTTGAACACTCTTGCCTGTTTTCCCATTTCCCTCCCAATTATTTAAAGGTGTACTTTAAGCATGAATGGTCTTGATAAAGCAAATAGTTAAAATTCTGTAGATTTAGATGACAAAAGCATACTTTAACAGCATTCTTTGGCCAGCCACATTTTAGAACTCTGTGAGTTTCAAGGTTAGCATCTGAGATCACAATTCCACTGTAAGCCAGACTTGCTTACACTGGAGTCTTCAGGCACCCACTGTATAATTGTGAAATATGAAGGACTGAATAGGGACTTGATTTAAAAAATTTTCATGCAGCAGATTATATTTGGCATATACTGCAAGTAAAATATAAACTCTTCTAGTTAATCTTCAGTGCATTCATGTGCTCTATATTTGGCCACAGAAACAAGAGAACTCATTTTATATATAAAGAGAACAAAATGTAGCTGGAATATTTTTATTCCCATTTTGCCTTGCTAATGCTCACAGTTTTGAAGATTGAGTTAAATTTGAAAGCATTAATGAGAAATAGTATAGCCACTCTTGTGCTTCAGAAAATTTCCCTAATATATGTGCACTATTTTTTTTTCCTGGGGTAGGAGGGGTTGATTTGTTTTTAATGTAGATAAGAGGTAAATGGTCTTACTACACTGGAGCAAGAAATGGGTTTTGCCATGAGGAGCCTGAAGTCAGAAGGGTATAATAGTTGGGAGAAAAACTTAGAGGAAGGACAAGAAAGAACTTCAATTTTACCTATTTTCAAAGAAGTCTAAAGATGGACCATACATCCTCTAAACAATTTGTGAAGTGTTTCCTTATTTTTCTCTTTTGAATAATCCAGGGCCAATTGTTTGCAAATAAAATGTTAATTGCAACTACTTTTAGGTCAGGAGAACAGAAGACAGTGCTTGAAGAACTGGATTTCTTCCTCCTTTACATGTAATGCTTTGCAAGCCTTTCTGTGCAGGATTCTAAACAGAGTTGGCTGATGTTGTTTTCCGTATGGCATGTTCTTTTTGACATTGCCGTGTGCAGGCATTTTAGTAAATGGGTAGGAAGGCTGTGCAATTTATTATGTAATGCCTACTGAAATATTTTGTAACTTTTAACCGAAATATTTTCCTGTCAGTTCTTATCAGACTATCTCTGTGCTTAGTTTGCATGCAATACAAACCTTTGGGACCATGTGGTTTGGGTGTTTTTTTTCATTTTTATTTTGTTTCTTCCTGGATGTTTGTGTAAAGAAATTGTAGCTGATAACGCAGCTCTGTGTTATGTTACCAACAGCGCACTGTGCTGTAAAGTGAATTCGACTTAGGAACTGCAGAGACAGACTTTTAACTTCAGTCACAGTAGAGCTATGAGGCCTTTCACTGAAGTTCTTCCAAAGATGATTTGCTTCTGTTTCATGCAGGTTTTTTTTTTTCTTTGGGTCGTTGAGTTGTTCTTGTCTGTCATGTACTACTAGTGTAAAAACTGCAAGGATTAGGGATTTGCAATTGACTCCTTCAATGGAAGTTTTTCGAGATAGCCAGCTGTCTTGTTTCAAGAAATTGTATTTATCCTAGTGACATTTTTAGCTTTAAAAGAACCCCCAAAAGACCTACAATGAAAAAGAATGAAGCTTAAGTTCTTTCAACATGTGTTCTGAAGTGTGGTGACAGAATTCTGGTATTATAAATATACGAATAATCTCAACATGACCGTTTAAGACTTGGGTTTTTGTAAAAGACTGTAATGATTGTCCAGTATCTCTACCTTAGCTTTTTGCTGTGTAAGCTTACATTTTACATACTTGCTGCTTAATCTCAAACTATGACTATGTAAGATTCTTTAAAGCTGATTAATTACTTGATAGCCCGATGGTGATTTTACCACAACTGCATTTTTTTGGCATATTCTTAAGTACTCTAGAAAAGGAGTAAAATATTGAGGTAGAGAATACATTAAAGAATACTGTAGACCCCAAAAAGGTATAAAGAAAGGCAAGATTAGACAACCTAGCTGTGGAAAGACTGCCACAAAATGAGAAAGGCATCAGATTTGTCTGGAAAAAGGTAACTGGCAGGTGATAATTTAATGTATGTAAAATCCCATTATGGAAAGAGAAACAGAACTGATATTCACTCTTTCTGAGGTAGGGAAACCCAATGATAGTTATATAGCCATGGGTTTAAAATTTTCTGATGCAGCATGTGATTAATGCACTTAACAGCCACAGAAAGCTGTGGTAGTCAGAAATGTAAATGTGTTCAAACAGGTTCAAAATGGCAAATTGATAGTGGAGAGCTTCACAATGCACCAGAAGCATCTGGCTTAGAGAGTCCCTAAACTACAAATGGTTGAACTCGGGGAAGCTGCAGTGGAGGACTGATCGCTTTGTCCTTTCTTGCTTCTCATGTGTACTCCTGTAGCTGGGATACCAACCTAGGCTGACCTTTACCTAAACCGGTATCTGTTGAAAAACCCTTAAATACATGGTTAAGAGGCACAGAAGACTCTTTTCCATTCTTGCTAGTGTAAAAATATCTTAGAAATGAAAATATTCTTTTAAGTAAATAAAAATTTAATAAAAAAATACTATAAATAAAAATAAAAGTCCATAGCAAAATCATCTGTTACACAGACTGCTAACCCTGGAGTAGTTCTCTTGTCAGCCAGTTCCATATAGCACACAACGCATGACTAGCGATCTCATTAAATGTGTGGTTAGAAATGGATTATAGCTGAAATTCCCTAAAGGTGACCTTTTTCAAACTGGTGTGACAGTAGCATTTCAGTAGGATACCAGCAAATCCGGCCAGTTGCACAAGTTCTGGCAGGTCTTTTCAGGAAGTTGTTTGAAATGATTTCTAGGTAGGAGCTGTTATGGTCAGGAATCAGAGATGAGGTTGGTGATAGTAGTCAATTTGTTTTTAAAGTATGTTATGTGCACAAAGACTATTGTGCAGAAGTACATAAATAACAATTAAAGGTAATGTTTGGTTGGAGTAATGGCAGTGGTGGAGCAGCAGTGGAGGAATTCTTTCTACTGTTTTCCAAATATGTTAAGCAGTCATTAATAAAGCTAAGTTTTCACATCTGTGCAGAGATGCAAATCTGGTTTCTTATGATAATATTTTATTCAACTTGTAGTTTTACTGAGATCAACTCCATCTGTAACAAAAATGTTTAAATTGAATTAATGGTATGTATTCTGTCCTTTCTGCAGTAGATGTGAAAACACAAGCAGTTACTGTAGAACCAAAAATGCATCCTCTGTGGTGAAACATTTAGCTGATCATGCTCATAAACATAATCAGCATATTTTTCCCCTTTCCAGTATGCACCTGGTAGGTGTAATTTTTTATAAAGCCTTGGGGATTTCTCTAAGAAATGGGTAATGCTGATTAATAGAACTTTTATTATGCATATATTCTAGTTTGTGGGTTTTTTTTTCTTTCACCCAATGTGACATGGAGGTTTATATGTGTGACAGTTTAGGACCTATTCAGGCTTGATTAAACATTAGGTTCTGCAAAAGATTAAATGCCTTTGCCAAATACTATGAAGTTCTAAAGACTGATATCTTTGTATGTTTTGGTGTAGAAGTGCATTGGCAGTCAAAGACTTGTTCTTAAATCTTTCTGTATCATAAACATGGTTGGTGTTGAAGTCTACTTATGGAGAAGAATGTCTTCTGGGTGAATCTTTTCATACCAGAAATTAGCAGTTTTAGAGATTATTGAGCTCATTCCTGAAGTGTGTTTAAACTGAGGTTATCGTTAATGACTTCATTTAGTTGTGGTTCATTGTTAATAATGTGTATTTACTAAGTTGAAATTCTCTGACCATTAAGACTGTGTATGAGTCCTAATTTAAATAATTAACTGGAATCCAAGTGAGAAAATATTCATGTTCCAGAACACCAACAAAATTAGCCTTGGGATTGTTATGGGCAGCATGCATCAGGTGAAGTTATTGTGACATGCCTATCTATTTAAAGGTGAATCAAAGCCTAAGATGTAACTGATGCCAAAGTATTACTGTAGTAGTTGCATGAAAATGTTGGCTACACCAAGTTTGAAGAGAAAGGTGGGAAGTACAGAGCAGTAAGAAGTAAAGCTCTTTAAACAGGACTCATATTCTAGTGCTCAAGTAACTGAACAGGGTGAGAGCATGCCTAGAAGCTCAAATTAAATTAATAAAATTGGATTATATGTAATCCAAACACTGGTGGAAGGAGAGGCCGTCACAGTGAGGAGACAAGGTTAAAATATAACTGGGAAGCCTTTCTGGGAGCTTGGGCAGTGGAGTCAGGAGTCAGCCAAGAGTGCGGGAGCAGGGAAGGGACAAGGTGAAAGGCAGAGACCAGGGCTCAGGAAGAGCTTGGAGCACAGCCACAGGTTTCCTATTTGCAGACCCAGTGCTGAGCTCCCTCGCAAGTAAGAGAAACAAGTTGTTGCCTGAGCTGAATTGCTCTGGCACAGGGGTCTCTTGGACATATACAGAGCTAGAGGTGTTCACAGGAGGGTGCAAGGCAGCTGCCAGAAGGTCTTGTTTTGCCACAAGCACTTACGCTGGCTCTGGTGAAGGGAGCAAGAGTGAAATGAGTGAAGGCTGCCTTCATCCCACTCTTGTCAGCTTGGTGGTTGGAACTAATTCCTTGCATCCCTCTCTCCCCAAGTGAAGCTCCTCACCCATTATGGGGCAATTCCAAAGCCATTTGGGCATCTCTTATTAAGCTTTCCATAACCCTGTGGTGTTTAGGCAATTTTTATCACTGTAAGTGTTACAGCGGTGTTTTGTTTTCATTGTAAGGATAATTTTTTTAAGAGAAAAGATATTTTTTGTGTATTCAGCTAGTTTTAGCCTGCTGTTGCTATTTGCACAGAAGAATAAAAAGCATCCTGTTTCACTTATTGCAAAATACAGTATAGACAACTCATGATAAATGTAGATGACTTCTGGATTCTTGGATTCTGTTTTTTATAAGCTGTGCTTTTTTTTTTTTTTCTTGGAAGAGCCATGCAATTTGATTTTCTTTTAAACTAATTTATCAACACTTTCTGTTTGTATCTGATTAGAAGTTGCATTTTGGTCAGCTAAAGTGACTGTAGATCTCTTCAAGCCAGAGTATCAGGTGAGAGCACTGTGAGTGAATTACTGTAAGATTTCTTTTTCCAAATGACATTATCTAGCAGGTTTAATTTAATAAATGTAATAGTTTAATAAAAGAATTATATTCCATTGGAGTATGACACACCTCCAGGCTACCTGATAGAAATACTGTAATAAAAAATTCTGTGAGCACTGGCTAAAGACTAGATATTGGGATTCATTAAGCATATGAAAGACTTTCTGAAAACATTGTGTTCTGCAGTAGATGGACACCAGTCCTGGGGACTGCCTGGAAGCCACACAGCCTTCAGCAGGAGCGCTGTGCATGAGGTGTGCCATGGTCAGCCTTGATCGGCGGGTGACACCCGAGTCTTGGTGCTGGGGTAAATATAGATTTGTTCTGGGAAGTGTGTGTGGATGCATCCTGAAGGAATCTGCGTCTTCTAGTGTTATGTAAAATTGTTTGTACTTGCATATGATTTGAAAATGCAAGTCATAGTATACGTAGCTTGTGAAATTCTTTCTCAGAATGTTATGATTCATAGTGGCAGTTGCTCCCTAAAGCGATGCAGATTTGAGTGTAAATGTGTTTTCTGAAGTCTCTGAATCAGTGGCAATTTTCCCATTGCCATCAGTGGAGGAAGGATCGGGCTGAACACAAATACCCAGTCACTAAACCTAGGTAGTTTACTTTGCAATTTTCTTTTTCGGGCTCTCAAAGACTTAAAACGTAATGGCTTTGTTATGCTGATCCTAGTTTGAGCTAGATGATGTTTGCTTGGCAGAACCATATTGCTTTAAACCTGAACAACATTACACAGAATCACACAATGTCAGGAGTTGGAAGATCATCCAGTCCCACCCCCCCACTCCCCCACCCAGGCAGGATCAACTAGACTAGATCACACAGGCATGTGTCCAGATTGGTCTTGAATGTCTACAGAAAAAGAGACTCCACAACCTCTCTGGGCAGCCTGTGCCAGTAATCTGTCACCCTCACAGTGAAAAAGTTCCTCCTTAGCTTAAGATGGAACTTTCTATGTTTCAGCTGATGATTGAAATTTAGGAGATTGTTTCTTTTATTAGAGATACAAAAAAGAGTAAGCTGCTATTAGCACTGAGAGAAAAAGAGATGACATAATAAACAAGTGTACTTGCTGTATCTGCTTGCCAATGAATATTGGCATTTCTGTTCATATTCGGTACTTTTTCCTACATCTCTATGGATGAGAGGGACACTCCATGCATAGTGGTGTGATGCATGAAGTGTGATGGACAGGAGCAGTGCTTAGGTGTTATAAATTTCAGTGGACTGATCCAAATCTCACTGAGGTCAATCAAAGCCTGTGATAGACCTCAGAACATTCTCACAGTACCCTTGGTTGCCAAGGAGGTGTGTTCCCTGCAGCAGTACCTCCTGACTTTGAAGACTTGTGGTTTTTGTGTTTGGGTTTTTTTTTAACTATTAAATATTAATTAAATTACATTATATTGTTGTTCTGAGTGTAGTTTACACAGACCAGTTCAAGGACTGTGTCTTTCTCCAGAAGAAGATGGGTTGCAGCACTAGAGGAGGAGGAGGATAAGTACATTTTTTGTCTTGTGAGAGTGAAATGTGGTGTTAAGCATCATGCTTTGCTTAGGCTCAGTAGCTGCTTTTTTGGGGGGTGGGTGGGGTGGATAGTGAGGCATGTGGCATATGTGGGTGGAGCAGGTAAGGGTTAAGTAATAGGAAAAAAGATTAAATGAAATACTGTCCATGTCCTCAATTTCCTTGATCAGTAGAAACTTTCACCGTTCCCCTAAATCTTTCAGTGTGACCGTGTCCAATGTGCTATTAAATGCTGACATACAAGCACTTGTAATGAAATTTTGTGGCTGTTGGGGAGTCATGAAGAGGACACTCCCTTTGCCCAAAGAGCTAATGCCCAGGCTCACATTTAGATGTAAGCTCGTGCTCATGATCCCACTTACCAAGAAGTGATGAGACTGAAAGAGGACTGGGGAGCATGTTAAGCAGAGTGACTGCAGAGCGCTGTGGAGAAGCGAGGTGCTGGGAAGCTGTCCTTGGTTGGTGCCCACCCCAGGCAGTGCCTATGATGTCTGGAGAGGAGAACAATTTTGCTGCCTTTCAAAGTATCAGGTATTATGTTCTGTGAAGTAAAAACGTCAAAGTTTAAGAATACACTTGTATCCTACACTTGTACCTTGCCTTCCAAACAGGAGAGGTTCATAGTTTTTTCCCAGCTTTCTTAAGAGAGTAGTCATATAGCTGGTATCTAGCTTGCACATAGCTCTTCTCTGCAGAGAGGGAACTGCCTGTTTGCTTCAGACCAGCTTTTAACTTCCACAAAGGTACTCAGCTCTCAGCTTGAATAAACTGAGCTATATCCTACTGCATGCAAGTACACTTGGCATCATTTTTAGAAATCTGAGGATTGGAAGGGAACAGAGTGGGCACAGTGTTCATTCACTGGGTGAGGAGAGGAAAAATCAGCTTTCTAAACTAAAAAGGCTGCAACATTTTCTGCCTTGTCTGAACAGTTGGGAGGCAGAAGATGTGACCCTGCAGAGATGCACATTTATGGGGTATAGCTGTGGTGTAATCCAGAACTTTTCGTTTCATTTGAAATGCCATTTACTTTGTTTACCTATCTGTACACCTACTCAGGGATGGCAGAACGTCTCTAGCTTGTGTTGTGGCATATTGCAGCCAGGAGCACATATTGCACAGTTCTTCAAATATCATGCAAGGAAAAGGCTGAAGTGTTTACATGTCTGGATATGGCCAAAAGAATATAGTTCCACTTGCTCAGTTTATTATCTTCCCATTTATGTACTTATGTATCACATACTTTGCATGCTAATAGGAATCCAAAGACTGTGTTATATTGACTTTTTAGGATAAATTTTGCATTATTAAACAATTTTAGTAGTGGGACATGGTAAATTTGTCTCCTTTAAGGAACCCAAGAACTAAACTTGGTAATTACTGCAAAATACAACTTCTTTTCAAAAGAAAAGAAAAAGGCTGTTAATTAAGCACAGCAGCAGGAATATTTGTATAAGAAGGCAAAGTATGCTGTGTTCTGTTGACTAAATTGTCTATATTGCAAGTACTTTGTTTTAGCTATCTTCTATTCATTTTGTCCTACTGTAAATACAAAATAGAATGGTTTATTCAAAAGAGTTTTTTTTTTAAGAAAGAAATTGTGTGTAGGCAAGTCTCAGTTTTGAACTGTCAGTCATCAGAATTTATCCAAAACTAAAGGTGGTACTAGATTGTCTATATAGTGATTTGTGGGAGGTTTTATTTAACACAAGTTTCTGTGTGGACCAAGGCCAAGGACCCTTTGCTTAGAAGATGGAGATGCGAAAGTGTCAGAACAATGAGAGAATGAGAAAGAGAACATCACCTCTATAGAGTAGTAGGTTTGCTAGAACACTGGTGTGCTTACCTTCAGCCTTAGCTGGTGGCTTCAGCAAAAAGTGGTGATTAGGATGATTGTTAGGAAGAGGAGGGGCACAGACTGTCTTGTGCTGCTGTGGCAAACTGCAGGACAGAGCACTCTCTTGTGCCAATGGAATGACTTGCACAGAGGTGATGCAGGCCTGAGACTTTGGTTAATCTTATTGAGGCCTGCTGCATTGAAGTAGGGTTTCATCCATCCCAGATTTAGGTCAAAAAGACTATGCAGGAGCCCATGACAAAAGTCTTAGTACCAGAAGTGAATGTTGTCTGCAGTGCTGAACACTGGCAGTTGTAAGCCAATGGCATCGTTCAGTGTAGGACTAATGAATGCCCCTTATGGAAAAATACCAGTTACTGGCAGTCTGGCCAATGGGAATTTTTCCTTTATCTTCCTGACTATTGTTATAAAATGTTAATTATGCAGTATGCTGTTGAATCAACAAAACAGTACATCAGTCTGGGGGGTGGGGGTGGGAGGGTTTTTCAGTGGTTGGTTGTCATGCCTGTTGTCTGTGGTTTTAGTTGCTGTTTACAGAGCATTTTTCTCTTAAGGAACTTTGTGTGTTTCCAGTTATGGGCATTTATCTGAACCTGTAATACTGCATTACCCCTTTTGCTTTGCTGGAGCATAATAAACCCATTAATGGATGAATGCAAATGTGGAGGTAAATGATATTAAAGAGAATAATATTGTAGAAGAGCAGTAAATATGTTATGTGTTTGTATTACTTGATGTCACCAGTTACTTCTCAGTCATGGGTCGTGGCTACTGTGTACTAGATCTTGCTCTGTTGCAAAACTTAAAGATTTCTTCCCGCTTCCATGTTTTTACAAGTACTGTGTGCTTTACTTGTTTTGGTGTTTTGCCACTGCATGTATAATACATGTATTATGTACAACCAGTTTTGGTTGCTGTATAAAAGATTTTACTATGTCAAGAAAGTATTTGGGGTACCTGCTCAGCTGTATTGGTAGTGGCAGTTCCACTGCAATTACAATTTTAAATCCCTTCTAGAAAAGGCTGGAGAAGTTAATGTTGAGATCGTTTAAGACTCTGGACAAGGAGGTATTAATCTCCTTCTGGAAGGGTCCAAGATGGCTGGAGACATTGCAGAACTGTTAAATGAACTTCTAATGATGTCAGCTGAGCACTAACAACAAAAGTATGTCAAGCTTTTCTCTTTCAGTGACGATTTAGTGATCAATAACATTAAAACGATCCAGGCAGTGCACTAGGGAGAATTACTGCTCTTTTCAAGTGGTTCTTCAAATTTTAAGACAAGCTTTGTGGTGTTTCCAGTGATGATAATGATTAATGCTTCCTTTGCTGTTGACTGCACTAGGGTTTTTTTCTTTGTAGTTTGTATACTTACACGTATAAGAAGTTTACCGCTGTCGCTCCCACAGGTCACTTCCAGCCATGCCTAGCTGCTTAATTAATTGACTTGTTATGATGGTGGATAGTTATTTGGTTCTACAAATCTGTCTGAGTGCCTTTTTCCCTGAGGACACCACTGTACTTTTCTCTGGAAGGTGTGAAAAGCAAGAATAGAAGTTGAACTGTCAAATAACCGCACCTAGAAGTGTTCAAAGAGCTGGAGAAGAGACTAGAAATAATTCCCTTCTTCTGAACACTTTTTAGAGTATGTTATGCATTGTGCAAATGTGTGCTTCTAGGGGAAGGGCTGTTTGACCAGAAAAGGAAGCAGAGCTTGTGGAGAATTAACTGCAGGGACCTATCCCATGTAGTCCTACATAAATATTCTCTTAGAGAAGATGTGGCTTCTATTAATTATTACACTGTAATGAAGGAGATACAGAATGATGCTGGAGTACCTACTGTTGCCAAAACACAAGGGCACTCAGAATAATACTGGAGTGTCTATTAACATAGACTACAAAGGTTTTGATGGACCTACAGAATTCCTCTCTTGGTCTGGAGCATGGGGAAAAGGGAAACATGTCATGAATCCAGCTTAAATTTTTTGAATAACATTTCTCCTGTAATTTTTTTCTGTAGGCAAGGGTACTTTGTGTTTGAAAAATTCATCCTGTTTGGCTTCTCAGAACAGAGAAAATGTGTCTGATGTCAGGTGTTAAAAGTCAGGAACAAAGAAGTCTGGTATCATGGAATGTGTCTGCCAGCTCCAGACAACAGGCTGGATGTGTAGAACAGGAGAGCAGGGGAGAAAGCTCAAAATGTGACCAAACGAAGCCTCAGCTAAGTATTTCTAATCTTTGCTCGAGTTTGCCAGCTGTTTGTAAATAGCTGCTTTACCTCATTTTACGGTTAAATATTTCTGCTCTTTCCTACTTTTTTTAAACTTATCTTTCCACTTAAAAATAGAAGATTTTATTTTATTGCAAAGCAAATGATCATCAGTTAATGGTAAGGATCATTAGTTACATTGTCAATTTGAAAACATGCATCTGCAACCCTTTTTCCATGTAGTAATGTGCTTTGCCCTGTATGTTGGAATTAAATCTCTGCTGCTTTGAAGCTATCGGAAATGTGCTCACTGTTCCAAACGACTGCTCAAGCTGCAGCAGTGCTGAGCAACCAGTTAATTTTGATTCAGATGTAGAGGTTTTAGATTTTCTCAATTCCACACACACCCCCATCCACCATAACCTTGTTACTGTCAACTCAGCATCTGACCATTGATTGTGATCTGTGGCCTTGCCTACTGTGGGAGATTACTGGGAAATGGAAGACAAATTGACTAAAGATATAAAAACAACACATAGAAATCCAGATTAAATCCCCTCTGATGAATGTCAGAAGTAATAGTGCTTTTAGTTCACTCTCATTGCAATTCCCTGCTAGTATAGGTTCAGTTCTTAGAAACATACATTTTGACTTGGCTTTTAGCCAGTAAATCTTATTTCTGTACTGTTCCCAAGTAGTTTAAAGCAGAGTATTGAACCAGTCTGTTCACTGCTTTCATGGTTCTGCCTGAGATCACCTTACAATATCAGGGTGTGCCAGAACTTGGAATGATTTACTGTGGTGCTAACACTGGACTAGTTAGTGACAACATTGTGTTGTCAGCAGACGTGGTGAATATTACTGTTTTGGTTCTTTTATGCTTTTCTAAACTTGTGCTGTATTTGACAAAAGTATGGAGGTGAAATTGGTCTTTCTGTATATTCTTTACGTATTAAATATTCCTCAAAACATTGAATGGTGGTTACTTTATGATAACTAACTTTAGATCATGTCACAGTTATTGTGTTTATATCTTTTACCCTCATAATTTACTTAGCTTACAACTAAATTATTTTTGTTGCCGTAGTAAAATAATGGCAAGTCCTTTTTTTGAGTGTGTAACAGTAGTTTGAGAGATGACAACCTCATGCCTTGTCTTTTTGGGAAGGAATACAAGGTGTTGGACAAAGAAGATAAAATGCTTTGTTGCATTTAAGATTTGTGGTAAGAGAGAGGCAGGCTTTAATTTCAAGATTTGCAAGGACACTATGCAGCATGATAAAAGTTCTTTTTAATATGCTTTTTCCAAAAAAAGTGATAGGATTACAACACTGAAACCAGAAGGTTGGAGAAAGAAATGCAAAGGCACGGAAAAGACAGCAAACAGATGCTTTTATTGAATGAGGGAAGATTCTTTGTGATGAAGTAGCATCACTCTCCAGAAGCATCAGTGTTTTAAACCACTCTATTAGAACAGAAATTAATTTTTTTTTTTCATTTTCAGCAGCTTCAAGAATGTTAGATTTTTCTCTCTTGTCTTTGCTAACAGTGAGGTTAAAGAGGACACAGCGTCTCTTGTGCTGGGCTGCTTGGCCCCAGCCTGAGTAGCCAGTCTCCCTGCTGGCCGTAGCCCTGCAGGCTGCATGACGGGGGAAGCATCGCTCCCTTCAGAACAGCTTTTACTGAAATCAGTGTTAACACCTTTGTCATAAGTATATTGAATATTGTTTGTGTGCAAAGTTGTTAATTATCCTTATAGCAACAGTTTTTAAATCTTAGTATATCTGCATCTTATCTTTCTGCAGATAATTCTTCCTTTTCATATATAAGGCTGGGGATTGTATATACACGTTATTCTTGTAACTAACATGAAAAGCTGAAGAGTTTTGATGCTGATCCTACTTACTATTAATATTCCCATTTTTCTGGGCTGTATCCTGAAGCTATTTAACTTTCTTATTTTTCCAGACTAATGGAGTCCCTTCAGCCATAGATTTTTCCATTTTCAGTGGAATAATTATACTTTCTGAGCCTGATTCATTGTTCTCTACTGTTTTACTGAAGTCAGTTACTGGAAATAGCTTTGGTTTTTTTGGGGTTTTGTTTTATTTTTTGGCAAGGCTTAAGCAATTTCACCTTGGGATTTGGTTGGCTGGACTGGAATCTGTATATTCTTAGTTGGTTGGATACCTTCCCTTTGGATTTCCCCTTCCCTCTTTGAGCTGATATATACAGTGTGGCAGTGTGACAATCCAGGCAGGTCATAAGTAACTCTTGACAGAGGTCTTGCTGAAAACTTAATTTCTTGGCTTTTTGGGAATTCTTCCTTCAGAGAACCATTTCTCTCTTCCTGTCCTATGGTTTTAATTCTATTTCTCAAGTCTTAACTACTCAGTTTGTCCCTTTTACAGGAAGCTCACTCCCTTTCTTTTACATATTTTTTTAGGGGTTATGATGCCAATGTAGATTCCTCTCTGTGAGGAGGGGTTGGTTTCTGCAGATGTGCTGAAAACCACCCAGGGGAAGCATGGAACTGAGGCGAAAAGACATTTCACAGACACTCTTTTTGTTGCTGGATCCTGGAATTCAGACCTCCTGCTGCAGTGCAGGGGTTCAGAACGGACCATCATCTTGTTCTTTCCTTCTCTGTCCTGTAGAGCTATATTAAAGATGCATTTTGTTGACTTCCTATGTTCCGTTTGGAATTTGCCAGTGCTGTTAATACTCTGTTATTTTGGGAAAAAAAAAGCCTCCAAACTGACTTGTGTCCTATAAATCACAATTTCTGACTAGAAAGAAAAATATTAGGCTGAAAATATTTTCAGATTTAAATTATCCATACTTAAATGGATGAGGAAAAAATCGGATACAAGTACTATTATGCTAGCCAGTTTTATAGAAACCAGTGGCAAGAGAAATGAGTTATGTGAATAATATGTTTGACAAGTGATAAATAAGTCTCAACCTGCAGGTTTTAGAAGGGGAAATAAACCTTAGGAGCTTTATTTTGGATACAAATTGAAAGAGATTTCAGAACAATCACTTCTGCAGCCAAGTAAAAATATCATTCCTCAGAGGCTACTGTTACCAAAGTCAGCAAGTTATTATTCCATTTAAAATCTCTGTAGTTGTGTTTTATTTTTCAAATATACCTTGTTTTATAAGGTTACAACCATGGGAACAGAAATCTAATGTTTATGAAATAGCAATTCCTGCTGCTTTTGCAAAATGTTTTGACATATGTGTTTTATAGAAAAGGTAGATTATCCTGAGGCTTTCAGGGTGTTGTGTCTTCCTTCTCCCAGAAGAAGGACCCCCCAAAAGAAATATGCTAGATATTAGGCACCAAGTAACCATCCGTTGTTCTGGATACCACATATTATCTGTTGTATATAAATTTATATATTGTAGAATATACAGATTCTTAATTGGTAACCTGTTTTATTCTTCAAAGTTTTATCTATGAGATGGTCTGGTCTAACATTTATTTTAGTGGGTTGTCATTTCTAAATAAGATCTTGTTGAAAAATAATCTTATTAAGAGCTGTAATTACAAGGTATGTGAAAAGCTCTGGGAGGACCCTGGATTAGTGTGGTCTAGGTTTCAGTGATGTTTGAGTGTTGAAGTAACTGTTGTAGCTGGAACGTCTTGATGCAATAAATAACTGCAAATCGTATTCTTTCTCGGTTGTGATTTTTCTTCAGACCTATTAATGTTGCAGTCCTACCAGCCTATCATTTTCCTGCCATGTGTCAGCAAGACCCTTAATAATGGCGAGTTAAGCGCACATGTAACTAATTGCAGGATCGTGGTTGAGCATTGTTGTGAGCCAGGTTCTGCCTAGGTCTCCTGGAGAGAGGAAGGGTTCAGAGTTTTACTTTGTATCACCACTTCCCACAGCATATAGGGGAGAAGTTGCAGTCTGCTACTCTGCCTGAAGCTGCCCAGGTGTAGAAGGGACATGTTACACACTATATATTGCTCTGATTTTATCTTCTCATCCCTGGATTTGTTTGGAGCGCAGCTTGGCAGAAGTGTTGACCAGAGCCTGCAGAACTCAGTGCTGAAATTTTTGTACTGTAACAGCCTAATTCTGTGTTCATGTTCTTGGTCTACAGGTTTATTTTGGGTGGCCTTTATTATGTTTATTATATAGGTGGCCTTCAGTAGCAAGGCACCCTCTCTCTGTAGGTACACAGTAAAGGAGCATGCAATGTGTCCCATTTTTGTTACAGAGATCAAAACCCAGGGCCGAAGGCTACAGTTGAGCTTGAAAAGTAGTGAGAATTGAAAATTAGTTCTGCAGTTGAGCCTCGTTTTATTTCTTACTGACATTCATTCTCATGAGTGGTTTTGTATTTAAACTTTTATTTATTTTTAAAGGTGAAGAAATATGATATCCAAACAACTCCTCACCCCTCAAGTCTAGCCCAGTAGTGACCTATAACTAGTAAAAAATAAAAGTAGATTTCTCGGATCTTTCTTCCTTTGCAGAAGCAAATGGTGAAGGTATGAGCCTAGAGCATACAGAAAAAGTTTTAACTGCTGCTGTAATTTGAGTGACAGAGCTGTAACTGTGCCTCTTTGCAAGAAGATGGGTTATTCATAACTAACTTCCCATTAGTATTTTTTGCCACCAGCACAGTATTTACAGCTGAGAAATTCTCAAGCCTTATCTGCAATTTCTAGTTATCATTTGATTTTTTTTTTATTTCACGTTTTTCTTGTTTTAAGTGGTCATTAAACCAATTCAGATAATTAAGGGGATGTATTTTCTTGAGACTTGAATTTTGGGAACTGTGCTTTTACATTTCTAATGACCATACTTGGTTTGTGTGAGGAAAAGCTGTGCAAGATGAGTATTGCATAATATTCTAAGCAGGATTTTCTTGCCAAGGTCCAGTTCTAACACAGTCTGTGACCATGCTTTTGAACTGGCTGCCCATGCTGACAGAGCCAGATGCTGCAGAGTTCATAACTTCTGGCAGAGTCCCTGTAGCTCTGCTTTTGGGTGGGAGGGCTGTTGAGGGGGCTGTGTGCCGCTCATCTTCCTCCTGCGGTGGGACAGTCAGCCCTGCTGAGTGTGAGGGGATATGGCTGGGAGTTGAGGGTCTTTGAGGAGCCATCTCAGGCTCTCAGGGGTAGGGACTTGCAGTTGTAAGTAAAGGAGGTTGTGGAGGCTGAGGATGCTGCTGTAGAGCTGTGGGGATATGGGGCAAGGTATACAGCACACTGTGTTCATTCCTCAAAGCCTTTTGTTCTGTCCAATGACTTAAGTGACTTCCACCTCTAATTTTCAGAGGATGTTTATTCAGAAGTGTCATTTCTTGTCTTTCTCATGCTAATTTATGTTGCAGTGGCTTATAATGATCATCCCGTTCCCAATTCTCACTACAGCGTTGTTATGTTTGGCCATGCCACAGAGTTTATGTACTCAAATGTCCTTATGCTAACTGTCCCTCCAGATGCTTTCTTTTATGATAGCTATTTTCTGATGATCCAAGCCTTGTAATAGCTGAATCTGTAAATATTTTCATTTCATCTTTAAGCAGTGTATGACTGCAGAACATTTGACTGCAGAACATTTTACTGCATTCTTTCAGTTCCAAAAAAAAAAAAAAGAAGCTAACATGCTTTCCATTGTTTTTTCTTTTTTTTTTTCTTTCCTCTTCCAGGAACTACGGCATTTTTGGATATCAAATGTATTTCCTACTGTAAAGCAGTATTGTAAAGCAATGCACTGCTTTCCTGCTACTGTAACCATTAATTTCAGTGTGTGATGGTTTTAACAAACACTCTCCCTTGGGTGGTTTTCTGGTAATTCCTTTCCTGCCTAATAGAAATCATTGGGTCAAATTAAGTTTAGATGCAGCTAATAGTTCTCTTACACAGTTACAACTTATGTAGGATGTATTTTTGCTTATTATTTCATATTAAGACATTAAAAATCCAATCAACTGAAAACATGGAATGGTTTATTTCTTAGTTTATCTTGTAAATGGCAATGGAAACTGCTTTTCTTTAGCTCTGTTTTAGAGGGATTGAAGAGGCCAGTTTTTCTCGTGATGGGTTGGACCTTCCTCTAAATACTGTCTCAGTGATTTTTCCAAGGTCTAGAGGTCTCCAAGCTGATGGATGAATTTCCTCTTCCTGTCTTCATTTTGTCAATTTTGTTGTGAAAGTAGGAAGTAGAGATAATTGCAGGCTTGGTTACAAATGAGATCCTCCAGGCTTTTCATGGATGTTGTTTGTATTGAAATACTCATACTTAGCAAAACCTTGGGTTTGGGCTGTTAATCCAAGAAAGGTGTTTAAATGACTGTCTGGACTTTGAGAGAGCTTTAACAAAATGTTTATTTTGATCAAGACAAATTATAGATTGGGTTTAAAGGATATGTTTTTCTGGTATCACTGAAGTGTAACTGCTACCTCAGGATAACTAGCTGTGGAAACAACTGGTGTATGTACTCATTGTAATATGCTTCTGATTGACTTTGTCTCCTTATCACTTTCAGTAATGCTGATGGTTTTAATAATGTTTAAAACAAACCAGTACAAGATAGCAAAGACCTCACTGCATTGGCAGACAGTCCTAGGCCCTCCTGTAGTAGCAGTGTCTAGCCTTGGAAAGAAAGCTAAACCTGGGGCATTAAATTGTGTTGTTATTGTATAATTTCTATAAAAGTCAATTTAAAGGATAGATTTGGACTAGATAAAGCTTTTTTGGGAGGCAACTATGTTACAAAAAGGTGATGCAGTTCTCCCAAAATATACTTATCTGCTGAAAAATGTTGGTACCAGATAGATCCAGAACTTCACAGCTGTGCATCAAGGATATACAAAGAAAAGAACGTTGTCATTAAGACAGAGGTGTTGGTTTGTAAATAGAAAAGATAGCTCGTAAATATTTTTATTCCTACCCAAGCAATTAATGTAATCTAAACAGAAGCTTAGTATGTTCCACTAGAGAGTGATGCAGCATGGACGAGAATACTTGAGAAATGAAGGGCTTATCTCTTGTGTTGTTCATTCTAATCACAGCAATAGACTTCTAAAGCACCACTTATGTATCTGTGGGTCTGTTCTTTGCCCTCAGTATCAACCAGCCAGCCTCCTGCTGAACTGTGATGGAAATCTGAGGCAGATACTGCCTTTTTCTGTCCACTGAAAACTTGTGGGTGGGGCTACATAGATATTAATGGAGGCAGTTTTTAAAATAAGAGTTAGACAGGGCTTTGAGACAGTTTGCCTATGTGGACACTTAATGTCATCTTTAGGTTGCTTATGTCTCAACTGTCTTCAGGCGGTTCTACAGATCAATTCTATGATGCTGGCTCTTGTCATGAAAGTTCATGTTAAAAGATGAGCCTACTCTGTGTCCTGGTGAATGTTTGAAAATGAAGGTATGTCTTTGATGCAGAGTCTGCACACTCAGTGTTGTTTGAATTCCCCTCTGTGCTGCATCTGTTGTTAACATCTAAAGATCTTGTTTTAGATAAGTCACCTTCCCAAAAGCCTGTGTGGCTATTGCTAGAAGCTAGTGAAGCCAGTTCTGTATGCCATCAGCAACAAGCGGTCTACGGATTCAGTAAAACTGGTCTCACAGGAGTGTTCCCCATGATGTAAAGCCTTTGTGTATATATAAGCAAGAAGTAAAACGACATTTTCCCCCCCTCCCTGGTATTGTGTTCAGTTCCTCTCAAAAAGGGCAAGTAGCAGGGATGGGAAGATAGGAGAACAATTTTTCTGTTTGACAAAGTGGGACAGACAATTTTATAAAATAAGCATAAACATTTACCCTAATTATTATTATGGACTCAATGATCTTAAAGGTCCAACCTAAATGACCCTGGGATTCTATCTAGGCCTGTCCTTATAAAACTCATTTTCTGAGTTGGCAGTTTTCTTGATTGGTCAAAAAAGTGACTGTGGACAAATATATGCAGAAAATGCCATGTAAAGGACAAAAATGTACATGATTTCACGCAACTTTATAATCTTGATCTTGCACATATTTGGCAAGAAGCCTGTTTTTCTAGAGGTGAAAAGTGCATTATATGCTCCAGTCAAAACTGACTTGATGTGAGTGAGTTAATGCTGTCAGTATAACACCGACAACACTTTGTGTGAATTTAGCTACATCCAGCAGTGAAGCTGTTCTGTATGTGTGGTGACTACTCGAGATGTGCAATAAGTAAAGAAAGGGTGTGAGGCTGATCTGCCTTATGCAAACATTCATTAAAAAGCCAGTGTATTAAGATCTAACAACAAGCAGCTGCGTTTGTTTAGCCCTTTTCTGATATCAACACAAACAAGGGATTTAACAGAAAACAGAAATCTTGTATGAGCTGTGTGTCTTTGCCATCACTCAGGTCAGGGCTTTGCTTGGAGTCTGCATTCTGAGCCTGTGTGTAGCAGATCATCACTTTATGATTCTTCACACATCCAAAGTCAAATGGCTCAGTATGAGACTAAATGAATGAGTGTGAAGAGCAGACTTGTTCAACGCTGCAGAAATTACTGGCACTCAGGATACACAGGCTGCATAAGTACCTTGGCACAGCTTCCAAGGTGTGCTTGGGCCTCCTGCTCTTTCACTGAGTGAAAACACAGGCAGAAGACGTTCAGTGTCACTTGGGGTGGAACCTTCATAGAAGGGTATGTTATCCTTAAATTTTTAGTAAAGCTTTGCAACAGGCAAGAGACGTACGATAATTAAGTTTTTCCTTATAAATAAAAATAAATGGCATGATTGCTTCAGTCTTAGTTTTCCACTGAGTGTTAGTGGGCTCAGGTATGGAATAGACTTGTTAAGGAAGTTCAGACTCATGAAAAATTATTTTGCTATTCTTAAAAAAAATTCTGTATCTGTTTCACTGCACACCCTGGAGCCTATAGACAGCTTTTAAGCACTCAACTTAGTTGAAAAACTCAGAGTCACTTGTGGTAAAGGAGCATAATTTTTGTGGCTCTGTGGGCAATAACTTGATTTTGTAAAGAAGTGCCATAGCTTTTAGGAATAAGCAGCAGGTTAGAATTTGAACTAAAGCAAAACCTATGTGAGGATTGCACTGTCTGGCTCATCCCCATACCAACTGTCATTATATGTCTTTGTCCAATTTTGATAGAAACAGGATAAAAGGGGGGAAGTAGTACAAGAGGAGCAGTTTTGCAGCTATTCAGAAAACAATGTAGTAGGAAGATGGCAAGGTTTTAACAAAGTAGAATGTTTTTTCAGTCTCAGTTCATCGTGTGCAGATGATAGACCTGGGTGCATGTTTCAGCCAATACAGGTCCTGCAATGTTGCTGAGGTCACAGACTAGCTTAGGTGTCAACATCTGAATGGTAAATCACCATAGTGGATGCACTGCTAAGGATGTTGAAAATATTTACAGAAAATAATTTTACTGAGCTTTAATGATTTAAATATAGTAATGGTCAATTCTTGACTTGAGTTTAGCAGCAGCTGCCAGCACACAGATTTTGCACATTTCTCTGCGTTTCTGGGCATTGTAAAAAAGAAACTCATTTGTATGCAAGGCTCATAGTTCAGTAGAAACTATCTAGTGCTAGCAGGGAAGACCTGCTAGAAACTGCCAGTAGCTCTCAGGAGAGCTCAAGGTTTTATGTATGTTGCAAAGCTGAGGAGGCATTCCCAGAAAACTCTTAATTATGGAACATGTAGTTAATCCTAATAGTTCTGTTCCTCAGGCTGTGCTTCAGCTGAATCAGTGGGGAAGCAAATCATCTTTGTCTCCTGTGGGCAGGAAGGAGAACATGCTGTGAGAAAATGGTGGCTTTACTTTCTAATACCTTACAGCTTGGTCTGCAGTGCTCACAAAGGGAAGACAGTGGAGCTGAGACTGCTTGAGCAGAGTCGTGTCTGCACTTGAGAGAAATCTTGGACTTTGCTCATGCAGTTTGTGTGTCACCCCACCACCACTCTTGCTGGACTAACCAGCTGTGGAGGTGAGCCTGCACCTCTCCTGATGCATGGAGATACTCTGTGTATACAGTTTCTGCCAAAGTACATACCTGATCTGGTAAAAGACCTGAAGGAGCGACCACAGGATTGATAGCAAGTAGTAATGACAGGCTTTGTCTTCCTCCTCCATGTACATTCTCAAATAATTAACTTCTCCAGCAGTGTTTGAATGAGTGCAAAGAGAGACCGTATGTTTTAAACATCATAAATGCAAGTTTTAATATTTTTCAGTTAGAAGAGCTCTAAGTCTGCAATCCATTATTTAGTATTTATTTGCCATTTTAATCACGTTTCCAGAGCCAAGTGACAATTAAAATGAGAGCTGAAACAGTAAATCCTACTCTATGACAAGCTTGCAAAATTCCAGTCTCCTACTCAGCTATGGTGAGTAATGAGTTTTGATGGGTGTGTAATATAACATTAGGGATCCCTTTTCTCCTCTACTATCACTGTAGGGGTGTATTCTGAGCTTGGATCAGCCAGCTTTCCTACATTTCACTGAATGTTCCTTTACCATTAGTTACAACTCTTACTTATTAGAACCTTCTTTTTATGGCATTAACTGCATAAGACGTGGACCCTTTGTTTAGTGTTAATTTCCTATTGATGAGGCTTTATTTCCTTGGCCTGGTGTAAGAGATGCTTTTCACAATCATAGGCATAGCAAGCAGTTCAAAGTGAGAGTCTCTGGAGGACCTTTGCTCTCCCTCTTGGACAGTCAGTAGAGGTGTTGCGCAGCAATGGACAATCTGCTTACTGCTTCATCCTGAAGTGTTAGTCTTTATCTACCATTAGATGAGAGGAAGAATTCTGTCACTCCCATGCCAGCCCAGACCTTCAAGAGGTCTGGGCTGGCATGGCATCCACTACACTAGAGTGAGACCACTCTAGTGTAGTGGATTTTGGCAGACGTCCTACCGCAGTGGGTGTGCATCTATTCCTGTGGGCAGGTATGTATGGCTGGTAGCTGTAGGACCAGATTGCAGCAGGCCCCCTTGACTGCAGAGGGGACTGACTGCGGTGCTGTTGTCCGGCCTCCTGGAAATGCGCTGAGGTAGGCACGATGCGTGCAAGGGCACTGGTTGGCATATCCTCCTGCCCTCCTGCTGTGTTCTCTTACTGTGTACCGTGTGCTGCGTTCTGCCCTCTCCTGCTTACCCAGGGGAATTTTCCCACACTTGACTTTTTTTTTGTTGTTGTTGTTTTGTTTTTGTGATTTTGGGGTTTTTTGTTTACCTCAATCAAACTAGTTGATATACGTGGCCAGTGCAGCCAGCAGTGGGACTGGTAGGACCCTGCCATTACAGGGGACAGAGAAGAGCTTTTACAGATGCTCTCATTTCTTTTGTGGCTATGGGAGGTGAATTTTTATCTGGCTTTTACAAGAAGGAGCCTTTCTTTGAGTTTTGCATCTTACAATGAACGCAAACATTTTCATTAATCCTATTGCATATTGTACAAGATAGCGAAGATTAAATAATGGGAGCGGTGGAATGTGGTTATTCCAACATAATGCTGGGATTCAATGAGGAGTCAGAAGGATATTAGTACAATAGAGGCTACAACCATGATTAAGAGCCCACAAAAACCTCTCTGATAACACTGTCAGCAGCCTGCTGCTGTTGCTGGATCAAAGCTTGATGCAGACTGCGTAGTAAAGGAAAAATGGTAGGGGGATTGCTTCTCATTTGTCATCAAATCCATCCGGCAAAACCTGTTTTTACCCCTATTCAGTTCTGAAAGCAAGTGTAGCAGCAACAGATTTCATACAGGGGCCCTTGCTGTCATTAGAGTTTTGTGCAATATTTCCTTTTACATGTGTATGTGCAGACTGTTTTGTTGAACAGAATGGCAAGAGTTTTGGAATAAAAATTTATAGTACAAATTAAATACATTTTGGGAAGCTGACACTTGAAATGGAAATAGTGGAGGAAAATGAACATATTGAACCACCCACTTATTGCTTACTCATTCTGTTTCTTGACACACTCAGCTTCTGCTGGGTTTGCCACAGCACAAAGATGAGGAAAGCTGATTCTTCACTTCCTTGTCCCTTGCATTACTGCTCATGCTTGGCAAGAACATCATTTTTGTGTTGATCATCTTGGAAGACTGCAGGGAAAGATATCAGAGATGTCACAGAGATTGTGTTTTCTGGTATTGGGTAGGTATAAGATGTGTAACATGAATGACTAGCAAGCAAGTTTCTTGGCTATATGCATAATATTATTTTTTAATAGAAAAAGATTACAGAAAGAAAAGAAAAATGCTCCAGGTTTATACAAGCTTTCTACAAGTCATTACCTCCCCGGTCCACTTCTGTGGGAAAAGACAGCTTGCAAGAACAGCAGCATATGACTTCCTACATATATTAAAGTTGAGGTGATCTTAAATGATACATGACTCCCCCATCTAATAGTACATTAAACACAAAAAACTCTTTCAAATGCACTTTGGCTAAGGTTGCAAATTTAGGCATTCAAAGTGTAGGTCCTTGTGTGCAATTGTCTTAAACGTTCTCTTGACCTCTCCTCAGATGCTGGCAACGCAACTTACTTTCTTCATAGCTTTGCTCTTCCAACTGCTGAATTATTTCAATGCTTTCAATTTTTTTTAGTTCTTTAAAGGCAGGCACCTGATTTCACTTTTGAGCTGTATGTTCATACACTTGCCAGATTTCACCTCTTTGAGATGAAATTTTCAGCTCAAAGAGGTGAAATCTGGCAAGTGTATGAGCAACTGAAAAAAATGCAAGCTCTTGCTAATGAGTAAAATTAGCAATGGATGGTTTGGCCCTCAGTGTGCATGACTTCTGAACATACAGCTCAAAAGAGAGCTGAAAACATTTCCTCAGCATTTACTAAAAGGAAGTCTGATCTGCTGAAAAAGTCAAGATTACAGTCTTGAGAAAGTCAGCATCCATTAGTTTTCTCTTTCAGTTTGCTCACAGCCTGTGTAGGTTAGGCTGATGCCCTTGGATTCTCACTTTTTGTGAGTAATGTATTTGCATTAACATTATAAAGGGTTTTACCTTATAAGAATATGAAATAAAAAGCATCTAAACCCAACTGCAAAAAGCCCCTCAATCTCAGCATTAGGATGGTATTCGTGGCCACATTTGATCCTGTTGTCTCTGAAAAAAAATTCTGGTTTCTACCTAAGTTTTGGGGGTGAGCAGGGTAGTAACTTTTCTCAGAAGCATAAATGACATTGCTATTTGATTCCACGGGCAGTAAATTAGAAAAGATGTTCTCAGTATGAAAAATGCAAAGAAAATATGCTGTCGAGCTTGCAAATTCACCTTGATCTTACAGACCTTTTCTGGGAACCGTGGCTGTCACCAACAAGATTTGGTTTACTGTGTCAAGTGACTGTTGGAGCTCAGAGGTAGCATCACTGAGATAAGCTGGGTGGCAGTGTACTGATGGTCAGGATGATACATAGGCACAGCTCAGTTCTTTGTATGCAGCAGTGAATGTCACCCTGCAAATGGACCTGTTTTCCCCTTGAGGATAGGGTTGTTTCTTTTTAATGGTTTGGGAGGAAAAATAAGAGTTTCAAATAGTACCTCATCACTACCCACTCAGCATACCCCAAAGCATTGTATTTTCATAAGCATATGCTGTTTAGATGAAAAAGATATTGTAAATTTCTTACAGAACATTCAGAATCTACAGCTGCGTAACTAACACGGAGATTATGCATCTTTGAACTAACACTTTCTCATAAATTCAAGCAACTAGATTAAAAACTAAGGGAGAATGCATTCACTTTTCCCCTCCTTAAAGCCCTGATGGTTTTGTTTAAAAAACAAACAAAAACGAACCCAAAGATAAAACCCAACAAAACCAAAACAACAAAAACTCAACCACATAACTGGTCAATATTTCTTCACAGAGATAAAGGTGCTTAGTTTGTTGCACTGGTGGGAAACAATTAGCAGTTTCCTCTGGGTGCGTTTATCTTAGCATTTCAGCTGAGACTGAGTGTGCTCTAGGATCGAGCCCCTGGATTGTTCCCTGTTACTGAGCCAACTTGGGGCTTGCTGCAGACTGGTTTGGGGAGCACAGCCAGGCTTTGGGGTGGGTAAAAGGGGTGCAAGGATGCTCCTCTCCCTCCGGAGTGTCCAACCTGGGGCTGGGTTAGAGCAAGTCCCAGCTAAGCCCTTGATGTGTGTATGTGGGGTGGGGGCACAGCCTCAACACCAACAGTTTTGTTCTGCGAGCCTATTCCAGTTGGGTCGTGCTGCTTTGCTGATGTACAGACAACTTGCTTTTGTGTGCCAAAAGGGTTTTAAAGATGGGCAGAATTAAGAGTGGGTAGTATACTATAATGTGTAAAGCAAAAATCTGCAGAAGATATTTGTAGTAGTGTTTTGATCATGTGTGTGTAATTATGTGCTAGAAGCTGTTGTTATTTTTAAGTGTACATACTTTGTAATAATAACTGGTATTTATAAAAATTAAATTGTATTTTTTGCTAGTAATAAAAATCTGAGGTAATTTTGCTGGAGTGCTGCTGAGCAGCTAATTTTCAGACTTAGTTGTTTGAGTGTAATGCAGCTATTCCTTCAGTTATGTGGAAGTTTTAAGAAGCCTGAGTTATGCAACGTTTTGTGTTAAAATGGTGTTTATTAATAGATTTACTTGCTCTCTTTGGATTAATGCAACTAATTAGACTGTTATTAAGTTGCTCACATAGAAGACAGGACTATCCTGAAGTGCAGCATTGCTTGAGGAGATCTTAAGCCATGCATACAAAGTTAAGGGTACCTTAAGGACTTCAGTGTTGTTGTGCCATAGCCTTGAAAAGAAGCAACACCAGCAAAGTCAAATAGCTTCACCCAATGCTTAAGGTCAGGATGGAAAGGATCATCAGATGTTGAACTTTCCTGGTTTGGGGCTTGGGCCCTGGGCAGTCACCAAGATCTCAATTTGAGCAATTCAGGCACTTCCACATTAGAAGCTTTATCCTGTTTACTGTCCTCACCGCAGGAGCTCTGGGGTGATACCACCATATCCCGCTGAGACACAGCAGGAATTTGCACAGTCAGTTATGTCAGTATTGGTGAAACTGAGGCTGGGCACCTGTGTATGTCAAAGGGTCTGCTGTCACACCACTTCAGCATAAATCCTGCCCCTGTGTTGTGCCTTGACCCCTGTGTCTTCAGACTGTTTCTTGGACAGTAACTTGTGAGGAGATTCATGTGGTGGTTGCAATAGTCTGTTTCGCGAGGAATAAATTTTCAATGTCTGGGAACTGTTAACTCTTGTAGGGACCATCTGCCAAAGGAGAAGAAAAGTGATGGGTGGTGAAGTGAGAACCTGACTTGTGTGTAAGGGGGAAGCTGGTCTAACGCTTTGGTGCAGATGTCAGACGGTCAGTGCTTCACAGTCATAGTAGAATTTAAATAAAAAATTGTTCTAGTGGGTTAAGTGCTAATGTGGTACAAAGCCTGGGTTTGGGGTAACATTCATTCTGCTGAGTTACTTGTACTTGAAAGCTATTTAGTCAATTGTTGGTGGGGGGGATGATGGTGAAAGTACCATAGCATTTGTGTACACAGAAGCACTGCCGAGTGAGGTTGCGCAGATGATACTGATGTGTCCACTATGTGAACCTGTATGGTCATAGTCAAGTTGTCTCTTAAAGAAACTTTTCAAATAAATTCACTCTCAAAGAAGAAGCAGCCGCAGTTGTCATGCATAAATTCCTAAGGTACTCAGTGATTATTTTGTTCCTTATCAGGTGCTATTTCTTTTGAACTGTGAAGGACAAAGAAAGCTTTTTGCTTGTTGGTTTTTAGTTTCTTCTTTGATGTTTTCTTTTTTTTTCCCTCTCCTTTTCATCTTAGGTAAAGGAAATAGGGTTTGTAAACGTTTTTTGTTTCATTAAAAGCTACAGGTAAGAAATAAATAGCATGGCACTGTCACATCTGCAGTCCTTGTGACTTCATCCCATATGTACAAAAGACAATACTCAAACCTATGTTGCTCTATAAATGACTGTAGCAGGAGCTGACCTAGGCTGTTCTTAGTGGTGAGGGAGATGAATGGGAAAATAAGAATCCTTTTGTAGTTGCTTTGTTTGCTTCTTGAGATTGGAGGGACTGTTTGAGTACTGCACACTTCCTAATGACTTCTGCGTTTTTGTTGTTGTTTTTTCCTAGGATTTCAAATGTTTAATTTTCTGAAAGACTTTGGTTTGAAATCCTGTAGGTGGGAAAGCACTGATTGTTGCTGAGTTCAAGTGTAAAATTGGCTTTAAGTACTTGTGGGAGAATGGTACAATGGAGCTGAACAGTACACTGAAAATGAGAGTACTCTAAATCAAAATACATCTCTTATTTGGTGTGTGCTGCTGGTTCCTAAGAGCACAGCTAGTAAATTCTGGATCCCAAGTCCATTAAACTCAGTCAAATCTTATTGTAATTAATTCTGGCCGGGTTTTTGATTAATCCCTTTTTCTAGGGTACTTTACCTTAAGTTTCTAAGGAGTGGATGACTTTTCCTTGGATGTTTCATATGAGCAAGGTTGTATAATGGTTTTATATAGCTGAGGTGGATCAGACTCTCGTGTATCTTAACCACTAATTAATGTGAGTTATGGGAAGCTATATTTAAATAATTTTATTCTCGGGAAGGAACAGGTAAACATGTATTCTTTGCATTTACACACATTTGAAATAATTTTCTTTGAAGCTTTTAAAGTGAGGAATTAAAAGCAGCGTTTTGGGAAAGCTAAAAGTAAAGTTAATATTGCTGCTTAGGGCTTGCTCTTGCCTGGTCAGGATTACCAGATACTCAAATTAATTTAATTTATTGCCTAAGCTTTGTTTGACCCCTTAGAAGTGAAGGTTAATCCACTGAAAAAAATTATTCTGTATTGTATGCTATTGAATCTGGCAGAATGGGTTTGAGTTGATTATATTCCATCATTTCTGTTACACTAATTAAAGAAAAGCAGTATTTGAGGTATGTAGTGGGGCTGTCTGATGCTGTACCCCCACAGCATATCTTACAATACCAAGGCATTTTTCTGCTTCACTAGAGCTGTGCTGGGGGCGCTATTTTGCAGTGCTAGAAGATTGTGCTAGAACTGGTTTGCATCTTTCTTTACATCTCTCCATGGTGCACCCTCACTGGCTCCTCACCTTCCCTTATGAGTTGGAAGAACATGTTGGATGTTTCCTTACTGTTTGTATTTAGTTTCTGTCTGTTTTGTCAGAGCCAGGAAAGGAGTGTGGCTGCTTGCCCTGGCTGGAGGGATGCTGTGCAGGGCAGGGGGCTCCAGGGCTGGCCCACAGCTGCAGAGCAAGTATGTTGATCATGCCCATTTGCTCAGAGCAGCAGCTCTCAGCCTCATGGAGGGCTTGGTCATGGTCTTTTGCCATGGGTGGGTTTCTGGCTTTTTTTTTTTTTTTTAACTCTCCTAAAGAATTGATGACAGATATATTTTTTTTCTCTATCTTCAAAAACATACAGCTTTCCCTATGTTAAAAGACCATCAGTGGGGTGGTGAAGCCTCTTGGTAGGGAGACAATGGCAGATGTAAGATTGTCCAGGTAGTCATGTTATGGCTTAAGCATGCTGTGTACATTTTAATCCTCTCCATTATGGTCACTTTGGCCACATACAGTGTCTCAGACTCCTTTTATCTGGCACAGAGGAGGGACTCTCCAATGATCAGGACCCCAGTTTTTTGTTTCTGTCATTGTTGCCTGTGTACCCCAAGCTGTATTTACTACGTGCTCTTCAAGTGATGCTTTTAAGACAGGATTATTAAATAACTCATGAACTTTCCTTTGTTTTTCATTAGTAAATAGCTTAGTTTTCCTCAGGCAATAATTACTTTGCCTTTCTCACCTGCAAACTAAGGGCATATTTTTAATTTTATAGACAGAGTAATGACATGTGGAGAAAAACATGTTACTTGGGATGTGTGATTTAAAAGGCTTTTATTTCAAAGACACCTTGGTATTACATATCTTCAGGAACGGATCAAACATCACCAGTTTTTCAGACTCATGAAGACAAGGAAGAAAGGTTGGGGTCTGTCCCTTCTAATGTCATTCCTGTAACTTGTAGAGCCGTCCAATTTGAAATTCAGCTGGAGAATGACCAGCTAATTTAAAGAAGGTCTCACACTGGACAGTCTTAAGGAACCTTAAAAGTAGTCAGCCCCGTCAGTATTTAGGCCTTTCTTTTATATCAGGAAGATTTTTTTTTTCATTTCTCTGCTATTTGTGTCTGCTCTGATCTAGTGATATTCTGTGGCTCACTTGGGGCTCCTTGCAGCAGTGAAGTCTAAGGAGTGGCGTTAGGATGCTTCCCACTTTTCCCTCCTCTGAATGTTGCTTGCTGGGCCTTTTTTTGCAATGTTCTCTGCGGACCTAAAGTAAAATGGAGATAATTACATCTCACCACGGACTTTTTCTCCTTACATATTTTTTATTATTTCCTTTAAAAAAATAATTTAAAGAGCATAAGGGCTCAATATTGGGGTGGAAATTCTCAGTTCTGCATTGAGACTGTGGCAGTGGATGCTTACGTATGGATATAAAGTAGTTAAAGGGGAACCAGTTAGATTTACAGTTGTTTTAATTTTTCATTATGCATCTAGAAGAATGTAAAGAGCTTTAGTGTAAAGAGAGCCATGGCCAGTCATCAAGCTTGCTTGGTTATGGATGCTTTCTGACTGCAATATAATACAGATCCAGTGCAGAAGCATAAATCATAGTTCTCCTCGGTGAACCGTGTTGTGAAGGCCAGTGGATATGGCATGACTGTATTAGCATGTGTCCTTGTGAATAAACTGAGAGATGCTTATTGCAGTGACATAAAGAATCTTTGTATGCATTAAGATCTTAATCTTACATGTAAATTGGGCAGGTAAGGGAAGCTGTATGCAGGGCAGGCCAAGTGTGCTCTGCTCCATCAGTTTCCTTGCTTGCATCCTTGATTAGCAGATTTCACAGTACCTGTACCTGCAACTGTGTTGGATGTGTACTTAGCAATGTGTTGATTTCGTGTGCATTTTTGTAACTCACTGACATTTGTTCTTTCCGTTCTTTTTTAAGGAATGAATACAAAAAAAGAAATAAATTGAAATGACTACAAATGCCAAGGAAAGTACAAATTCCAAGACAAGAGAATCTAAAGTAAAAATGTCTGTCTGAGATTAAGTGATTGGAAAGGGAGTGGTGTTTTTTCACTACACTATACTGTGCTGTGGTCCATCTACTCCTTGAGAAGAATTAGATTAAACTAATTGAACTCGGTATATCTTGGCTCATTGTCTGTGGCAAGGCTGAACCTGGTGGATAACTCAAGAGTAACTTGCTTTGGACCTTAATGCTATTTTGCTGGAGTTCCTAGGATAAAAAACACAGCACTGTAGTGCTCTGTAGTGACAGAGGAGCAGTGCCTGGTGGAGAGCTGTGTTTCTGTAGTTGTTTTTTTTGTTTGTTTGTTTTGTGGGGGCTGTGTGTGTGCCTGGAACCACAGCATAGGAAGTGTGTACATCAGCAATCTAGGGTGAAAGGGGCTTTGCACCTCTGGTAGTTGGGTGGACCGATGGCTTTGTGGTCCAGTCTCATTGGGAAGTGGGTCTCCTGTTGGGAGCGTTTAAATTTTTTTTTCCCAAAATTATTTAAGCAGTCCTACAGCAAGTGAATTAGGATAGACTGACAGGTCAAATTGTAAATTAACCATTGTATTTGAGGTACTCTTTTAACACAATGAATTTAGATCTGTTATGTTAATCTATGTGAAAAGTGTTACTGGGACACAGTCACAAACTATTTCACATGGCAGAAAGCAAGACAGACGTGAATTGCCTACCTACAGATTTCTAAGTCAGCAAAACAGCATTTGCTGCCAGCACATGATTCTTTAGAACACAACAGTTATTTCTGAAGTGCCATGAGAGAGCGAGATATGGGTGTGATAAAGTAGGGCTCTGTCTTGTGCTTCCTTTACACATTTTGTGCTTTGAGGGTTATAGTTCCCTCATGGCCCCAGTTCAAGAAAGCAGCTAAATATTGGTCTTAGGATATTGTTATTCAAGACAAGCCTTTTAATATTTTCCTAGTGTTAAACCCCATGAGAACAGGGCTTAATTCCCTGTCTGAACTTTACCATGTTCTTTTCTATTCTGAATATGGATGTTTTTAAATTGAAACCTGATTGGGTAACTGTGGGGGAAAATGCTTCTTTTGATGTCACCTGATATTTCATTGTATAAAAAGGAAAAACTAATCCTTTAACAAGAAGTCTGTTTTTCCTACTTCCCAAGTTTACCTTGTTATCACTGAAGATGATGTTGTACCCAGAGGTGTTTTCAGTACAGACAGAGGTTAGAATGCTAAAACAAAGCACGCATACGTGAGTGGCCTTTGTGTTTCTCCCAAGAAATAACTGCTGAAGTGCCCCAGACAGGCATGGGAAGGGAGGGAGGCAGCAGAGCTGGCAGGGTGGGCACACAACAGGGCTGGGACCTGCTGCCCAAGCCTGCTATGCACCCCAGATGGTTCTCACCTCCCCCCACCCCTATTCCTCAAGCTCCCAGGGCTGCCATTCCTTTGGGAAGGGACTGATGTAGGGGCAGGATCACCGTGTCTCTTCTGCCTTTACAGCCCCTCTGCCCTATTAGTATTCCAGTCATTCACTGTTCTGACTGGGTCTCATTTAAATAGCAGCCTGCTGTGATTTAAGAGAAGACCCTCAGTTTCCATTGCAGCGTAGGCTAGATTGATTTTTTTATTTTTTAATTTGTGTAATTTTTTTACGCATCCTCTATTGGTAAATGGGAAGGATGTTATTTTGTTATACCGACTGGGTCCCTGATAACTGTATGGTAATTAGGTCAGTTAATGGTGCTGCTGTGGTTTGGGTTTTTTTGTGTTTTTGTGGGGGTTTTTTTGTTTTTTAAAACAAAGATGGAAGTATTTGCAAGGATTTTTCTCATCCAAAGTTGCTGATCACGCAGTGTAGCTGCAGACTCTACTGTTCAGATTTTTTTGTGTGTAAAAAATAACATTTCTTTATGTGCTGTGTGCCTATTCAAGTGAACCAAAACGATGTAGCTACACCATTTGTTCCTATTTGTTGCTGTTGTGTTTTGAAGATGTTGCATATAGGTACACGGCAGCTGCCCAGGTTTTGATTCATGTAGAGATCTAGCTGGAATGATTTTGCTGCCTTGTTTTTACACTACTTCCCTTTTGTTTTAGACTCAAATACCTAAATCACAAGAGACACACCCTGTGGTGCAGGAGCCTGGAGTTCCTGAGGCTCATGTGCTGTGTGTTGAGCTTCGAGTGTGGGAGAGCAATGAGTATAGTCAGTGTGTTTTGCTCTGCTGCTGTCACCCACCCAAGCGTGTTGTGTGGGCAGAAGGAAACTGTCCTCGCAGATTTTAAGCATCCGTATGTTTCCCATTAATTTATCTCTCAGAAGAAAGGGCAAGAAGATGCCCGGAGGAGGTTGGGGGTGGTGTGGTGGTGGTGTTAGAAAAGCAGAGGAGTGAGGCAAACTGACTGGGAAGTCCCATCAGAGTGGCAGATGCAGATTTTGGTGAGGACGGGGAGACGTTACTCTAGGTGTCCTGTCATCGGAAATGGAGGTGCTCAGCTGGGTGCTGGAAGGGGAACACTGCTTGTGGTATGGAGTCACCATGACACAGGCACTTGGGAGGCACGTCCGAGTACTAAGGTAAGAGGCACAAATCCTGGAAAATAACTAGCTGCTGCTGTCCACACACAAAAAACAAAAGAGACTCGAGTACGGAGGGAGTGTGCTGAAAGCTACACGGCAAGGGTAGTCTGGAGTGATGGAAGTAACGGGGGAAGCGGGTTACGGGAGTTGAGGGCTCCTGGAGATTTGGCACGTAGAGGGAGAAGGAAGGCACTACAAAACTACTAACTCCCTTCAAGTTGTACCAAATTTGCAAGATAAAATCCAAAGGCAAATTCTCTTGCAAGGAAGAGCGTGAACAAACACACATAACACTAAAGAATTTTCAGAGGGAAAAAAACACAAGATGCACTTGGCTTGTAGTAGTCAGAGAAGAGAGTTGTCAGTGGCGACCTTGCTAGTGCTCTCACTAGTGTAATAGGGAAACTATGTATTCATCATCCAGGGAATCAATGCCTAGAGTCTACAGTAAGTGGGGCTTTTGCTCACTTAAGAGACTACTAAGGCTGTGACAAAACGGCAATTAATGTCATTAATGATTAATGTTTGATTGTGTTAGGAGCTGGATTTAATGATTAATAGCACATCAGTGTATATTTATAAAAGAAGCTAATGGCTGTACAATAATTTACTGGCTGAAGAGAAGATCAGTTGCTTCCTGTTAAATATCAAGTTGACGCTACTTTAGTCAAAGTATCTGTAAGTAGGCACCAGTGTTTACTTGTAAAAGCAACATACCTTTGAGAAGCTGCCATAGACACATTTTGTAAAATTAAAGTTTGATAAGTAAAGTTGAAAGAGAACCTGAAGTTTTCATATTGTCTCTCAATATTTGTATGTGAACCTAGTTTTCTATTAAAGTTTTTCTCATCCTTATCATGGCTAAATGAAAATACACATAAAAATCTCAGTAAGAGATACAACTGCTTTTAAGTCAAATATTCCCAAGTGTGCTGTTGGTTTGTAGAGAAGAGACAAACATTCAGACCAATGTTTTCTTGGCCCATGCCATTGCATGTTTGTTTCTTTTGTATAACTTGAACTGTAGATTTTACTACTCTTCATGTAAGGTTTATTCTCTGTGCAACACAAAAGGAATGAAATACCTGTTTTGAGCTGACTTTCCAAAGCTGTTGTTTCAGTAATCAAAATTGCATTGCTGTCCAAGGAACCCTGAGTTTTGTTCAAATGAAAATGAAAATACCTAGGAAGCACAACTCTGCGCAAGAGAGGGATGTGTTTGCATATTTAGCTTTTTTGTGACGCTTTCTTATCCTAGACAAAAGTGGTGTCACCAGACACCAGCCTGGTTTACCTTGGAAGGGCAGGGTTTATTCTACAGGCATTCTGAAGACTAGACAGACAGGTCACTTTTTTGTTCTCTAGGTTAAGATTTTAACAGTCTCTTAGATTTGAGTGTTATGATGGGTTTGAGACTGTATAGGAAGCTGCTGTAGCTACAGAGGCTGCACTTGGTTGCAGTTATTCTTCTGAGCTTTGTAAGGCAGTGCTGCTCTGCATTATTCCCCCTTGCTGGAAGCTGGATGTTGTGTTGCAGCAGTGCCAGTGGGAGGGGGCAGTTGACTTTTTTCTAAATTTCTTGGATGTAGTCTTTGGGTCTGGCATATTTCTTCAGGAGCTCCTTCCCAGGGATGGCTTTTAGGCTCTGCATGGGCTAGTGCATGGAGTGAACAACACATGGGCTTTACCTTGAGCTCTTCCCGTAAATTCAGGTGACCTTGAGTAAGTTGCTTATTGCCTTCACACTTTTGTTTCCTCTCCTGTTCTTTGGCCTTGTTGTTTTAGTTGGGGTGGTATCTTTTACTGAGCACAATGAGGTGCTCATCATAGATGGTCCTCAAAGTGTTATCTTAATGCAAATGAAAAGGGGGATTTTTTCCTCTTTAGTTGCAGAACATTGACCATGAAATGTGCTAGTATTCTTTGGTTTTCTTTGTTTCTTTTTTTAACTACTCACCTCCCATTGGGCTTTTCTCTGTATTTTGGGCCAGAAAACATCTACTTTATGCAAATGCCTGATACTTCCAGTTTGATAAACTGGGGAAATATGGGAAGAAAAATGTTGGGTTAGGGTATTCTGATCAATATTGAAATATAATTTCTTACTGAAAGTAAATGGAATTTTTCATTTTTGGTCAAATGCAGTGTATCTTATGTGTCACAATAACTTGTTCTGATGTATCTGAAACTATCTGTGTTGACATTTGCAAAAATGTGTCTGTTTCTGTTTCCAAGGGAAAGCAAAGTTTTCAAAACAGGGCTGGGAGTTCCCCTTTGTGCAGGGGCTGAGGTCACCAGGTAGGGCTTTCATGCCTGTTGGAGGGGTGGTGAGGCCAGCTCCCGGTGCTCCAGTGGCAGGCCACTGAGCAGCCGCTGTCTTTTCACAGATTCACAGAATTGTGGGGTTTGAAGGGACCTCAAGAGATCAAGTCCAACCCCCCTGCCAAAGCAGGTTCCCTAGAGCAGGTTGCACAGGTAGGTGTCCAGACAGGTTTTGAATATCTCCAGAGAAGGAGACTCCATAACTCCCCTGGGCAGCCTGTCCCAGTGCTCTGTCACCCTCACCATGAAGAGGTTTTTTTCTCACATTGGTGCAGAACCTCCTGTGGTCCAGCTTGTGACCTTTGCCTCTTATCTTGTCCCCCCAGGCCACTGAGAAGAGGTTGGCCATCCTCCTTTGTCTCCCACACTTCAAATATTTATAAACAGTGATGAGATCCCCTCTCAGTCTTCTCAAGGCTGAATAGCTCCAGCTCACTCAGCCTTTCCTCATAGGAAAGATGCTCCAGGCCCTTCATCACCTTTGTGGCCTCCGCTGGACACTCTCCAGGAGATCCCTGTCTGGTTTGTACTGGGGAGCCCAGAATTGGATATATTACTCCAGGTGAGGTCTGACCAGGGCAGAGTAGAGGGGGAGGATCACCTCCTTCGACCTGCTGGCTATGCTTCTTTTAATGCACCCCAGGACCTTCTTGGCACCAGGGCACGCTGCTGGCTCATAGACAACATGTCATCCACCAGGAGCCCCAGGTGCTTCTCTGCAGTGCTCCTCTCCAGAAGGTCATCCCCCAGCCTGTACTGATACCTGCAGTTGTTCCTTCCCAGGTGCAAGACCCTACACTTGCTGTTATTGCACCTCACCTGGTTCCTCACTGCCCAGCTCTCCAGCCTGTCTGGGTCTCACTGAATGGCAGCACAGCATTCCTGTGTGTCTGCCACACCTTCCAGCTCTGTGTCTTCTGCTACTTGCTGAGGGTAGACACTATTCCCTCATCAAGGTAGTTGATTNCAGCACAGCATTCCTGTGTGTCTGCCACACCTTCCAGCTCTGTGTCTTCTGCTACTTGCTGAGGGTAGACACTATTCCCTCATCAAGGTAGTTGATTAAGATGTTCAACAAGACCGGACCCAACACTGACCCCTGGGGAGCACTGCTGGTCACAGGTCTCCACCAGATTCTGCTCTACTGACCATCCCCCTCTGGGCCTGGCCTAACAGCCAGTTCTCAATCCATCTCACTGTCCACTCATGTATCCCACACTTTCTCAGCTTTGTTATCAGGATGTTGTGGAAGGCAGTATCAAAAGCCTTGCTGAAGTCAAGGTAGTTGACATTTGCTGGTTGTCTTCCGTCTACCCATCTGGTGATGACATCATAGAAAACTATGAGGTTGGTTGAGCACAATTTCCCCTTGGTGAATCCACGCTGACCACTCCTCATAACCTTCTCTTCCAATTGCTTGGAGTTGTCACTATTTTATCTGGTTCAGAGCAGGAATTTGATTTGAGATCCCCAAGATTTCTCCCATGAGGCAGGAGAGCAGTGCAAACAGGACAATGTGGATCCTCCACAGCTGTGGAGGAGTCAAGGTTGTTGGGTAAAAGGGAAGAGCAGATTGCAAATCCAACATGAATTTGGGGGCAGGCGGGTGTTTATGCCAAGAGATTGAAAATTTAGTGCTGTGCAGATATCAGTGTAGTTTATTATGGAACCACTGGAATAAACTGTTAAGAGTTTGTGTTTATTTTGGTTAAAAAAAAAAAGCCCAGTAGTTTGACATTTTTTTTTTTCCCCACTTTTGTTGCAATCAAAATGTTTAGCAAAGTTCTCTTGTGTACATGTTATTTTGGTTACCCTGAAGTACCAGTCCTGACAAAATGAATTGTCTAAAACAAAAGCTGAAAAATATTAAATATGGTTCAGACAAATGCAGAGTATCTTTTCTACTGGCTGTGCATTTTATAAGTTCAGTGGTTGCATGAATTAAAAATAAGACTGTTAGCATAAAGCTTTGTGATAATATAAAAAACCCAACCCTTTTCATCTCCATTGCTTTTCCTTGACTGTAGTACACATCACAGTAGTCATTGAACAGTAACAACAGTGAAATTATTATCTTTCACAAAGTAGACGAGACTGAGGAGGTAGAAATATGGAGTGGTAATGACATTTATAGTGTTGGCTGTGAAATACTCATGGAAATCCACTTCTTTCATAAATATTAATTTGACATTGGTTTAGCATTTAAGAAGTGCAATTGCTCAAGATGATAAAGATGCTTTATTACATCCAGATAGCCTTAGGAAGTCTTTCTGTCTGCCATGGAAAAAAAAAAGTATGAAAAAAATATGAAAATGTTTTAAATTATGAACATAAGAGGGTTGAAAGTGAAGTTAACTGGTGCTTATACTATATGAAGTTGTGAAAATCCTTCTCTGTATTTACATAGATTGCATCACAGCCCATTCTGAATGAAAAGGGAGTGCGACTTGATTTCTTGCTAAATTTGTCAAAAGTCTTCAAGGCACCATTGCTCTGAGTTTGAAAATGTGTGTGTGCAAATTACAGGCTTTGTTTTACTGTAGCACACACAATAACATCTTAACTGAGGGACCAAGATGACGCAGAGGTGACTTCTGATTCCTTGACTGTTTTAAAGGCCAAGTTATTTTCTAACCTGTTACTTCTTTTACAATGTTGGATACTGCAGTGCATGGTCAAAAGTGCTGGTTATTTGTGTTGCTGTTAGTTCTCCTTATAATGTAGACTACACAGTAAGTGATGCTATTTTGTGGCAGGCTTAAAAGTATATCAGGTGGTCACTATCACTAATGGGCTGCTTAAAGAGGACCTAAGAGTATATATGAAATGTTAATCTGGGTTGTGTGTCTTTAATCATTCTTGCATGCAGAATAATCCCATGCATGAGTTTGCCAAGCATAAATGTCTTAGCCCACGAGGAAAAGATAAAAGAAGAAAGATCATTAAGGGCAGAATAAGAGTATTTAGCCTTATTACTGTGTTTTCAATATCCACAGCATTCCAGAGATATAGCTCTTTTCCAGTGGGAAACCTCGAAGCACTGCTTTCCCCATTTATGACTGATGTTCTGCCCTACCTGATAGGTCCCTGTTCTGAGCAGCAAAGCGAAATGGCTTTGGTGTGAGCTTCCTTCGGTGGCTTATCTGCGTTCGGGGCTTCTCACCCGGTCGCAGCACAATCGGAGATGGCCTTTGAACGGTTTTGTTTGCGCTGTTGAGAAGTGCAAGCCTGGTCTGTACTTGGAGTCTCTGTAATCTTGAGCAGAGTCACTTCATTGTTCTTTCCTTCTGAAGTGGATCTGCAAGTTCTCTGAAAAAGGAGTATTTCCAGAGAGGAATGCTTCCAGAATTGTTCTTCAATTTTTGTTTCCCTTTGTTGCTTTTTCTTGCCATGCTATTTTATGTTATTCTCCAGGTCATAGGTTTGTTGTCATAGTGATGATACTAATCTTTGTAAAATAATAAAATGATTTAATTTTTTGACAGCAGGAAGAGAAAGTAGATCAAGTTGTTGATATGCAATATCATAAGTATTCTTGGCAGGAAACTTGTACGATGAGAGGTCGCCTAACAAAAAACAGACTTTTATCTTCATGGGGAGATTTTAATCAAGGTTTAGATTAATTAAAGGTTAAGAATGTTTAAAGCTGTTTTTTACTTGTATATTCTAAAGCCATGCCTCCTTTTTTTTAAGGCATGTTGTACTACATTTCCTTTAAAAAACCCCCAAAACAACCAATAACTAAAAAACCACCCCCTCTAAATATCAGAAGTTACAAAAATGTTCCTGCAATGTTCCTTGGTAACTGTTTTGGTTTGACACTTTAAATATAGCCCAGAAGTCTCAACTTAGCTTTAAACTTGGTACCTATATGTAGTAGTGAATCGTCTTTATTCCCAAGAGCTTGCACCGACAAAGCCAGCTTTTGAAGCAAGCGTGTGGACTGGGGTCACTTCAGCTGAACCTTGATACTCAGCACTTGCCCGTGCTGGCTTGTATCATAACTTATTGTAACTGCAAGGCACAGTTGGTCCTGTTGCTACAGATACAGTGGTTTAAACCTGTTTTCATGCACTGTGTCTGTTCACTGTACAAGGCAGGCAAAGAAAATTCACTGCTTTCTTACTGTGCTTAAGTTGTATACATTTCCTTTATTTTTCCCTTGGACTTTAACCTCCTGGGTTCAATTTCTTCTTGCTGGGCTTGTACTTCAGGCCAAAGACATTTAAGGGAATATTTTATTGAAAGTCCCAACTAAAATAGCTCAATCTTGTGAGAATGCACAAGAGGTAACAGCTGGAGATAGCTCTATGACAGAGATCCTTCCAGCTATCCCAGGACCCTTCTAGTATGATGGGATCTACAAAGGGAGTCCTTTTTAGCTTCTGAATTTATAACCATGTTTGGCTTCTGATGTGTAATAGCTGAGAAGTTATTTTTTTTAAAAAGCACTGGGGAGGTTCCTCTAACAAGGTAAGAAATGCAATGATAGGAACCTGACTAAATTTGCGATTAAAGGGAAACCACTTCTATCGCCATTGAAGGAAGCTACTAAATTAGCCCTGCACACGCTCCTTACTTAGTTTACCTTGAAATAAAACTAATGAGACTTGTATCCACAAATGTCACCTTGCAGGAAAACATACCTTCACTGTTTGTGAAGAGTAGCAGCCAGTTCCTCCTCATGCTGTGCTGCACACCCAGGTCACTGCAGCGACTTCTTCCTGAAAGCATTTCCCCAGTGAGTTCCAGTTCCTGTGTTGCACCTTTATCCTTGAGGATGGAATTTATTGTTACTAATGTGGGAGAAGGGATCAAATGGTTTCCATTTTCTTATGAAGTCTGATAACCTTTTTTTTTTCATTGCAAAGGTGGGGTGGGATGTTTTAGCATTAGCTGAGTTATATTTTGAGGAGAAAAATGAGTATTTTGCATGATCCTCTTATCTGTAAAGCATAGCAGGCTGGTACCATCTGCATGTCCTTGCTGTTATTGTTTTCAGAGATCTTTAGCACTAACTACAGGATCAGAAATCTCAACAATGCATAGTTGGTCCTTGATTGATTGCCATAAAAAGTATCTTGTAGGCATGTGAGGAAGTTATACTCCAGAATGCCTATTTGTGTTATTTATCTCGTGCTTTGAATGAACACTGAACTCAAATTTTTTTTGGTTAGCATATTGTGGGGTTTTCCTGGTTATGTTCCCTTTTCTACCTCCAGTGAAATCTGGATTCATATGTATGTGAATTTAGCTATTTAGGTAACTTATTTTCCTCAAAACACTGCCTTAGCATGAATATGAAAGTAGAAATTATGTAGAGGTAAATGTGGATAAACTGGAGTTCTAAGTTTGATCATACGCCCTTGAAAAATAAGAGTTGTCAACTACTTGTTATTTTCATAACACCAAGTGTTATGTGCTACCACAAATTTGAGAATGAGAGAAAATACTCATCTCCCTCTTATATTATCTCAGAGTGCTAGATGCAGTACTGATATTTTTCTTCTGTAGGGTCATGGGTGGGAGGTAGCAACAGGTGGGTAAATCCTTGTTTGGGCAAGGTATAAAAGTAACCACAACTCCTTGTTCTCTGGTTTAAATACACTTCTAAATGACACTTATTTATTGTCCTTTTCATGATCCACTTAAGATATGCATGACTGAATTATTTACAAGCAGCAAACCCCAGGGACAGTGTGGCTCAGAAGTGGGTCTTTTATGTCTAGGTTGAAAGTTCAAATTCAACCCAGGTTGGAAGGCTGTTTTAAGCATATGGTAAACTGGAGAGTTAATGCGCTCATACGGCTAACACTTAGACTTCCAGCAGGGTTCCCAGGCATCCACGAGAGCACTGGGGGTGGCCAGGCCACCAAAGGCATTGCTTCTCTTTTGACTTGGGGTTTATTGCTTCAGATGTGAGACTGGAGCATATTTAACACTTCCACCTAGTGTAGTGTAGCACCATGCATTGGTTGTCAGTCCAGAACAGCCCAGCAGCTGGAGGAGAAAGTGAGGCTCTGACTGTGATGACATTCACCTGTTCCTTGTTTTGATAAAGCACCAAAATGGTGTTTTAACTAAAACTGAAGGTGGGGTTTGCCTTCTTGGTTGTGCCACTTTACATTCCAGCCTGCAGATTAATTGTGAGTTTTAAAGGTATTTCTCAGCTGAAGTCTGAATATGTAACTTCCTTTAAAGGGCCTCCCACTTCAAGTCAATTGGATGAATACTGTGTCTGTTCATGATGATTTTAGCTTTTTACCAGATAAGGCTTTTTTTTCTTTACGTGTGTGTGTTTGCTAATCACACTCAAGGATTTGGTGGTGTTCTTTTAAACCAGTTTTATAAAAATATTTGCAGAAGCAAAGAGTATATTGGGAGGTGGCAGAAAGTATTAATCTTCTGGTTTAAGAGGGAGAGACAGTTGTAATAAATGCTTATTTTTCTTTCCGTTAAGACTAGATAAAACTTTCAGTAGTACCAAGCAGCTGAGAAGTCAACAGCACACAGACCTTAATTACTCATCCAGAAAAGGCCTTCTATTGCTCATTGCTAGATTTTCATCTCTAGGTGTTCATGTAAAAGAACCATAAAAAATTTGGCAATAGGCTTGTGGTCACAAGGTTGGGTCACTCTGTCTCTTTTCACCCTTTCCCCCTTTTCATTGCAGATTATCTCCCTCAAAATCTATTTAAAGTAATGCTGAGGTGCTAGTCCAACACTATCTTGTGCCATTTCACTATCAGTTTGAAATGTAGTGGATTAATTCAGTTTGTATTTCGTAGTCAATACAACACACACAGGTTTCCACCCATGCATGCTTTATCAGTGTGACACTATGTGTGTTAAAGGGTTCACATATCACAAAATATGATACGCTAGGGTTTGCTGTGTTGGCAGGACAACTGCTTTAAAATCAAGACCCAAAAAATCAATAATTCACAAAAAGCAAATGAACTGTAGTTATATCTAAATTAAATAACGTGAAGAGGTAGATTATGTTAGCCACTGTGTTCATCATTCTTTTGTTATAGGAAGTAGGCAAGAAAGTGGGTTAAGACATTTGCTTAGCTCTTAAACTAAATGTAACTCAACCAAACAAGCCCCTCCAAATGAACAAAAAACCCAAATCTTTTCAAGAATTTCTGAAGACTACCGCTGTTTGCAGGTGGAGACCTCAGAAGAAAGCAGTTGGCAGTACATCTAAGATGACCCATATCTTGAACATGAAACCGTAGTGTCAGTGTTGATGTCTTATGCATTTTGAAAATCAAAAGCAATGGAAAGAATTAGTGGTCTGAGCTATGCATGCAGTTTGTAGACTCATATGACTTCAAATTGCATGTACCTGTTAAAACAGCCAAGAACCAAGAAGGCACAGATCAAAAGGCCTGCTAAATAGAGAAGCTCCGTGACTTTCCTTATTGCACAGCTGAAAAATTGGTAGTGATGAGATAAAAGGAGGTTACCTGCTGCTGATTTTGCAATGAAAGGTTTCTTGACTTTTCACAGACATCAAATGAGTGTTCACTTGCTTTTTAATTTACTGCTGATGAGCTGAAGGGGCCTCTCCCTCAGTTCAGAGCCCGCACAGGCTGTCCGTGTCCTTAGCAATGCTAGGCTCCATCAGCAGCCACACCCAGCCTCATTTAAAGCCTGAGTATTCAAAATACAGGAATGGGCCGGGGCTGCACCAATGTATGGACTGCTCCAGGAAGGGTAATTAACTCTAAGACATGGCTCAGGTTGTCAGTGGAACTCCAGTCAGCAGAGGGATTGACATTTATCCTTGCCTCATGTTTGGATTTTGAGAGCAAGCGTGAATGGGAGACTGGCATTGCTACACACAGATTCTAGAGAAAACCAGGAGGTTCTACTGGCCTAGGTGGAAATTTGAACATTGATGATAGATGCAAACTCTGCTGTGGGGAAAGAAAATATTTGACATATCAGTAAGCCCTTGGATGCTTCTGCTGTTTGCATCTTTTTGCATTTCCCAGTACCAGTTGTGTACTTCTGTTTCATTTAGTAAGGTAGCTCATCCCTTAGGTAAGTCCATCCTAGTCACTCATAAATCGGTAAAAGAATTATTAGAAACAACACCTTAATAATGTGGAGACCAAGGCAGTCAAGTCTATAGCTGTCTGGTGTCATGAGCTACCTCTTTGGGTGGAGGTACATGTGATACTGATACTGCCCCAGAGGACTTTAAACTGAACAGAAATGTTGCAAGGAATCCTACTGCTGCATTTTGTCTGCAAACTTGTCTTCCCTGAGACTGGTCCTGCTGGTTCTGGGAGAGATAAAAATGAGAAAATTCTCAGAAATGTGTGTGCACTCACTTGTGTATTCAGGGACCTGCATCAAATGTTTTTTCCATGTTTGGTGATGGAGTTTCTGCCAGACCATTTGGCAACGTTTAATCAGGGATTAGAAGGGAAATGTCCTTGAAAAAACTTAGGCAGTTAGAAAACACTTTGAAGTTATGTTGCTGTCTTCTTTGATCTCCAGATGAACCAGTCATTTTTATTCCCGTGTATGCAATTATTAATTGCTTTTATATCTAATGTTTTAAGGGGAAGCACTCTTTTACCTTCTATCAGCAATAAAATTGCCTTGATCCCATCGGTTCACCGTGGAGCAATAGAATTAACTCTGGTAGTGAGATAATGAGCTTTACACTTTTTCATAGAGAATTGTGGCCCTGTAGCTGGCACTTACAACAGTGAATCCTCAGACTGCATCCTGTTCCTTCTCCAAGGTTCTACCCTTACCGTTGTGCTTTCCAGTGCCTCCTTGTAAAATACTACAATTTGTGTGTATTTGTCTATGGCAGGGATTTTCCCACAGGAGAAGAGTAGAGCTGTGGAAATACCCAGATTCCCCACCTGTGGTTAAAAAGAAGTGGGTAGAGGTGGAGTTGTTTCTCCTGCCCCCATCACAGTGTTGCTACCACAAGCCATGCTTGCAGAGAAATTTTTAAATGTTTGCAATACAAAATGATTTGCACAGTTTAGCACTAAGACCCAATTTTGTAAACAGTTCTAGAAACCAGACAACCAAAATGAAATCTAATTATTGTTTCAATCTGTAGAAATTGTCCCAATCTTAGAGAAGAAATGGAGCTGACATCCAACTCAGTAAAACTCTCAAGAGGCTCATGTTTTGTGGGGCTTCCCCACTGTCACCCAGACTACTGACTCTTAAGACATACTGACAGATACAAATGCATAGTGCCCTTCACTCTGCTTGGAACCACCAAGGCTGTGGACTTAGGTGAATGTGGCTGTAGGGATTATGTGTATGCCACGCTTTGCAATTTGCCAGTTTGGTCTCCAGAATATAATAAAAATTAGGTGGGTTTTTTTTTAGGTTATTACATCACTTTGAGCTGTGCTTAGATTTGGTCTTCCTACATGTAATTTAGTTTTTTGAAGTGATTTCTCTCCTAGCTTGAATAAAATAGAAGCAGTCTAAGAATTTTTTTAGTAACTTTTTGTTTTTTGTATAAGCGATGCAGTTCACTTTGTGGTGCTTAAAAACCAGTGACTTGTACTGGCTTTTCTTTGTGACTGCAAAATACAGCAGTCGGGGCTGTTTGCCCTGAATTATAACACAGACTGTGGGACTTGATAAGAAGGCACTGTGTGGGAGCAAGATAAAATTACATCCTTGGGATTATACTAAAAATACATTTTTGAAAATAGTGTTTTCACAGCACTGTTTGATTTAACCTGTCCTTGAAGACATTACACCTCTTTTTGCCTGGTACTGTTTTATCTTGCCTCACAGATGGCATATGGTGAAAATTAAGCACAGTGATAATGGTCAGTGTCCTGTGTATCAGGCGCTCTGCAAGCAGCAGTTGCACGCTGTGTTTATGACCTCAGGCACTGCATGATTTTTATACTTATCCCTGTTTGCCAGACCAGGATTCACACTGGGCATAGTAAGGGCTTGTCTGGGCTTCTCTCTGAGGAGCAATAAAGGCCATGGTGCCTGGGTTTTGGAGCACTCTGCTGGAGTGTTGCATCCATACCTGTATTCCAGGAATGAAAATTGGCTCAAAGTTAAGATCATGTTATGAAAACAAATAGGTGCAAGAACACTCCAAAATAAACATAGCGGGTTTTGGCATTTAAAAAAAAAAACAAGCCCCAATTACTTGGAATATTTGCTGCTTGGTGCTCGATGTGTAAAAATCAGTATGTAGTAAGAAAGATTTGACTCTTGTCATAAGTCAAGGCCCAAAGATTGTTTGATCTCTTGTTATAGCCATTACACTTGTGCTGTGGAGTCCTAAGTCTCTTCTGGGATCTTGGTGTGTATGTATGAATCTGCTCACAAATGTTGAGCTTTTAGTTAGTATCCATCTGGTCTGTGAGAGGGAGGAGAAACCTGTGAGTCTTGCTCTGACTTTACATCTTTGGAACATCTTATATATCCAGACTACATTGTTTTTCTTGGTTAGAAATTAATCCTTTCTTTTTTTTTTTTTAAATACTGCCTGCCTAAATTCAACACAGTGCCTGGAACTGAATTACTCTTAGTAGAGAGAAGAAACTCAGTCCCCTAAATGTGGTTTCCTGTTCAATCAGCAGCTGAAAGCTGGAAAAAAGCACTAAAAGTTTGTGTTTCCAAGTGTGTTCTGGAGTGAGTTGATGATAATGATGCTGCTGCTGCTTCTGTCTGTGCAGTGGTTGCATCTTTGTCTCTTCAGGGCTTCATTTAACCATTGAATGATGAATTCATGATGAACATAACATAATTTATCATAACCGTGATGAATTAGGGACACAGCTGATAAAATATTTTGTGGACAGCATAACTATTTTAAGATCATTCAAAAATTATGCATAGTCTGTGACATGAAATAGGTTTTAATATTAAGCCACATATTGTATGCAGATATTTGCAGTCAAAATGGACCTGGGGTCTAGCAAGCATTCAGAGGAGGGGTTGTATGGTGATTGTTGCAGCGAGTGGACTCTTTGGCTTTGAAGAAGTACTGCTGATGGTAACACAGATCAAAAAGGAGTCCTAGCATACTTTTGTGGGGCTCTTCAGTCACCCCACGCCTGATAAAGACTAGGTCTAGCACTAAATGGCTGTGTAGTCTGAGTATCTTTCAACTGCAAGAAGGGAACAGTCTGATCTGCACTCAAGAAAGGATTCCCATGACTTCACCTGGCTTTAGCTCAGCAATGATGTCAGAGGGAGACACAACCGTGTTAATAGGAAAGAGCAAGGTTTGATGGTGCATCCCTTTTCCAGCTGATTTTTGTTCCTGTTCAACCTCCTTCCACCTCTGTCAGTAACCATGAAACAGTCAGTCTTCTATGAAATTAAAATTCATTATTAGAGTGATTAGTAGGCAACAATTATCCAAAACTGTTCTATGAGAGCCATAATAAAATTGAATCAGTCTTTTATGTAATGCTCTGCACACGCCGGAGTTCTTCCTTGAAATAAGGAAATGGGGTATTACTGTCAGCATTAGTTGTGTGTGGTGAGATGCTGTGAATTTGGAGGAGTCCAAATGGGTCAAGTCCATAGACTACTTCTGAGGGAACTGTTGAAAGGAAAAGCAAGATTATTAGTCAGACAAAAATACACTTCAGAGCTCTTCATACTGTCAACAGTGGAAGTATGGGAGTCTAGGCATTAAAAAAGCCTTTGAAAACCACTATTTATACAGAGCTATTTAGCCTGGTGCTTCCTATTAGCATCCAGAATGTTCCTTTTTCTGCATGAATGAGACATGTGTCTGTGGGAGAGAGCCATGCATGTGCCATCTCTGCGTGCTGCCTGCTACTTGTCATCTGAATAAATCTGTTCCTCCTGCCGAGGGGCTGTGTGGGGCACGTGCCAAGATGCAATCAGGTTTTGCTTCACTGGAATAAAAGATCAGTCTGACTCAGCATTTCTGTTTGTAATGATGTGATTGCTCTCTCCACCACCCCTCCCAAGGCATCTGTTTTATGCTCTGAGCAATGTGATAGCTCATACTTAGACAAAATTTCTGTACTACTTAATTTAACGCTGAAGATGTTTTGGGTTACCTATGTCAAACATGAAAGCGTTCTACAGGCTAAGAATGACTGGGCTGTGGATGAGGTTGTTGCTGCTGCCACTGCCTTTGCTTCCCTGCTGAACATGACAGGTCATACAAATGCTACAGTAAATGACAGAGAGGCCTGAACTTCAATTCCCACTGGAATTCCCCCTCCCACATTCCGAGCCTTCTGAGATTCCAGTTTTGCTACAAGTCATAATTACTTACAGACTGCTTCCAGGAAGCAGCAGGTGATGAACTGGAGTCAGAATGTGGCTGTGTTAGAGCTCTGCCCTGATCTCCCCGAGACTGACCCTGGCACAGCTCCTCACATTGGAGGTGAATTTCCTTCAGCACCTTCTCTGCAGCATAACAGAAAAATCAAAGGCATTGATAAGTGATAACAGGGTTTGGGTTTTTAATTTTTGGGAGGTGGTGGTGGGGAGAAGCAGAGCCTTTTCAGAGCAGGATCAAATTAGTTTAGGTGTCTAGTCTGTAGTACAGTTTGTGACTTCAACTGCATTCTTAGTCTTCCTCATCATCTTGCTGGCTTGCTTGTCTTGATTTTGCAGTTTCATATTACAATAAACCAGAATGATCCCATCCAGTGTTTACTTGCTTGTAGCAACAGTTTGTCTTTCATTCTAAAATCCCCATTGCGCCATAATATGCAGAGCAGTGTCTGTAGAAGAATTAATCATGATAAAAAGAATGGAAAACCAAAAGCCCCGGAGTACACAATAGTCTAAATCAATCCATAGTGTAGGGGTTTTTTGTTGTTGTGTTTTTGTTTGTTTTTTTCTTTTCCCCTAGGTTTATTTCCTCTTTGCTCATTGTTTTCTCTTTGTGGTTTGACAGAAAATGCTAGGATGGGAAGGATCCAAGTTTGGCAGAGGTCTATTTAATAGCTTCCTCTGAGTTGTTGCCAAGGAAGTTGTAAATGTATTGTGGCCAGCACTTGTGGTATACTTTCCACAAACTAAGTACCACCCAGCTCTTGGCTAGTGTACTAGCCCTTGGTTTTTGAAGGCTCTTCTCCTTCCTTGGCACTGCTGGTTTAATTTCACATGCTGTGTTAAAGCCCTTTTTTGTTTAGAAATATCTTAAGGGCATAAAATGTTCCTGTATTATAATTCTGCTATACATCCTCTGAGTAATGCATCTGTGACACAGGTTTTTCAGATTTGTCTATGAAACCATTCAAAAACCACATTTCTTCTTAAGAACCATTATAATCTGGTTTAAACCCAGTATGTAGTAATTTGGCATTTCACTGAGTTATATGCAGTCATGTAGGTGAAGCTGTTCCTCTTGTGTGCATTTTCCACAGCCCCCTGGGTTATTGTTTTTTTTTTCCTTGGAAAATCTGCCTTGTTGTTCACTTGCAGTTGCAAATAGCACCCAGAGGTGCTTTAATAAAACCAATACAACTTAGTAAAAGATGACCATAAATCAGTAGGTCTCCAGAGTAGATTTAGTGGTTTTGGATGTGTTCCAAAAGAAATTAACATCACAGTATTGTCATCAAGTTTATTAAGAAAGTTTGTTGTGGAGATGAGAAGCAAAAAAATGAATACATAAAATGTAGCCAAGATACAAGAAAGTGCTATTATTCAAACATAAATGCTTTGCATCCTACATTGGCAAGTAATTATTCCCCTAGAAGAAGTAGTGCTGGAGGCTTCCACTAATGCATCAGGGACTTTCCTAGAATTAATTTTCCCAAGAAGATATGCAGCTACCGCATTGAAGAGTGACTGAAGTGAAGAGGGAGAAAAGGTAATGTAGGTGGTCTTGTGTGCCACATGGATTGCCAAGTGTATATGGAGGTAATACAAGAGGCAGGGCTGCTGACAGCGCTCTGCTTCAACCCAAGTCCCATGTGCATGTGCTGCTGGGCTGGACTAAACTTCCTGACCAGATACCGCTTGGAGAGGCAGATCCTCTGTTGCCCGATTCACTCGCCTTGTCATTTACTGCACACAGGGGTCTGGCTGGGATTTCTTTCCCTGCTGAAAGAAGTGAGGAACAGGGATGCTGGCAGACACAGGGTAACATTCAGCATGAGGTGCTGTGGAGGCCTCAGTGTCCTGTGCCTTTGTAGGGAGCGGGTGTGAGTGCTCTCCTTGGAGCCAACTGCTGGAGGTGAGCAGCACTGATACCCGGGCACTGTGCTCTGCCTGGTGCTCACTTGTGTTGCAAGTCACGCAGAGCGATGGGCACCACCGGTGTGCGCAGGGATCCACAACACTGCTAAGCTAGGAGGTCTGGAAAAGCACAGCAAAATGATGGGGGGAATTTCCTGTTTTCTGGGTAAATGTGTTGTGAAGAATCATTCTGCTGGCACTTGGGCAGAGCTCACTGTACTAATACAAGTGATTCATGGGGAGCACAGGGGAATCCAACTTGTTTGAATATTTCTGTCCCTTGGGTCCTGTCATGCAGGCATCATTGAGGAGGTGTTACTGCTGTGTAGGGCTTCTGCAAAAGGTATGCAGTGTGGTGTGGAGGAGACCTGGGGACAGCAAGAGAAATGTTTTAATTTGAGAATGACTGCCAGACTCTGCATGGGATGCTTGATCTCCATTGGAAGGAAATTTGGACATTGAGAGCGAGAGGCAGCTGTTGCATACCTACTCCAGGTCCTTAGTTTTCCAGAGGCTTCTCACAAAGTCTCAAGCAGGTGATGAGACCTCTGTTCCAAGATGGTGCATCAGAAATAGGACAACTTACAGACTATAGTGTACTGCAGGCATTGCAAATGCATTTGAAGACACAGAAAAAACCCAAAATACAGCGGCTTGAAATTTGAGGAACGTGAAAAAGAAATGCTGAAAATCAGACTTAAATGAAAACAAATGTATTGGGTAGAAGCAAACCAGAGTAGACATTTAAGTGGGGCAAGATTTGGCAAGCAGTAATAGCAAGGGAGAATTGTGTGAAAGTTAAATAAGAGTCTGCCTGTAGGTCATAGACCTGCTTTGTAAAGCTGTGGTGCCTACATTTGTGCTTTCACAGTGTTAGAATGACATAGACTAACTGGAAGGCGTTTGGGTAAGAGAGCAATAAATAATTAAAACACTGGAGGGGAGTCTGAAGAAAGAAGCAAGTACAGATTAAGTTTCACAAAGTGTAGACTATGGAAAGCTATAAATCTAACCCCCTTTGAGAGTAATAGCAAGGAAGGGAGCACAGCATTGCTGTTGGGTATTTGTGAGTGGATTCTTCCAGCCATTTGGAATGATGAAGCTCTGTAGGTCTGGGTCTGCAGGGCTCTGCGTAAGCAGATGGGACTGCAGGAGCAGGGCCTCAGAGAAGCAACAGCATGGACAATCACAAAATCTAGAAGATGCAAAGCTTGGGGGCTGCCACTGCTAGAGGGTGAAATTAGAGTAATTCCACTGTTTAAAAATGGTTTAGGGTAGAGTTAGTCTGGATGAAGCATATTAAAATGCAAGATTTTGGGAGTCATGTGGAGGGGTGAAAAAAGAAGGGTAAGTAGGAACTGGGAAACGCAGGAGAAGGACCGTATATCCTTTCTTCTTACACTTCTATGTGGAGACATTTGCAGATATGGCCCATGGTATTACAGGAAATCTTACTTGGAATGGGTTTGGTTTGGTTCTTTTGGGGGTTGTCTGGGTTTTTCTGTTTCTTTTGTCTTTGTTTACAATCTGGAAAGCGGACAGAGCTTGATTGAATGTACAGAGCTGCAATTTCATTACTGAAACAAGCTCTGCTCACACAGATTGAATAGGCTTTTGCTTAGGAAAGTAATTAAAGGAAAGAAGCAGAGTTGATAGAAGAGCACAGTGATTTAAATCTGCTTTTTAAAACTATGATGTTTTGGTAAATCTTGATTGAAACTAGCAATGTAAATAACCTTCATGTTAAAGCTCTTTCTGCTGTGGAGACGGTGTGTCTTGAGTCCCTCCAAGAGGTTTTCTCTGTTTTGCATAAACTTTGCCACTAGTAAGACTTTTACTCATTTCCTAATGAAACAGAGAAAGAAAAAATCCAACTGGAGAGCAAACAATCTTTTCTGCCAGCCCAAAAGATGTGTGCTGGCCTGTGCCATGCTAGGGGATTCCTGCAGGGTTCTGCCTGTGCCCACCCAGCCAGCAGCCAGCCGTCTCCAGAGACTGCCCGCAGCTGCCTGCCTTTCATCACGCCGCGTTACCGCCCTGCCATCCCTCCTCCTTGCACGGCGCGGGGCTGGTGTAATCCTGAATGCTGTACGCCTGTGACAAAGGCACCCACAGCTTCAGTAGGAGAAAGAAGCAACAAGATCTTTTACGTGACTTTCAGATAACCTGCGGTCTTTTATTGTATGCATGGTTGATGCCATCCTACCCTTACTTATCTGATTGTAAGGAGAAATGAAGCTAGTGCAACAGTCTTTGGTAATACTGTAGAGGACTTGAATAATGCTGCCTCACCTGTAAACTCTTACCATCCCTGTTCTGCTCCCCAGAAGGATATACAAACCTCAGAGAACTTGCCTCTCTCATGCAGTCAAGGTCAAGACAGTAATTTGCTTGTGTAATGAAAAATCTCTCTTAGAGCAGCTGGGCTGTGAGGCTAGAATCGAGTTGGTGAAAGCAGGGCTTGGAGTGTGTTCTCCTACCGAAGGCACTGACCCTGGGCTGAGCTACCATGTAAGATAAGATTGACTCAAAGCCTGTCCATTTTTGGAGCAAAAAGAAACACCCATCTGTCTGTCTGCCACAGCCCCTGCACTGTTGGCATTGATAAAGCATAAACAGAAGGAAAACAAGAAGCACTTTGGAAAAACAGAGGAGCACTGTATGAATCTGAACACCCACACTAAGTACTTAGCTGAACAGCCTGAGACACTGTATGTACCTGCTGTCAGGTATATACAGAAATAATTGTAATACTGTATAATTAGCAGTTCAGCTAAAAGTAATGTAGTCCACCACTATCTGGCCTTCCTTGGTACTTCATTGGGTGAGTGGAAGAAGGAGCTGAGCTACTGACCTCGATCAATCCTTTGTCTGTACCTTTGCTGAGGCTGGAAGAGATGATGATTATTTGAGTCTTGTGGGAGCCTGACCTATACAAACTTAAGCAACATTACCACTGAAAATATGTTCTAGGGTAACAGCGTTGTGGGGAATAATCTGGGGACAATGTGAACAGGTTCTTTAAAACTGACGAGCTTTCCACACCTGCCCTACTGGAAAGGTTTCCATTAAATGTCACAACCTAAAAGGCCTCCTCATCAGATCATAAAAATGGGGCTGACCTGAGAATGCTGTGTTCTTCAAAATCCATCAGCCTGTGGGGATAGTTGTGTGTGTTGAGGATCTGGAGGGTGTTTGGTGGGAAACCACTTCTAGGTAACCCATGGATTTTTTTATGTTTTGGATGAGTACGGTGAATGATGGGTTAAGAGTGAGGTGAACATCGCACCATGAAAACATTGGGACTCAGCTGCTGTAAATCTCAAGTACCTGAACGTATTTGTGGAGAGGTTGGTAAAACATTATGAACATGGTATTTGCTGCCACCACCTAGTGATTCACAAGAGCCAGCAGTCCTGAGTTAGGTTGAATCAGGTTCTCACGGCTACCAACAAACAGGAGTCCTGCCTGTATCTCAATGAGGAGATCCAGCGGTCCACAAAGTTCACTGGAGTATTGCTTGTCCTTTATGTAGAGAGAACTTAGTTGGCCTTTTCTGAAAGTGATTTGTTTCGCAAACCTCCTGATCTAAGTCTTCAGTCGTCTTTGCTTATTTTGAAGTAACAGTTGTAATGGTTACGTACATAGAGATTCAATGACTGAGAGCTTGCAGAACTGTGTATCATTTATGGCTTGGGTTAGAAGAGTTTATGTTGCTAGTTACTACTGATTTGGATTGGGTTTTTTTTCTCCCTCCACTTCTATTTAAAAAAATAGTATATACATGCTATAGTGGAGGTATGCCTGCTGTTTACTCATACATTTTCTTCACATTCCTTAAAGATGGAGCAGTTATGTGACCTTGGGATGTCTTTTCACCCTTGAAAGACTCTGCAGAGACTTCCAAATGTGTGTTGCCATTTGGCAAGCTCTAACTTGTTTAGTGGGTGTAAAAAAAGTTCAAACTGGTGAAACTGCTGAGAATAAACTCAAGGTTTTGAACATTTTTGTTTACTATAACTTCCTATGTTAGGATCAGCATGGTTCAGTTTGGTTTGCTGAAAGTTGCCAAGGTGAAATCTCAGGGTGTTGGACTGTGTGAGAAGTATGTTTGGAAGGTGTGTGTTCCAGAAAGGTTAAGTATTTGTAACACATGTCTGTTTCAAAGCGTAAGAAGATTAGTTTGCTTTTCATTGGAATACTTTCTTCTGTGGAAGTGAAACAGCCAAGGAAGATAATGTTGGCAGAGACCAGAAGTGAACAGGATTGTATCAAATCAAAATTATACAAAATCTGGATTGGCTGCCCAAACAAATATTTGAAATGAAAAAAAAACCAAAAACAAACCCTCATGCTTGTTAGAACACACTGTGTTCAGGCCTTTTTTGGGTTTGCAAGGTGACTGAGGGGAAGAAGGAAGAAATGGTTTATGTACTCCATTCTACAGTTGCTTTGACTGTTATTGGACTGTGCAGGAAAAAACATTCAATGTGAAAGCTTAAGAATTTTGCCAAAGGCAAGTCCTGCAGAAAGAATTCCATCTGCCTGGAGGCACCAGGCATAGATACTCATGCCTTGATCCAATAAACCAAGTTTAAAAAGCAGTTGCAGAGTGTTTCAAAATAGTGTATGCTGAAGGAATCTGCTGGCCTGAGGATTTCTGTAAATACAAGATTTGAAAGAGGCCGTATGGAGCGTTGCCTACCCACTGCTCTATGTGTATATGAGGGGGGAACCACAATTCACATTTGTTTGTATGAGGGTACAGATCCATTAAAACACTGAAGAGGCTGTCTAATAAAGAATAAGTTTGCCACGGTATTTGCAGGATCCGAGTACGTTGCACGTTGTCAGGGCAGTTTGCCATTGCTAAATGCCACTAAATGCTCTGGAGCTGCTGGAGGCAGCCAGAACAACGCTAAGGATTGCTCAAGGATTAGCCCTTCCCATCCTTCAGCTAAAGCTGTTGGCATTGAAAATCACAGCAAATCTCTTGCAGTGCCAGGCTGGTAAAGATAATTTATTAGTACATATTATTATTCTTTAATAAGGGGAATTTGTTAGCTCACATTTTGAATTTGAATAATTCAAATTATGCTTGTTGCTGAGATGTTTCTTATGATGCAGGTTTGTTTTAATTAGTGGTATCAAGTCAAAGCTCAGTGGCCTGAAGGCAGAAGCACATACCTCATTTATTTATTGTTTTGAAAATGTCAAGCAGAAATGATGGCTGTTTAACTTCATGAGGGATTTTTTTCCTTCCTAAGGCAATAAATTTTTCTAGTTGTGGTAGGAATTCATAGGGATGCATGTGATTTCCTTCAAGCTGCTTTAAAAGAGATGTTACCAAATTTCTTTTATACAGGCAGCTCTTCCCTTACAATGCTTATAACTATCTTTTTTTTATTTTGAGTATAATGTTAAAGTTATCATTATCAGGCCGCTATGAAATTAATAGTGATGCATTATTAAAAGAAACTTATGTGTTCCTTTTAGTTGGACATAGAATAGTTAACTGAAAGCCATTGCTTCTGTTGGTACTGGGAAATTTAATAAAGATGCTTATTACTCTTGAGTCTTTAAGAAGATGTGAGTGACTGAAATGTGCCTGTCTAGGATGGTTTATGGAGATGCTCTTTCTTGAGCGTTGAGAAAGGCCATGCAGGAGGTCATAGGCTGTTCCAAGTATCAGAACATGGTCAGGTAGCTCCTTCCACAAGAAGGGTATGGAATACAAAACTACTGTTTGAAAAGGAAAGGTGACTTCCATCAGGCAAAGGACTAATGCTTAAGTTAATTGTTATTCTGGTTGAAAACTTCACAAGGAGCCCTTACTCCCTCTGCTCTCTCTAACTCAGCAAACCAAACTCCTTTCCATCCAAGGCAGTGCTATCGATAGGTGCAAAGATGTAAAAAGGTAGATTACCTTTTTAATGCCATCGTTAAAATGGAAGCATTGTAGCACAAAGCTTTATAATTTTTCTGGCCTGGCTTCCAACTCTAAGCTAGCCAGTACATGGCTGTCACACAGTAACAAAGTAGATGCATCAGAGTGGAAGAAGGTGCAGCTGAACCCACGTGAAGACCTGCTGTGGTTTTGCCACTGAAGTGGAGCAGGGGGGCTGCAGTGACACATCCCTGGAGTGTGGCACGGCCGACATTGTGGCTTGGCCAACGCTGCGGCTTGGCCTCTGGGTTCTCTCTGCTCTCTCAGGCACAGAAAATGGAGCTGAGGTAAAGCTGATGGAGGGTGTGATTTGTTTTCAGCCTAGAAGATATGTTTGCCAGTTTTTCACCCTGAAAATCAACATGAAAGAGTAACGTGTGGCAATGAAGCAGTTTTTCCCTAGGTTCATTGGTTTTGAGAAAGCACTTGACTCTCTTTATTGCAGTTTGCTCGGGCACATCAGGTTGCAACTTCCAAATTCAGGTCAATCAAATCTGTGTTTAACATAAACACTAGTGTAATAAAAAAACTGCATCCTTTCACACCCATATTTAATACTGCTCTTGACTCTACTGCAGAAAATGTAGACAGGACAACACACTTGTCACATAGCTTAAAAATGGTGCTAGAAGATTTCTGTTTTGCTGATGATACGACCTCCTTATGTGTCAACTCAAGACATGCACTACCCAGAAGATAGGAAGTGGGCATGGGGAAGAACAGCAACTCTTATAGGCTCAAGAAGTATGAGATCGGATGTGTTTCTGTCTTCTTGCAGCACTGATGCTTGAAGCCAACAACTGTGTCTTCCCCATCATGTTTGATATCTTTTAAAGATGTTTCTTCCATAAACTTTTCTAATCACTTTTGAACCCTTTGATGTTAAGACCACATGGTTTAAAGCTCCCAAGCACTGTTACTGAAAAGCAATGAGAAAGACAAGCTACCTCTGCTTTTCAGGTGACTTGTGAACAATTTCACTTACTGACAGCAGTCAATCTGTGACTCTGTTTTCATTCTAAGATATGAATGAGTGGAAAATAGAAGCCTATCAAAAGGAAGGAGGTGGTTCTCAGATCCATCAGAGGATGAGACCTCAGAAATAACAGGGTAGTAAGTGAATTAATTGATTTTTTCTTTTCCTTTGGAAAGGTGAAGGTTTGTAGGATGCTTGGGCAGAAGGTGCAATGTTACTTTACTAATAATAGCCTGTCATATTTTCAAGGGTATGTCTGCTGCTTTTCAAAATCAGCTTCTGGGATAAATACTCTCTTGTTCTCCCCTACCCCTGCTCCTATGGGCAGCTGAGCAGAGGTGGGGTATATTAAGGAAAGGAAAAAGGGGTGGTGCTTATTCTTAGCTGTCTTGACCTTCTGAAAAAATGTTATGTGGTTCTCGGAGAGCTTAAGAATATTTTAAACCATTGCATACTAAATGAATTTAACAATGAAGCACAGAGGTACTGTCATGCTGCCTGTAGTGCAAACAGCTTCTTCAATTTAGGAAACTTATATGCTTACATGTTTTTTTCATAGGGTTTTCCCCATAAACTCTCAGCTGTACAACCCTTATTATTGAAAAGGGAGTTTTCTGCATGTTTTGAGTTTAGAACAGCTATGATACTGTGCCCCAGCAGTTCTGTTTGTGGAAGTTATATATAAAGGTAAGCTGTTGTTATATGGTAAATCCTGTACTGAGTGCAAATTACAAATGGGCTCAAGTTTTGTGGTCACTGTCCCCATTCCCCCAGCATTGCCTCATGGTGATGGCAGAGGAGTTGGAGCACTAAAGCCCGAGTGCTGTACGACACAGAGATGAAGCCTGGGTCTCCTGCAGCCCTTTGTGTCCCACTAGCTGGGCTGCATTCCCTGGATTTGGATGGGTCAGCAAGACTTCCTCTCTCTAATGCCCCATTCTTTTCAGTGGGGCCTCTAGGGGATGAGGGGTAAAAAGAACAATTAGACTTCATTAATGACTAAGAGATGTGCTGTCAGTACTACTGGTTGCTGGATTAAAAAGCAAATTAAGAAATAAAATAGCAAGGGTGATGTGATCACCAAATGTATGCTACCCAGTTTATTTGACAAATATAGTTTGAAGTGTTTGCCTAGTTGTTCCTCATAAGCAGTTATTTATGGTGTACTGCATAGTGCCAAAATAAAGGCAAAGTGAGTCTTTGTTTCCTTGCTTTACTGAAGCTACCAGACTGTGAGAGCTTATCAAAGTGTGAGTGCGGAGAGGTATCTGTTGGCTCCGTTTAGGTGATTCCTGGAACAGAAAATCCTGAGGAACAAGGTTACTGAGAAGTATTTTGGGGTCTTCTCCTTCCCCTGTTTCTGTTTTACTCTGTATTATCCCCTTGGTCCCGTTTCTGACAGTTGCCTCGTCTCCCTGCGAGGAGAGGTCCTGCCAGTGCCCCAGCTGGCTGTGGCCTTTCTTGGAGGCCTGCCACTGAGACCCAGATACCATAATTACCACTCAAAGTGATAGCATGAATTTAGCACTGCCCACATGGATTATCTAGGTTGAGTCTCTGTTAGTTGGGTATCCCCTGTAGACCTACTCTGTGCATGCCTCTGAACTGGTGAAGCATGGGTTAATGCAGCAGCGATTGCTAAAGTCCCTCCAATAAGCACAAAACCATGGGTCTTGCTGAGGTTCTGCAAGCATGTAGAAGTAGTCAGCTATCCCTGCTCAAGAGCTTACTTTGCTCTCCTTTGAGCATTTATTATACAAAACACAGGGCAAAGACGCTTACCTGAGTAGCGGTTTTCTGAGCAGGGTTTGAACTGAAATACCCTAAAGGCAGACTAGACTGATAAAGTTTGGAGAAGAAAATCCAGGTCAGCATACGTGCGCCGAATGCATCGCTACAGCAGGTTTGGCAGTGTATGGTACTGTGAGCATAGGCTGTTCTTCCAGGCCTGCATCTGTGTTTATACAGAAGGGGAAAAGAAAAAAGAATGCTGTTGTAGTGCCATACCTAACTTGAAGAGCTTCTCTTGACATTTCATACAGTCTTTTTAAAGACTTATATTCATGTTGACAGTATATAAAGGTGTGTTTGAAACTGAGCCTATTTACATTTTTTTTTACTTTGTGATTTTTGTGGTTCTTGCAGGTAGTTGTTGATTTTTTTCTTTGTGCTCCTAGTGATTTTGATTTACATGTGAAACTGCAATTAAATACCGATGCTGGTGCTTGCAGAGCTTGGCTTAGAGGAAAGTACAAATATTAGCTCAACTTTATTTGTAAAGGCTTTCAGGATCCTTTCTTCTCCAAGTCTTAATGTGTGTTAAAAATGGAAGTCAGCCATTGAAAAAAGAACAATAACTTTTTTTTTGGCTACAAAATGATTCATTGATTTTTGGGTGTTTTGCCTTTACCCTACACATCTTACTTGTAGACTCCTGGAATAATTATTTATCCACTTGATGTTTAACACTTCATTTCAGTGGCATTGTTCAAGAATGTGTGTTCTTGTTTAAGGCATATTTCACTCTGACAGGAGTTTACAGAGACTTCTATAGATACTTGTCAGAGCAATACTGACATATATAGGTGAGAGCTTTTGTCAGCAGTTCTGTACTCAGGTGGCTATTATGCATTGTTCTGTTTCTAACTGCTTGTTGGCTATAAAACAGTGTGCCCTGCTGTATCAGAAAGCATGTTGTGTTTCTGGGGTCTGTCCATTTGGGGCTGTTCCCCTGACAATAGGATTTTTCCTCATCCTCTTTTTGCCATGTTCTGACAGGCTGCATTGAAAAGGCTGAACAGGGGAGTGAGAGGTTCTCCCCCACCTAGGTGGCCCTTTCTTTTTTTCCTTCCCCCCGTGAAGATTACCCTATCCCCTCTGGTGCTCGAACAGCTAATGACAAGCCCTGATGCTGACAGAGGCAATGTGATCTCCTGACTGCAATGCCAGCTGCTTTGGAGCTGGGAAAAGATCCAATTGCTCAGAATGGCCTGTTTTGCAACAATAGTACTAGTAGTGGATTGTTTTGGGGTCTGTGTGCTGTGAAGGTTCTGCTCTGTTACTGGTTTCATCTTTGATGCCTAGAGATAAGAGGCCCAACATGTCGATTCTCATTATCTCTCCTGCTCGTCTGCAGTCGCTTGTATGCAGCAGGTAGTCCCTAAGATAACTGGACATGGATTAAGTTCAGTTTTCCAGGTTTGAGCTGACAATTCAGAGCATCCTAGACCTCCAGGTTACTAAATCAAACTGCAGCCTGCTGCAGAGTCAGACTAGCTCTTCAGCTCCTCCTATATATGCCTGGAGCTGGCATCCAGAGGAATGGAGGGAGCAGATGTCAGGCTGGTGTGCTGACGTGCTATGCCCATATGTCCATGACAACTGTGGTGGGGGGTTACTAAATTAGTAGAAATCTACCCAGGATTGAGTTGAGAAGCAGGGCACTGTGTTCATTAAGATTGTTTTCATGATGTCAGATCGTCCCACAGTGGCGCGCAGGCTGGACTCCGAGGTTGTCTGTCACAGGATCTGTCGCAGAGTGACAGGTGAGTGACCTCGTGCTTGAGAAGTGGGGAAAGTTACACCCAGCCATCTTCCTCTGTTACTGCTCATTGGTAACCTTTCTGGGTTAATTTCACACTGGGTGTATTGACTGGTTATTCATCGCTTGGCTGTGTGGTTCAGTCTAGATCCTGCTACTGTTATTAAGTAATACCATCTCTGTGACTTTCTAAAAAGCATTTTACAGTTGTTGATATTTCTCTGTTTTGTAGAGAGGGGAAGTTGAGCAGAATGAAGATAACAACTGACTGTTTTGAGCCCACACTGAAACTAGAGGCAGAATTAGGTTTCCTCACAAGCTGCAGTTAGTGCACTGGCTGTTTTGGCTACCTGACCTCTCAGAAAAAGAGACTGGCCAAGGTGACAGAGGCAGTCTGGGAAATTAGAACTGCAATGTCCAAAATTAAAGAGGTATGCCCCTTTTCCTCAGCCCCTGAAGGGAGGAACCCACCTGGCATACAGGGTAGCGGGATTTAGGCAAGGAGAAGACCCTCTGCTCAAGGATCAGTTCTTCCTGTCAGCAAGATTTCCATGCTAGATTTGTTTGTTCTGGAAACATCTGGCTTTCCAGGCACTACTGGGTTACTTACAGCAAGGACACAGCCCCTGTCCTCTGTGAAAGACTACCTGTATTCAGGTGTCTGGAAAATCTAATTAAGTGTTTATTTCTGGACTAGAAAACCACTGGTAGTGTTGTCAGGTGGCAAGGTGATGTCAAATTGTGCTTTGTTACTTTGTGGTGACTCATGTCATGCATATCTGTCATACTGTAATAGTGAAGAGCACAGAGGGGAATGCTGAATGTCATTGCTTAGCCCTGTGTCCTGAAATGGATGTGAGTTCACCGTTGGTAGGTTCTCTAAAAGTGAGTCCAGAATATTCCCTTTTTGGGGTAGGTGGTGCAAACAGCTCTGTTTTTTAAAAGTGATGGTGTGGCTTGAGGTACCATATATACCGACGTGGATTTCAGGGTTCCAAGTGGCTGTGGACTTAGGGTTTGTGTAGCCCTGGAACTGTCACCTTCCCTGACTTCCATCTTTTTTTCCAAGAGATGACATCATTTTATAATGTATCTTACTGCCAAGTGAAACAGTTGAGACTAATGAAATGATTGCATAATGCCATTGAGAATGTGCTACAAAATACTTGGAAGACATGCCAAAAAATGAGCAGACTAAGTCACAAGCATTGGTTATTTAAAAAAAAAAAAGCAACAAAACCCCCACACCAAAATAATCAAACCGAACAACCACAAGCAGAAAAAAAAAACCAACCAAACAACCAACTGCAAATAACTTTATATTATCAGAAAAATAAACACAAAATAATATGGAATCCAAGCAACTAAAATATTAAGGAAGCTTTTGATATCTGTAAAACTGAGCAGCCTGCAGAAGCTTAGTGCAATGGCTGCACTGCCTTGCAATGCTGTGTGTTTCAGCTTGCTTTTCGAACAGAAATATTGCCTCAGGCTTGCATTTGTCAGTGGGTTGTATCCTGTAGCAGAGCTGTGGGAAAGTTTAAAGGAGTCCACAAAGTGTTTAAATGGATCAAGAATGAGCAGATTGTTTTTAATTGGCTTCATCCGCTCTGTCTGGTAGGAACTGGGGAGTAGCTGCACTTGCAGCTCCTATTTGCAAGTGGCTTCTGGTTCCCTGCTTTGGAGGAAATCAGCTGCTGCCTGCACTTCTGAATCAAGGAAAAGGGTTGCATGGGGTAAGGAGTAGCTCAGAGGCAGAAAAGCAACAAGAGTGAAGTTTGGGCCTTACGCCACTTTTCATGTGGGCGTTACATCTGCTTGCGTGCTTATTTGGACCAATGTTTAGGGGTACAGGCAGTTAGAACAGCTGTTGAGTTCAAAGATTAAGTTTTTGGTGGTTTGCCTCAACAGTTGCATTTATCCCTTGGGGCAAAGGCATATGTACTTCTTCCTTCCTTTAAAAGCTGTACTTTACTCCCCATCAGTAAGCTCGCCTGACAAGATAAAACAGTAGGTGGAATGAATTTATGGATGGTTTACTGAGCATCTGAAAAGAGTAACTAGTCATAAGATCATTAGTAATTATACTGGCTTTGCTGAAATAATTCCCTTCCAAGTAATTGCTATCAGCAGGCATAAATTGTTAGATGGAATCTTGTGATTCAGATAAGTGTGTATTAGAAAAAGTTAATATTCCAGGGAAGAGATGGAACAAATGTATTTATATGGAAATAGCAACATTTCATACGATCCACTTCACTTTGTAATGTAAGCCAACAAATGTAGTTTTTCAGAGTCGCAGAATGTCAGGAGTTGGAAGAGACCTCGAAAGATCATCTAGTCCAACCCTCCTTGCCACAGCAGGATCACCTAGAGTAGGTCACACAGGAATGTGTCCAGGCGGGTTTTGAATGTCTCCAGAGAAGGAGACTCCACAACCTCTCTGGACAGCCTGACCCAGTGCTCTGTCACCCTCACAGTGAGAAAGTTTCTCTTTACATTCACATGCACCCTCCTGTGCTCCAGCTTGGACCCATTGCTCCTTGTCCTATCACTGGCCATCACTGAGAAGAGCCTGGCTTCGTCCTTCTGACACTTGACCTTTAAATATTTTTAAGCATTAATGAGGTCATTCAGTCTCCTCCAAGCTAAAAAGACCCAGCTCCCTCAGCTGTCTTTGTACATTTTTAGAAGAAAACGACCATAGCAGATGTTGTGAGTTAACTTGGGCAACTACAGGCCAGTCAGTCTCACCTCATACCTGGCAAGACCATGGAGCAGATCCTCTTGAAAACTATGCTAAGGCATATGGAAAATAAGGAGCTGGTAGGTGACAGTCAACATGGCTTCACTAAGGGCAAATCATGGCTGACAAATTTGGTGACTTTCTATCATAGTGTTACAGTGTTGGTGGATAAGGGAAGTGCAAGTAATGTCATCTGCCTGGGCTTGTACAAAACATTTGAGACTGGGATTAAGTGCACCCTCAGCAAGTCTGCCAACAACACCAAGCTGTGTGGTATGGTTGACATTCTGGAAGGAAGGGATGTCATCCAGTAGGACATTGACTGGTTTGAAATGTGGATCTGTGTCAAGATCACAAAGTTTAAGTCCAAGTGCAAGGTTCTACACATGGATTAGGGCAATCCCAAGCACAGTTACAGGCTGGGCAGAGAATGGATTGAAAACAGCCTCAAGAAGAACTTGTGGGTGTTGGTTGATGAAAAGGTCAACACGAGCCACACTTGCAGTCACAAAATCCAATCTTATTCTGTACTGCATCAAAAGAAGCATGACTGGCAGGTCAAAGGAGGCCATTCTATTCTTCCCCTTCTCCCCACTCCACAGTCATGAGAACTCACATGGAGTGCTGTGTTCAGCTCTGGAGGCCTTCAATATATGGGGACATGAAACTGTGAGAGCAAGTCCAGAGGAGGCCACAAAGATATAGGAGGGCTGGAGTACCTCTCCTACGAAGACAGGCTGAGAGGATCAGGCTTGTTCAGCCTAAAGAAGAGGAGGCTGTGGAAGAGACCTTACAGCAGCTTTCCAGTACCTAAAGAGGCGCTATAGGAAAACTGAAGTAGGACTGTTTACAAGGGCAAGTAGTGATAGGATGCGGGGTAATTGCTTTAAGATGAAGGAGAGGAGATTTTACATTAGATATTAGGAAGAAATTGTTCTCTTTGAGAGTGGTGCGGCACTAGCACAAGTTGCCTAGAGAAGCTGTGGCTGTCCCCTCCCTGGCAGTGTTCAAGGCCAGGTTGGACGGGGCTTTGGGCAACCTGGGCTAGTGGAGGGTGTCCCAGCCCATGGCACGGGGTTGTAACCAGATGAACTTTGAGGTCCCTTCCAACTCAAAGCATTTTATGATTGTTCAGACTGAGAAAGGTGTACGATCAATAGAGCTGTGTGAAAGGATTGAGGAGATGTTTAGGACATGTGATTCTTATCAACAGTGATAATGCATGTCTTCATCCCGTTTTGGTGTGATTAGTCCAAAGCAATGTGAACTAACAATTAACTATGTAGCACAGCTATGGTGGGAACTTCAGCTCCAGTAAGGCTGTATAGATCCATTGGTTTTCACTGGGGATATGCCAACTTTCTGCACTTGAGTATTTGGCCAGTAATCTTGGAAACAAATCAGAGCTCCCTAAAAAAATTACTATTTTGTGGAGAAAAATACATATTTTGTACTACTTTGTCTTGAAAAGTGCTGCAACATAACCATGGAAAATAATCCATTTTTATTGAAGTATTCCAGCTACTAGTTTGAAAAACAGTTTTGTTAGAAATTGTTATCATTTACTTAAACTGATAAATGAGTTTTGGCAAGAGGAGACATTCTTCTGAGTTACACATGCAAATGGTTCTTGTTTTCAGCTGAGCCGTGACTGGCAAGGAAACAACTGAGTGGTACTCCCTGTAGTTAACACAGACTGTTACTGGCATTGAAGAGTTTTTCACAACCCTGTTAATCAGGAAAAATGAGTGACATAGGTATCATTCTAACCTGACCCTCAGAATGACATGCTCTTGCTTGATAGGTGCTAAAGCTGTGTGAGTATTTTGTGACATTGCTCTTGGAATTGTCCTTCACAGTGTTTGTAATTTCTCTTTTGGCTTAGTGTATTTTTTGTTTTAAGAGCCCTTTTAACCCTCTAAACAAGGTCACTTTGACTTTAAATATGTGAACAATAACACTCATTGTCATTAGGAAGATTTATGTGCACAGTCAGAAAAGACTTTGTAGGGTGCAAAATATAGTTTGTATTTTAGAGTCTTTGCCACACACCCACAAAGAAAGTTTTAACCAAGTATAAAATAAAATAAAAAAATATCCCCAGTACAGTGACAAGTAGTAAAAATTACTGCTGTATCCAGACGTACTTACACTGTGAAGTGATGTCCAAGAACTTTAGGAAAAACTCTGTACCAGAAAATCCTCTTTTGCCACCAGTGTACGAGCCGAGTTTTAAACAAAGCGTTGTTCCCACTGTTTGGGAAGGAGGCTCTGGGCTGTTTCACCAGCAACTCCATGGGAGTTTTCTCTACCTAAAGAAAAACACCTAGAAACCTCATTAGCTCTGTGTGAGCCTGGTGCAGCTCCCAGGGCTGCCCTGTCCAGAAGGATGGGGAGGTGTTGGGGCAATTGGGGCTGGGGGCATCACCCCCTTCCAGAGGCCTGGGGCTGTGGCCCCCATCCCATGCCCCTATCCCATTCCCTGCAGGAACTGGGGACAGTGCAGCCACCTTTTGTGTGCCCTCATTTCCTGCTGTGGACTGGGGCAAAGGGACATGGCCTGATAGTAGCTTGGCAGAGATGGCTCAATCAAGCTAGGGGGACCAGTAATTCCTCCTATCTTCATCCTGGCCATAAGGTGGGTTTGTCCCTTATGCACTGGAGCTTCAAAGCAGCTGTTAAGATGCCCTTGAATGATCTATAACTCGGTGTCATTAACAGACTGGAGAACCTCTCCTTTCAAAAATGGGAACAAAACCCTTGCCTTATGCAGCCACATCTCAGTGATGAGTGTGAAGCCACATGTAAGTCAGCTGGGTGAAAAGAAGGAAGAGATGTTCAGAAAGGGGGATCTGGGGTAGGGGGAAGGTTGGTGGTAGGGGTGTGTAAACAACAGGCGTCAGAGCCATGAAACGTGTAGCTCTGTAGCTGTGAGACAGTTTCTTGGCTCTGAGCTGGGAGGGGAAGTCTGGAGAAGATCAAGGAGCAATAAACAACACCAGTTTATAAAGGACAAATTCTGCCAGGCAGATTTGATCAAAACTTTAGATCAAATTACAGAAGTAGGCGATGAAGTGCATGCTCTATCTGGGAAAAGATGAAACTGTAGTGCAATGAAGGTATAGTCTGGCAGAAGCTTTTTGTTGTAGCGGTCAGGTTGGCTCGTGTGTGTGCATGTACTACCCCAAGCTGTGGGATGAAGGGGGCTGAGCAGCAGCTCCAATGAAGGACTGAGGAAGAGCAGTATAGGCAGCAATGGGACGAGTATCCAGTGACTAGATTTTGTGTAAGGGCTTAGCTAAATAAAAACTGGTTCTTTATCGAGGTTGTCAGGTATGTAGACTTTGGATCCTCCTTCCCAGACTGACTAATCTGTGTTGTGTGTAAAGTCCTGACCTGGACTGATGGTGATTTCATTAAATACCATGTGCTGTTTAACACTATTACTCTGTGAGAGCAGAAGTGATCTGCAGAGGTGGTTAAACTCAGCAGTGGAATTAATTTGCTCACACTGCTTGGCAAGTGTAATGTATATGGGAGAAAGTTTCTAGAGAGCTTAAAGACACACATGAGAATTAAAATAAGATTCCAAGTGGAAATATACAGTCTGGCACATTTTGGGGGAAATAATTAAAAACACAGATATTCCATGAAAGGAGAAGACCCTTGGAAGGTAGAATTGTGGCATGGAGCTGGAGTTGGTCATAGGATGGACATCAATAGGCGTTTGGTGTGCGACAGGACAGAGAAGCCAGTGTTCCTGATGGCTTTCCTACAGGCTCTGGATAACCCTGCTGTAAGCCAGGCACTCTTCTCAAGATTAGCGAGGAAGTATGATTTTAAAATTAGGATTTTGCATTTTTCAAAATACTTATTAATGAGTGGGCTGTTGGTAGAAAAATTTCTACTGGCTCTGCTAAAACCAGATTTTTAATAAAAAGATTTGCCTGCTTGTTTGCGGTTTTTTTGGTGACAGCTTCTGGGTTGTAGAACTGGAAAGTTAGGAATGGAAAAGTCTGCTTTTGCCCTAAAAGTAGGCTAATTGGGGTAACTGAGAATACAGAGGTTTTAGGGCAACTCGTACTGTAGTTGGTGCTTGTTAGTCAAACCTTAGCGTACCTAAGGTGGTACGTCTGAGGAGCTTAGGTGTAAGGTCTTTAAAGTTCAGATACTCATACATTTGCAAGACAGGAAAAGAGCACTTTCTAAGTTACACTTTTTATAGTAGAACTTATTTCTTTTGGAGGGATGTCTGGACTATGCTGTGTGGCTGTCAGTGAGGAAGCAGCCTCAGCTAGGTTAAATATAGCCCAGAAAAAGCAGATACTGGTGTTTTTGCATCCAAATTGCATACTATGTGGTTAGTTTTGAAACAGAATTAAAATAAAAGCGTAAGGGAGTTAAAAACATCAAAAGCTTCTTTGTGAAAGACTTTTGTTATTTTAGAGCTGTAGCAATTCTAATTAGCAGACTTGTCCTTCACAGAGAAGAATATATCCAAAGGGCATGGCTGCAATCCAGCTGTAATTGCAAATGTTTCTTATATTCATCAATCACAACTGTTGCCATTGAGAAGCAGAGAATGCACTCACTGTTCAGGGAAGGATTATTTTAGTGAACCCAGCCCTCTAATGAACACCTCACTAGGTAAGTAATTTTACTGCCCAGTGCTAAGCAACCTGTGCACAGGCATTTCCAAGGATCAGGCAGGGGTGGTGCTGACCTTCTCTCAGCATCTCTGTGCAGAAAACAGTGTCCTGCCTCATCGGTCCCCCAAATTCTGGTTAAGTTTATGAAGCAGGTCACATCATGGTAGAATAGCCAACATGTGGGCTTCGTTCACAATTCTGGTAGTATTTTGTTGGGGCGGGGGTGCTTCCTGGTGTAGTGGATTGCCTTATCAACACACTAGTATGGTTGCTTCAAGTCTGAAATTGGTAAAGGTCTTCTGTTCAGTAGTTCAAAGTCAAATACTTGACTGCTGTTCTTGCTGCTGTGAGAGTGGAGGGTCTTCCACTTGGGAATTGGGAAATGCCACTGACAGGTATAATCTCACAGAGACAGCTCTTGCTAAGCACACTCATTTGGGAGTACAAGGGGATAGCAAATCCATGCTGTTTTTTCTTGCCTTTTTTTTTTTTTTTTTCCCTTTTTCCCTCTCCCCTTGCTTTTGCACTCTCATAGGAAAGGCTCTGTCTCCTACCCATCATCTGGCTTTGGAAATGAAGTGGTTCAGCCCAAGCAGGATAATCTCTCTATATTTTTCCATGTTGTCACTTAAAACAGTTCCATCATGTTCAAACAGCTTCTAGGAGTGAACATGCAGTTTGAAAGCATTTTTAGAGAAATGTTATGCAAACATTAAAGTCAAGATATAAAACATCTTCAAGCTAGCTTTTCAGACACGACAATAAAAAAAACCTATTTTTTTTTTCTATTTCTAGTGTAAATCTGACTTGAAACAGGACAGCAAAGTCCATTTTCAGTATGAGCAGTCATCTCAGTTTAAAAAACCCAAACTGACAGCTCTGCAATACAGCAGGATGGGGATTGCCCTGTTCTCAGGGAGGTGTTTCAGCTGCTTTTATTTCATACTTGTTGCTGAGAAGAAAGTTGCCTTAAACTACTGATGAAAACCAGCTTTGCCAGCTAGCGTGCATGTACTAGAAATACACTACAACTTTACTCCTGGTAGTAAAGTTGTGAACACATGTAACACTGTGAAACGGGACCATACCCACAGTGCAGTACCGCTGCGGTGTGTTTGCGGCCTATCCTGAGCTGTGTTAGAGAAGAGGTTTTGCGAGGATCAAAGTGTGGCGCATCAGCACCCTCCTTTGTGTATTGGCACGCACAGGTTTCGCAGTGAGCTGTGTTTCTGTAGTTAGAGCTCTGTGATGTTTACATCCCTGGTGCCTGTATATGGGTGCCAGAAGGGCTTTGCTTTGGCACAGACATTGGGCCCTACTGCCACTAGATGATGTGATTAGAAGAAAGGGATAATTACAGGCAAAGCATCTCAGATTGGGACTTGTCAAGTTTAGTTCTGAAAGGCTCTTGTACAAAGAAGTTAATGTTGATGGACTTGGTAAGTGCTACATGGAAAATGTTTATAGTATTGAGAGGGAGAGTGACAGTTCCCATAAGTATGGGAATAAACCCACCCAAGATAACTGACTGACTCAAATGTAACTAAGGCAAGGTCTGTAGGAGCTTCTCAAAACAGGGAGGAAATAATTCTGGTTATTCAGGTTTATACTTCTAATAAAATAAAATCCCATACTGTTATGGTAAAACCTCAGTCTGTTTTCCTACTAGCATGCATTACAAGTGATTGTCTTGTGAGGCAAATGTTTTACATCTGTTGTCTATGGTTGACGGTTTAAATGACGTGAGATGGAAAAAGAATAATTTCATCAAAGAATAATTCCACTCTGCAGCATTTTATCAGACTCATTGGAACTGAATTCACCATCTGTGCCTTTTTGTCAGTGTCAGTAATAGCTTTTCCTAGGCATTTACTTGTTGGAAGGCTGTTTTCCCTCCAAGGTAAGAAACGTCAATACATGTGCCAATGTACATTTAGAACAAAACTATGAGGTAGTTGCTATGTTCTATAAAAGGCAGAATTAACTTTTTTTTTTTTTGTAGATCTGTCTTTATAAAGAAGTTAAACTGATTTTTTTTTTGTATGAGCAACTCTGACTCTACCCATCTTTTTTTTCCTCTGTGCTGCCCGGAATTGTTCTCAGAGCACCTTGTGCATAGTGAAGCTTTCTTAAATAGATTTTGTTAAAGCTGGTAAACCAGAAATGTCACTTCCAAGTTATATTATGGGCTGGAGACACCTTTAATTGGAGCACCATGTCCCGTGTTTACATTGGAAGTAGGATACAGCTCTCTTGTGGTGCACTGGAAAAGACAACTTAAGATAGTGTTGTGCATGAACTTATCCCTCCTTGAATTTGGCAATCTTAAAGGCAGCAGTTGCTTTTGCTTCGTACCAAAATAGCTCCCTCTGGCTGAGCAGCATTTAGCCCTGGATGTACCTGTTGATGTAGCACTTTCTCCTTCACTGCCTCCTTTTAAAACTTTTTTTAAATCTCTTTGTTGCGCACACACCCCTAACACCCTTCCAGTTTTGGGACAGTTCCTGATCAATTTGAGGAGCAAGTACTTCTGCTGTACCTCAGGAAAAAACATGGCTGCGTTCATGTTCCTGCTCCAGCTCCAGCCAGATCTGGCTGCTGCTTTTGCTCATTAGAGTGAGGATGCAAACAGCAGCAGATGCCTGTTGGTGGTAATTAGATAAAAGAAATGAGTACTGTGAATGCCGCAGTGAGAGGGGAGGTGCTACCTAGACAGGTTGGAGAGGGATCATTCCCATCTTGAAGGGCTGTTATTAGACTTTCCATAGCCCTGCTTTTCTGATTGTTTCGCTAATTAAGCAAATGCACCTCTTATCCTCTGTCCTTCTGGTTTCTTTCTGATTCTTTCTGACTTTTACAGGTCACTCATTCTCCTCTCTTCCAATTTTAATTTCATGTGGTTTTATTAGGTGTTAGTTGTTAATTTGCACCTCTGTGTAGCGACAATCACTTGGAATTTCTTCCCAGCCTTCATGTCCTAGAGCATGGCCTTAAGTTCATGGGGACACAAAGGTGTAAGTGACATTTATTGGGGTTGGGCTGTGATAGCTGTGCTTCAGGGTGGTTCAGCTGCAAGCTCATGGGCTGGCTTTACCTTTCAAATTGTCTTCTCCTGTGACCAGGGGTGGTGGGAGAACACTACACAGAGCAGCATGGGGCAGAGGGGCAGAGAGGAAAATCTGTTGGTTGAGAAGCACCAAAGAATAAGCTGCTTACAACTAGTTGGTGTGCTGGGATCAGGGAGGGATATGGACCTGGCTATCTCTTTAGATCCTCAGCCAGAGAAAAGTGATCCTTGGATATGGAGGGGCTGTGGGCAAGTGAGTCTGGGAAGAGGAAGGACATGGTGACATCTTGCCTTCTAGACCCATGCTTGGACTGACCTGGCAGCCTGAAAATAGGCAGAGGCAGTCATAATTGGCAGGAAAGGGATGTCACAAACATTGGGAAGCCTGAAAAACATTCTCTTGTGTTTTATCCAATCTGACACCTACCTGTTGGGGCAGGCTTCAACCCTACTGTATTCTTGTCTCAGGATGAGATGTGAATAGTTTGTGTTTGGTTTTTTGACTTCTTTGGTTTTTTGTTTGCTGTTGTTTTTTAACAGCAGTCTAAAAGTACTCTGTTGTGTATTAACACTTGCTTTGAAAACAATGAATGCAGTGCACACTCCTTTTATGTTTAGCAGGAGTGTGCAAATCCCTCTTCAGCCAGCTGGGTTTGTGTTTTGCTATTACCTTGCAAGGCTCTTAGCTGTTAAGTGGACTTTTTCAGCAGCTTTGTGTGATTGCAGTGTCTCTCTACAGCCGTGGCAAGCTTTTCTAATGAGCATTTTTGTTTGGTGTTCCATCGACACTTTTCCTCTTGCTGTACAGGTTGGAAAATCCTCCTCTTAATGACCAATTTCCTATTCCAGTTTGCATGTTACAAACCTCCTGGTTCCTCAGGATGCTGTTCCCTCGGAGTGGTCCCATGGCTCACCAGAGACCTTTTCATTGCAGAGTGGGAGCTGGTGCGTCCCATGCTGGCGAGTGCATCATAGCTGAGGATGCGCTCAGCGCTTTAGAGCAGCCCTGGGAACTGAGAGGCTGTTTCACCTCTAGGTGTGATGTGTAATGGCAGCCTTGCCAGGAAGGCTGTGGCACGAAGCGGAAATCAACTGAACTTGAGTAACTAGAAGTAAATAGAGATATTTGCTTAAGTAGTATAAAGGGGGACACCTTCACAGAGGAAAAGATAAACAGAAACTAGACAGGCTGCACAGCAGTCCTGTTATCTACCTTTCTGTCTATTTGGGTTAGCTCCACAGACTGCCCTCTCCTCGCAGCATGCTCAGGGCTTCCTGGTGGGGGCTTTCATGTGCTTTATTTTCATCTGGGTATTGTGCTTGCAGAAGATGATCTGGGTCTGGGGAGTCTTTGCTTCTTTCTAGGCTTCCAACTCAGCTGTGGGGTCTTTGAGATGCAAAACCTTCCCTTGGGATTTTTTTAATCCTTACCTTGATTAGGAAGATATTTTAGTGTCCTTCACAGTAGTTAATTGGCTGCCCTTTTTTGCTTTGGGAAATTTTGGATTCCCTTGGATGTGGTTGGATGAGATAAGAAACTGCTCGGACTGTTAAATTGAGTCCGTTCAGGGTTTAGCCAAGCAGAAGAGCTCTTCTTAGCAAATGAAGCAGAATAATAACAATACTTTCTTTCCAGGCTATACGGTGACCAACTCTTGGAGCAGATTGTTTTTGTGTTATGAATCCTACAGCCCCTGTAAACACTTAACTCGCTAATGACATTTGAGGCAGTTATATAACTGGGCTGAACACAGGCAACTTGCTTTCAGCTCTTACCTGAGAAAGAAAAAGAAAAAATATAAGAAGTTGATATATTGTGAGCCCCAGCTCTCAGGAAATCAGTTTCGTTTTTCAAGGAGTCTAATTTAGAAATGCTGCTAGGTAATGGATCGATCTGATGTACTTGATGTTAAGTTCAGTAAATAAAGATGCTAAGTAGGCTGATATATCATGTTTTAGTGATGGTAATAAACTGGTCCAGTGAGTTCTTTCTGTTTCTAGTGCTGTGCTTGGTTTAGTTTTACCCTGCCCTCACATTACTTTCCTACTTTTTGTGATAAGCCACGAAGTGCTAGTTATCACAGAGGAGTTAGATCTTCCTACAAATTGGCTGAAGGGAATGTTTTAATGCATCTGTGGCTGTATCCTTGACTGTCTCTCCTGATGCTGTAATTTGAAAGCAGATGACAGCTGCAGATAAAATGTATGACATAGCATATGATTCATGTGGGAATGGAAAAGGAACCTCTGAGAAATGCACTCTCTCTTCAGAAACATCAACGTGTAGAGTTGAGTATGTCACTTAATGAGCTTCCTTAGTCTGCAGGTCAGACCTGACATTAACTGAAGTGACTTGGAATAATTTTGATCGGATGGCTTAAAAGGTCATACGTAAATTGAGTTTTGTGGTTGCAGATGACTTTCTAATGGATTACAAGCTTTATCATGAAAGCATCTAGTACAATCAGTTTATATTTACAAGGGGCTCTGACTAAGACTGATTAGGTGAAATTAAAAAAAAAAAAAAAAAAAGCTAAAAGTCNNNAAAAAAGCTAAAAGTCAGGTTGAATTGCTCTAAGGGTTCACAGGTTTAATTTCTCCTTAGGCACTGAGACCCCTTTGGTTTGGGGATTATCTCCCAAGCAAAAATAATCGCATTCCATCTCGGGGCATCTGAAACTAAACTGCATGAAGTACTGGAAAAAACCCTGTCAGGAGCAATCCAGCACTAGCAGTGAAACAGGCTGAATAACCTCAGACTGTTTGAAAAGGCCATGTTTACCCTGTCAGCAGAGAGTACACTGCAAGGGCTGGCATACCATAATTATTTTACTCCTGGTGTACAAAAATACTGTGATGCCTCAGATATTTCCTGATAAAAGCTGATACAGCTCTGTTATATTTCTGTCCCCCGGACCTCATATTAATGCAGAGGGAGACCCTTTTCACCCAGTATTTGTACCTTCCAGCTATCTCAGGATGGAGAGATCCTGGCCAGTTGTACAGCTGATGAAGACAGGGGAGCTTGTTTTCTTTGATCAGAAAACAACTCTCATGTTTGAAATGCATCTTAATCAGGATATGCATGAACCTCTTCTTTATGGCTGTTAACAGAATTAAAGGAAAAGAAGCTTTCAGACAGACAAATGAAGTATTAGTGTAGCATAGGGCATATGATAAAATCCTGTGGAACGGTTGCAGAGCCTGGTTAATGGTCATCAGCATTTTACATTCATGTTAATCCCACAGATGCCTCTGGCTGGTTAGCTGCTCACATCTTTTTGGAACTGGGAGTTTGTGCAGGGATCCGCTGTGGTGGATTTGGGGGCATCTGTTTTGTGAAAGCTTAGTCATGGGAATGTAGCTGCTCTTGAAGATCCAGTTGATGGATTCACACAGACCAGGGAGCAAATGTAGCACAAGTTCAAGTGGATGACTGCATTTGTGGAAGTCAAACCTGAGCCTTGTTCTCTTTGAAGCTGCTTCAAATTCATAGTTGCAGATTTTGAGGTTGACAGTCTCTGTTCTGTCATTTTATTTGAGCCTTCAGGTCCTCCTGGGTTGGCAGCCTGCACAAAGGCACAGATGTTTGCTCAGTGTTTAGTCTGAAACAGTTGAAATACGTGCACAATCTATGTATTTTGTGTATTTATTCAGTCATGATATTTTTATTTACTGATCCTGCAGCATTGAGATCTAAATTAAAATTGCTCCATAACTGCTTTGCACAACTAGGTAAGGATGAGGTGTGGGAATACCTATATTTCAATCTAGAGGATATATGGGTAATGCTATTTTAAGAGCAAACAATTTCTTGTCTCTCACTTTTTCAAATAGAAAAGCTAATTCATGATTGGAAGTGATGTTGTGTTTGTTATGGTAGTCACTCTGAATAGTGTGTGGCGGTACGAGTCAGGTTTTTATAAATTATGTCCATATGGTTGACTTGTTTTGAAAAGCAGTTTGAAAAATAATATGGACCAAAGCATAAGTCTCTACTGCTCCTTCTTCATTCCTGCTATACAAAGTAGAGGGCTTGGTTTTGGAATGCCTTAAATTAATTGTCATTTAGAATCAAAAGGCAAAAAGTTGCATGTTTTTTTATTTTCATTTTATTGCTTATGAGTGGCACTGAGAACTGTGAAGCAGACACCGAAAGCAGGCTGTGCCTGTACAGGCTGATCATAGCTGGTGAGCCTACATTAAGAAACCCATTCGGTTTGAGAGAATAATTGTAGGGTTGTCTGCAAATATTCCAGTCGTCCCACGTGGAGTGCTTGTAGGTATGCCTGGTGTGTATTTACTGAAAGAGTTTGGAATAATAGAGCATAGTAAATGAGAAGAGTAACTAGTCAGAGGATATAATGAAAGTGTAAAAAAAAATAAATGATGAAGAAACCAAACAAATTTCTCTAATAAGCTTTTCAAACTCCATGAACGTCTGGTTTTGACTCAGTAAACTTGTGTCATAAAACTGCCTAGTTGCAAAGCTGCCTGGGGTATGGGGTGGAGGAGATGGTTTACAGCCTTGGAGTGAACTTCAGAATAAAATTAAATTTTTGACTGAGTAGATGAAATATGGGGACACATAAGTGTCCCCATAACTCCACACAAATTTATTTAAAAGAGATGAAGATTTGAACACTTTATATTTTCAGTAGCCCAAGAACCAGACTGTTTAGCATTTGGTCATCAGGGATGAAGAAACTTTATCCACAAAAGTCTGAGTGATTCTGCCAAGCAGATATTCACAGAGAAAGCTCCATTTCCAGATTCTTTGAGGTTTGACACTCTGTGCGGATGCACAGCAGATGCAGCAGATTTCCAGCCATACTTCAGTGTGCATGTGGAACAGCATGTGCAAACCTGAGGAGAGCCCCAACTGCTGGAGAGAGCTGCTGGGAGAGGACCACCCTTCTGTGGTGGATGCAAGCAGCAGGCTAGGAAGAGATGCTGTCAGCCTGCTGGAGCGGTGAGCGCCAGCCCTGCCCTCCCAGGGGAAAGCTGGACCCTTGGCATGGTCTTACAGTCAGGAAGGGCCTTAACAAGTCAACTGCTTTGGGCTTTAATTTGGGATTGCAATGTAGGACTGTCTAGCACGTCTCTGTTGCAATATGGCATATAAGCCTGAAAAGCTGATTTTAAATTAGGTTTTGGCTTTATTTTAAAGATAGAGTGCAGCAGATAGAAAGAATACAGTGGCACCAGCAAAAAACATTTGCCGTTCTGACCTTCGTGTACAGGATTCATTTATCACATTAGTGGGAGGGCTGGATTCAGGTCACCTTGTGGGATTCTTCAGGCATTCATCTTACTGTAGGTAGTGCAAGCCATACCAAATGCCTCTGGATTACAGGTCCTATAATAATTGGTCATAATCTGCATAACTCATGATGCCTTTCTGAGCTGACAAGCAGGGAGGAAGACACCAAAGCACGGTAGCAAACGAATGTTGGAGCGAGTCAGCCAGCAGAGGCTGCAGATCTGTGCAGGTGGCTCCTCTGTTGAATCACATGTCAACTTACCCTGTTTTAGGGCTGAATCTCACAGTATAAAGCATGTGGAGTAGAAGTGGTTGTTTTTCAGCTCTTGTGCTGCCCATCTCTGTGGAACAAAGAGAGAATGCCGAAAATGGCAGTTATCATAACAAAACAGTTCTAAAGATTGACTTTCCGTCCCCTTATGTCCCCTCTCTTACGTGCTCTTGCTTGTCCATCCATTATTTCCTATTAGTAGGGCAAGATTGGGGGTCTGTTAGACTGGGCTGTGGGGAAATTGAAACCTGTATTTGTTATGCCCAAAGCACCTGAAATAGGCCAGTAAGGTACAAGTTAACTCCAATAAAACCCACAGCTGATATGATGAGACCAGTGGAACACAATTGCACTTTAAAGAGTAAAGAAACATCTTTATTTCTGTTTGTTTGGTTTGGTTTTTTTTTGGTTTAGTTTTTTTTTTTTTTTTTAGTAATATCCAAATGAAGATTGGTTCAGTGGAGGCTTTCATAAATGTGACACAATGTGGAATTATTATGTGTATAATAAGGTTGATTTGGTTTTATATGGAAAAAAAGTTCACTGCTGCTGCATTGGCAATTTATATTCCTGCAAGACTGCTCTCTGGGTGAAGAGTCAGTTTTGCTTGCAAATGGAAGCAGAGTCTTAAACTACTAGATCACTTTCTTTGTATTACTCTTATATTTAATTAATTTGCAATACCACATGTAGTGGTTTAGATAATGTAGATTGAACAAGCACTTCATTAAGAATTTGTCTAATCTATGAAGAGTTTCATATAATGCTTCCACCATATTTGTGGTGTTTCCATACAAACAGAGAGAAACGAGCAAGTACCGCTCTGGTTATCTGGCAGTTTGGTTGTTTTCCAGTGTCATAGGACATCACATCCTGGGGATTGCTATTGTCAGTCAAGACTGGAGGTGTAAGGGTAGTTAGGTCTTGCTCTTCCTCAGCCTCATCCCTCCCTGGAAAGCAGGCAGGTCTTTGGGAGTTTGGGCTCTTTGTATGTCTCTGCCTCTCTCACAGCCAGACCAGGTAGCTGAAGGGGGAGGGTGCTGGAGGGCTGGCTAAGTATTAATGCCAGTTTCAATCCTTGAAAGGAGGGCTGTGGATCTGGGAGAAAAAGTCTGCCCAGTGCTGGTCCTGAGGTGGTGCAACTGGGCTATTTCCTATATTGCATTTACTGAGATTTTAAAGGATGTTATTTTCCTCCTAAAATAGAATTATCCAGAAAAACTTATTTGAGGAAGAGGGACCCAAAGTGCCTTGCAGAAATGACTCACTAACCATTTTAAAGCCTAATGCTCTGTGCTGTCTCTTGACAACTGGATTTAGTATTAACAGAGAGAGAAAAGATGGTCTCTAATTTACTGCATTTTCAGCTGAGACTGAGGAGTAATGGGCAGGTGATTTACAGCGGTGAGCTGTGCAGAGGGATCTTGTGCTCTGTAGAAGACAACCCTCAGCAGTGTGCAGAGAAGGCGCTGCGTCATTAGCTCTCCTTTGAGGGAGCAGCTGTAAACGGGCTGGCTTGCTGGGGTCATCCCTACTGCGATGCAGTCCTTGAGACATTTTATAAAAATACATGAAAAATGAACTGTTGTTTCAAATGAGGGGGAGAGGAAAGGAACTAAATAGCTAATTAAAAAAACCCAAAACAACAAAACCCTTGAACTCGACTAAATATAGTTTCAGTAAAACATTGTATTATAGTGGGGAAAAATTACTTTAGCATTTGTAAAAGTCCAATTAAGCTTCCTCAATTCATAAGTCTTAAAGATTTTGGGTCTAGTAGGAAAGCTCTTTGAAAATACGGTAGCTTTTAGGTAGGCTGATGCATGTTTCAAATAAGAGAAATGGGAAATTTAAGGTAGAAGAAAGAGTAATGAAGTAGAAGTGCAAATATATTAATCAGTTACAGGATAAATGGCATGAAAGGTGTCATTACATTTACTGTGGTGAGTAAAACCTGATGCTTAAGGCTTCAACTAGGCCAAGTGCATCTTTAAAACCTTGCAATCCTGAGCACCGAGGCTACATTTCTTTCTACTTGCCGGTGCTGAGGCATTGGGAACAAAAGGACTGTTCAGTGACTGCTGTGGCTGCAGGACCTGGCTATTGTTCAAGGTGGCACTCAGAATATGGCTAAACTTTAGATGTCAAAACTGCCACTTGGAATAGAGATCACTTTTGCCTGTATTTTAAGGTAAGCAGCAAGTGCTCAGGTTTTGCTATTAAGACCATGGAACAAAGTTGAAGGAATTAAAACCAGCCTCTTTTGCTCTGATAAAACGCTTAGGATCAGGAAAAGGTGAGGCTGGTTCAAAGATTTTACCAACCTCTGCCCTTATGAGCACGCAAGGCCATGCAAGGTAACAGTCTAAACATCTGTTAATGTGGTTCAGAGCTGAATATGGTGGATAGATGTTGGAGCTACAACTGTGTGCTAGAACTTTCTTTTCATCAGGATGTGCATAAAGGCAAACTTCCCTTGAAATAAGTGTTACTTTCTCCTTCAATTCAGAAGTTGGCTACTGAAGATGCTACCACCAGCAAAATGCTTTTCTCTCTAATAACTGTTTTCCTGTAACGTTAGAGCATCTCTTTTCTGGTTTGGTTTTGTTTTGTTTTTTTGTTTTGGGGTTTGTTTTTTTTTCTCTAGCTGTGCAGTGAGTTGCACAGATGGCCTAGCATAAGGAAGAAAGAAAGTAAGGATGATGCTTTCTGATGGATTTATTTGTATACAAGTCCCAAAGGACCTAAGTATTAAATAGCTTAAGGTTTTTTTAAGTTGTCATGAGTATACAAATGGCTGGGCACACATCACAAAAGCTGGATTATATTTTTATTTAGAAGATAAAGTGGATTTTGGTCTTAAAATGGATTTTTTAGTAGAAGGTTGTAAATGACTGAACTTGGGTTTCTGAAAAGCGTAACACGGTGAGGGAGAAAAGGAAATGTTGGTTGAGTAGGAAATAGTGTTTAAAAATAATTCTTGAAGCTGCTGTTGAGACTAGCAGATAGAAATTGCTTCTACCTATTAGTATTTGAACAGATGATACAAAGTACTACTGGCTAAAAACTGTTTGTCTGTCTTGTAAGCAAGTGATGAAAGTTAATATACCAGAACCCTGGTAGCCAATACCCACTGAAAGGTGGTTCTCCACTAATCCTCCATTATAAGCTTTGGCTGTCTGCTAAATATCAGGAGGAACAGACTGCTCATAAAGATGCTAAAGAACTCGTCTCACATCATCATAGGTTATTACAATTTAAGTTTTGTTTCTACTGATGTCAGCTTCTCAGTTGTCACAGAGTGAGGGGAGGTACCTTCCTCTGCAGTTGCTTACATCTACATTTAAAATGCAATCATTGTTTAGATGCTTCCCAATGCAAAGGTATCTTGGCTGGAATCTTACATGAAAGCGGTATATTTGCATGCAAATCACAGGAGATGGGCTCTGAACCTTTAAGTATAAAGGGCTAGTCAATATTTTTGTCATTCTTAGGGCACTGAATTACTTCTGTCAGTGAGTGACAGTGGTTGATGCTGAGGAGTTGCAGCTACAACGAGGAGTGATGTGTGTTAGCAAAGCATGGCCTCCCTGGGGTTGTAATTTGGGCATTTAAACTTCTTCCTCCAGCTACTGGAGCGAAGGATGAAATGATCCCTCTTTGTTCTTACTCATTGACCTTGGTGACTCCATCCATTGTCATTTATGTGTACTTGTTTTTTTTTTCTAGCTCATTGTACAGTTACATCAATGCCTGTGCTGGAAGAGTTCAGGGTTGGGAATACATTGCTAGAGGGCTGGGATCATGGCAGAGCTCTTTTAATCCTGCCGCTCCTGACAGCAGTGCAGCTTCAGAGTCCTGGAATTTGGGAAAAGATGCCACTCATCCTGCTTTTCCTGCTTTTTCCTTTGCAGTGTTTCTTGTGTCTGCCCTCACCTACTGCTCAGAGCTCTTGCAAGCTATTGGCTGAAGTTGATATGTTTATTTTGTTTCTTGGTTTTGATGGGTTTGTTTTCTTGGTGCTTATTTGTGTTTTTTTGTTTGTTTGTTTGGGGGTGGTTTTTTTTGTTTTGTTTTTTTAGTTGGTTGGTTTTTTTTTTAGTTTCTATGTCATATTCCCCCCACAGTGTTGCTGGCTCCTGCCAGATCCGAATTGTAGACATCCCAATTTAACTCTATTGACAAGGTGACAGGCAGCATTCGAGGTACCAGAGATAGCAGCAGTCTCTGGAAGAATCCCAGCGTTCATTCGTATTTGGAAATTGCTTGTCTTTTACCTGCCAAGATTATTAACTCAGTTTTGTAGAGAGAGTTGAAATTCTGCAGCAATAAAAAAAAAGATGTGGGCTTGTAAAGGAAGCTTCCCAGGCATAGGGAATGAAGGAAAGATTTTCTTCTCATACTTGAGGAATGCTTCTCTTCAGGGAGAACTTTCTTGAACACATGTCCTTTCTTTGTAGTCCATTTTGTGTACTTGGTGTATTTTTCAGTGTAATCACAAACTGATGCCTGCCAGGGAAAAAGGGGAAGTTACTGTAACTGAAATTACCTATCTGTATCTTAAGGAAACAGTCTTCTTTCTGGGTGTCTTCATGAACTAAAGGGTGAAAAGCATAATCTACTGGTGCCTCATCAGAGAACATACTATCTTTGGAACTGCAAATACTGATATTCTCTAGAGACGTGTTTGGTTCCTGTAAGGTGTTCTACACCTGTATGAGCATGTAGGCAACTCAGTCTCTGCATAGCATCTGCAGTATTCTCTCATATTCTTCTAGTTAAGACAGAGCTATATACAAACTGGGAACAATGGTAGAGAGATTCTGGTCTTCTGGTTGCAGAAAAACAGTCTGGTTTGGAGCAGGGAGGATGAAAAGACTTTCTGACAAATCAGAGCAGCTAGGGTAGTATGCTATGTGTGGGAAGTTAGTTAAATGCTTTGACCACAGAAGAGGAAGTTTAAAATACCTGGTGACTCCCAGACAGAATGGAATTGGTCCTGCAGGATTGCAAGTGGATCATTGTCTTTGGGTGTCAAGTCTAAGAAGTTGGTCAGCCCTTTAAGAAATGGGGAATGAGTAGTATGTTTGGTGGGACCGAGGGTGAAGTGAGGGAGGGGCGAGCGATCAGCCTCGGCTTTGGAAAAGCTCTCTGTGGGCTCCGTGCCTGTGAGAGTGCAGGTGGCTTCGGTGGTTGCCTTAATAATGAACTGTAAACTAAACCCTGCAGGCCAGTCTGAAGTTTGGAAACCAGTTGTAAACAATCTGCTAGCCTTTCCTTACAAATATATGCAAGAGAACACATTCTACTTGACCTTTAATTTTGACATGCTAATAAAAATGACATATGTAAAATATTTCTATATATAACTGAATCTTCTTTTTACTATGTGTGGGTTTCCTCATATGTGCCTCTCCCATACTGGGAAGTATGGTCTGTTTGTATGTATACGTTATGCTGTTTAAGATCACAGCTACGTATGATTTAAAAAAAAAAAACAACAAACCAACCTGAAGATGTGATCAACTACATAAATAATCCTTTTGTCCCAGTAAGTACTTTTTTCCAGTTTGAAAGAGTTGTTTTAATAGAGCATCTCGATTCAGAATGGTCATTTTGCACAGCTAAGATGTAAGTACACTCAAACCTGACTAGTAATTAGCTTTTCTTATTATCAGATAGGAACCTTGCCTGGGGACCTGAGATGCTAAATTAATGTAATTGCCTTGTAATATGGAGACAGATATTTGTTTTTCCACAGACTTACCTTTCCTGTTGTTGAAATACATTATTGATCCATTTCCAAAGAGACAACAGTAGAAATAGCAGAGAAATCAGGCAGTACAGGGCTCTACAACAAGGTAATAAAAGGCTCAGGTCAAAGAGTTTGAACTCTAAATACTGTTCATTTTCATAGAGTGACTACAAGGGCCGTGATGCAGGACGGTGGCAGGGAAAGAGGAAGAAGCTGTAGGATTGCAGTGATGTATGTCTGTGTTTGATGTGAGCACTTGAAGTGAACAGGGCTGTAAAACTATGATACGTGTGGTCATTATGTTTTACTGAGAGATGCCAAGCAGAGCTCTGGTGCAGAAGACACTGAAATGATTAAAATTCTCACATGGTGGTTAATCTGCTTATCATCGGTATCCTTATTTGAGCTTCATGACTGTTAATCAAGTTGCATCACAAATAAGCCCAACTGCATTAGTTGCAAATATCGCTCCTGCTTGTAACAGGAGGAGTCCAAAAGGCACAAAGGAATATCTGCCTGGAAAATGTAGCTGGTAGAGGGATGAGGAGACAAGCTCTTGGTTAATCAAAGCAGGCACAGAATTAGATTGTGGTCCTGGAAAAAAGTCAAGTAGATTGTTAGTGTGGCCGAGTGCCAGGCTGCTGCTTCTCTCCTTGCATTGAAACCCATGGTGGAGTTTGAAACATCAGTGACATGTTAAGAGCTGTGAATAAAATCTCACCCTGTCAGCCCCTATATAGCTGGTATTTCCCATCTGGAATGAGAATGAATGAGTGAATGGTTATTAATATGTAATGAGATCTTACAGAAACAATAGTGTTGCAAGCAACGGAAAAGAGGGATTTAGAGAAAGGAATCACTCATGTGAAAGGCTTGCCATGCTGGCATGTTGGAGATAATAGGGCAGGCATGCTCCCAAAGGCTTGTGCCAGTGTTTTGTAAGATGGAAATAGTGGGATGCTTGGACCATGAAAGCAGGTGCCCTCCTGACATTATGCTGTATCACCTCTCTTGTTCTGTTTTCCTGCCTTTTACCATGTTTTCTCATTCAGCTGTAAACTGCTTGGGGCAGGGGTTGTGTCTTTTATTTGTCTATAAAGTGCTGCTACTTGTGAGGATCATATTTGGTTGATTGCTGAAGGAACAAGAGCATTAATAACAGGGGCCTGCATGCAAAATTCAGCAGGTCTCTCCAAGGATGTATTTTTTGAATTATGGACACAAATAATCAACTAATACATGCCTAAGAGCATATGTTAATAGTACTCTTAATTGCCTCTTGCAACACATTGCTGCATTACGTGTGTGTGATGATTTTAATTCTTCCAGCACCTTTGTGGGTGTCTGTGCGGTTCCCCATGAGCAAAGTGGTGTTCCCTTGCATGCCTGACCAGTGTATGTGTGAGAGGGCACTGGAGCCTGAGCAGAGCTGCAGGTAGACAAGAACTCTAGATTTGTGCTTAAGTAGAAAACAGGTAGAAATACCATTAAAAAGTGATTATTTTTTGTTTGTTTGTTTGGGTTTTTTTTTGTTGAGACAGCGCTCAGATTTCATCTGCCCTTCCCTTTGTGCCTCGGCCTGTTACTTCTCAAGTTTGCGTGAGCTTCCAAGGTCACTTCTAACTTCAAAAGACTTTTCACAGCTGCACCTGTGAAATATGGTGGCTTTCAGGTATTTCAGCAAAGCTTTATGGCAGGGAATTTCAGAGCTGGGTCACAGATGTAACTGAGGAAAAGAGATACGGGAGTGGTGGTCTGGCTCTTCAAAAGCGTTGGGGTGTGTGTCTCACACCCAAACCAGCAAGTGAAACAGATTCAAGAATTAAATGGCATGATGTGCACCCAGTAGCAGAGGAAATAGAGATGCATAACTGTAATGAGGACTGCTTCTTGTAAATTGTGCAGCGTGAGGGCAGTGATGCTAATGAGGCATGCAAATTGAATTTCTGAGGATTTTGGAGTAGGAAATATATCTGAAAGCAAGTCCATATTTTTCTAGAGGGTAGCAGGAATTACTTGCCTTTCTTAGTTATCAGGGTGCCTCTAGGAATTTAGATTACTAGAGTTCAGAGCTTTCAAGGACTGTGAGGGGATGTGCAGGGAGAAAGCAATGGGCTTTCAGGCCATACTGAAAGGGCAAAAAAGAATGTAAAAAAGGTTGTGTTTCTCAATGAAAAATGTATGACTTGTTGATGACACTCTTCTAGGTCTCTCACCCTGATTGGTCCTTTGATGCACTGTTAAAAGCTGTTTGCTCAGCTGAGAGTTACTTGCATGAAGCTGAAATTGTGGGCTCTAACTACAGGCCAGGATGCTGACAGAGATTACCTGTGGTTTAAAGAAATTGCAGCCTGTATAACTTTCTGACTAGAAGAGTCTCGGACAGAGCGATCTGTCATTGTCGCTACCTTCCCATTCATAGAGTGCTGGGAGGGAGGGCTATTAATCATCTGCCTGAGGCCTGGGAGCATGTGGAAATGCATGGAGAATTACCATAGCTTCTGAGCAGTCAGCACAGCAAGCTCTGACAGGTGCTTCTTGCTTTTGGTCTCAAGTAATGACAAATTCATCAAAGTCTCTGTTTTCTCTCTCTGGCTCCATTTCTCTTCTAGGCTGGTGACAGAGCTACCACCTTTCTCCCCTTGAGAAAAGGACAATTGATTTCTTGCAGAATCCCCTCCAGGAGCAGTTAGTGTGGCAGGAGGGATATGGGGTGTTAGGGCATTGAGGCAGAGCCAGTGAGGAAAGAGCAGAGGCCCTTTCCTTCCCTTGCTGTGACACACCCACTGGGGTGTGGTGGGAGCTGGTGCTGGGGCTGAGTGTGCTGGTTACCTTCAGCTTAGCTGCTGGTGATGTGAGTCTCTTCAGGCTGGAGTTTGGGTTTGGTAAGATTAAGTTTTGAAAATACGAGTGAGACTTTGTTTCTTCCTAAATATTCTGAGGTCTCGAGCTTTAGGATATGGGTTGAATTGGGAAGAAGGGTTTTGTTAAAGTTGGTTGGTCAAGTTAGCCGCAATTGGCGGTTTTGGCATTTACTACTCCGGCATTATTTTTAGTGTTAGGGCTTGTGAGAAGAGGATGAGCAACTGTAGAAGTAACAGGACCCAGAGTTGTGGTGTGGGCTGGATTTAGCATGGTAAAATAAGGCTTTTAATTTTTTTGAAGGTTGCAATCACCTGACTGTGTTAAGTGTTAGAAAATTTTTTGTACACTTATGTGTGAGAAAATTGTTTGGTGTCTGAGTCTTGCATTGTATGCTAGGGTGGGTGAGGAGACGGCCGGCAGCCAGGAATGTCACATTTATACGTTAATGGCATTTGCTTTCTTATTCCAGACAAAATTCAGAACTGTGGTTCAGATGGTGATGGCTCGTGGGGTATATGATGGCTCGTGGGGTATAAAAGCGATAAGCAGTTCAGTGTCAGTTTGAATCCAGCATGGATCACACTGGTAATGTGAATACTGGTGATGTCAAACATAAATACCTCGCATATCATTTTACAAAGCTATTGGTGATTTACCTTTAGTTAGGAGCAGGTTATCCAGGTAAGAGAAAAGGTGTGAGAGAAGGTCGCGTGGAAGCAATGGAGTTGGGATTAATCCTGGTGCAGCTCTCGCTGGGATGGGGATTAAATGTAGGAAAAGAGAGGGAAGAACTCCTGTTCCTCTTGAATCTTGTTGGGCTGCAGGTTTAAGAAAAACACTTTTGTTGTTATAGGCATGTAGTTATGATCATAGGTATGTAGGTATGATTAAACTTGTTGCAGGTTTTGTTTCACCTATTTAACAGAAAGGCCACAGATTTCATAATGGAGCCCCAATTTTTAAAGCATCCCAACTTCATTTTGTTCATTGCACATTATGAACAGGATTTCACCAATCTTGGAAGACTAAAAAGATATAAGCTACTAGGAAACACTAGAAACTGTATGACAAATATGAGCTCTCCGGACTGTATGTAGATCAAAAGTCCCAGAGATATGAGGAATTTTAATATTAAACTTTAGCTTATTTATGTTTCCGTGTGTTCTGAATTGTTGTTCAAATGACTCAATATCCACAAAGCTCTATTCTTCATATAAACTTTAGCTGTAAATTACTTTTTCATAAACAGTTTTCATTCCTGGCAACCAAGGATACCTCAGAAGCTTTCTCATAAAAACAAATTTATTACTTATCATACTGCTGTATTGGTTTAAAGAGATTAAAAAATGAGTACATGACATGATTAACAGTTTAATTGAGTGTAATAGGAAGCTTGATGCTTTCTGGTTTCCAGCCTCTTTGCTGCTTGCTCTTGTGCTTTACAAGGCTTTTAGTTATTATTGTAGAGATCAAATCATAGTTATTGTTTCAGCAATATCCATTAATTTTACCTTTATGAAAGCTTAAAAATAATCTTGGGGCCTTAATGAATGTGTGGAAGTGAAATACCGTGAACTGCTTTTAAGCCAGTACAGAAAGTATTTCTCACCCTGTTGTGGGGTTGTTTGGGTTTTGGGTTTTTTTTTTTTGTAATATAGCAGATTTTTGCAGCATTATTACACAATTATTTGTGCTCTGTTTACGTTGTTATACATGTGTGTATGTGGCCAATGTCTACTTTGAAGGCATATTCTTTAACTAATAACTAATCAGAGCAAAATATCCTTCTTGTGTTGAAGGGTTTCAGATGAGGAAAAAGCAGATTTTGCCCTATCCTTTATGTTGTTTGGGAAGTATCTTCCAGTGCCAGCTAGTCTCCTTTTCCATTTCTTTTCCTGAAAAATTCACGTTGATTTGCTACTAATAAATTAACCTTAAAGTACTATAAATTTTTTAAGTTTTGGCAAGTATTAAAAAGACTTCCTTACCAACCTGATGAGCTAGGAGCTCCAGTTTTCCCTCACGTTGGGGGAAGTCTCTGCTCCAGTGTTCCACCCTGCTGCAATAGCCACATTTCCTCAGTGTCCTCAAGAAACTGTTCCTAAACCCACAGATGATGAGAAACTGTGTTTGCGCTAAGCCATAGCAAAACCTGCTCGTGCACGTGCCTGCGTATTCTCATGTCATTTTTCTCAGGGAAGGACAATGTATGTCTCGCCTTGAGGTTGTCAGACAGACAGTTGTCTTTCTCTTGCACAACATAATTTTGTAAGATTGAAGACCTTGGTTTGCTCTATCTGTAAACATGTAAAAAGGCCTTTTGGCATTCCTGTCTCGCAGTGTGATATACAGCACAGAAAAGAGGGGTTTTGTCTCTGTAGAGCCCTTGGCCCTTTTATTCTTTTTAAATAAAGTAACAAAAATCCGTGGGCTGAATCTGAAAACTGCTAAGTGTGATGGCAGTTTTCTCCCTGGCTCAGAGCCATGCCTTTTAGCACCTTCATTGTTAAGGAATATGAAAGCCCTGGCTAAAACTGCAGAAAAATCCTTACGATTTGCCATCTTCACAAGACATGTGAAGCCTCAGACTCTCTGGTCAATTCCTGCCACAGAGTTGAAAGTTCATGTGTCTGTGCAGAGCGCATAGGTAGCACCAAAGGTCAGGCTGTTCAGTCTTACAGGCTCTCTTGTATATTCTGGTTGGTCTGTTCAACAACAGCAGAGGAGGGAAAGTGGGTTTGTCCACGTGTTACTTAGTACAGCAAATTGGATCATGACTGCGGAGAGCTGGATTACTTTGCATCCTCCATTGAAGGAATTAAATTTATTCTCTTGAATGCAATTATTCTCTATTATTTTTTTGGTTGACATGTCTCTGATTCTAGTTGGAGACAAGAGGAAAATGCTTTGCAATGAGAACAATCAGCTGTTGGAATAATCTTCCCAGGGAAGTGGTGGATTCCCCAATATTGGTCACTTTTAAGATTCAACTGGATGGGGGGCTGGGCCATCTCATCTAGGTGGTGCTTTTGTCAAGAGAGTTTTAACCAGCTGATGCTTGAGATCTCTTCCTACCCAATATTTTATTAATTTTTGTCTTATGGTAGATGAAGTAACACAAAGAGTGTCTGCTCTGATCACAGACAAGGCAGAGGAATTATTTTAATGGGATGCTGGATTTCACCATTGAAGTTTGTGCTTGGCACAGTAAATTCTGGCAGAACCCTTCACAGTCCTCTGCCACCTCCTGACATACTGATAGGAAATGAACATCTGCTGTTTGTTCAGTGGATCTTGGAGGTTAGTGTGAGATAATGGGGGAAATATGGGTAGGTGCTTTCTCAAAGAGGTCTCAGATTTTTCCAGCAGAAGGTGTTAGGCATTTCTCTCTGTGCATGCAGTATCCAGGACTTCTCTTTGCAGCACCTTCTGCAAAGTGAGCCTGTTAATTCCAGGGAAGCACTAGCTGATTTGTGTTAATTGTGTCTCCAAAACAGCAACTGGCAGACAGAGATTTTGAACAGGAAGCTTTGGAAGGTTCTATCATTCCATAAAGGGAGCAATAGCATTTATTTATTATTTAGTCCTGTTTAACCAGCCTAGGATTTGGGGATCACTTTTAAATGCAGTGTGGTGAGAGTTGCTGCTTTTTTCTTAGCAGTAGATCTCTACTGTGAGTCCTCCGCATAGTGGCTTAAATGTTATGTTTCTGAGTTTGTCTTGTAAAGCTTGTAGAGTACAACATCCTCCTGGAGTGATTCTGCTCTCCTACTGCATGCGTGTGTTTTGTTTTTTAATGAGGGCTGTGGGTTTTTAAATTTATGGTTTCAGAGTAATTTCTGCTTAACAGAGGTAAGGCAGGGTATAGGTATATCTGACTCTTGTATCCAGCTGCTTAAAGGACAAGCTTGTTGGGGACTATGGAGAGCGACATCTGTTTAAAAATGGGAATGGCTATAAAATCCTGGAGGTATCAGAATGATATGTCATACTCAGCTTGGAAAGATCTTGTAATAATTAAAGCTTCCATCCTTCTGTACAAATGATGAGTTTGAGCTATCTGATGGAGCTGGTGTAGAAAATCTGACTTCAATTGTCTGTTTGCATTTGACATCCAATGGTGATTAACATTTTCCTAATAAATTTAGCAAACCATGAGCAACTAACCATGGGAAGGACTGAAGTTCCCTTACACTGTTGCCAATACTAGGCTGTGATTGCCTTGTAAAATTTCTTCAGCTGGTGTCAGGGCTGATGGAAAGGATTACTCTAGGTGTTTCTGAATTATATTTTACCTAAATTATGGTCTCTCTTGAAACTAAATCAAAAGATGACTTAAATGAGAAAAGCAGCTCTGTGTGTAACTACGAATTGGAAAGGGCCCTGAGCAATATGGAAGGTGAAAATATTTGAGCTCTGGGCTCTGTTGCAGGCAAGTCACGTAATTTCACTGGTACTTCCTAGCCTATAAAAGACAAAATGAAGTAGAGGAGATAATCGATATTTCACTGACTACCCAAGGTGTAAAAATGTTTATTGAGTGAATGGGTGTGAAGTCACTGGGATGTAAATCACATGGAAGTGTCTGTTACTAGGGATGTTGTTATAAGCTGTTGACTAGAACTGCCCTTTATGATGATCTAGACCTTTATCCAAAGAGAAGGTTTTAACTGGGAAGAGTGAAGAGAAGTGGTATTTATACCCACAGAAGCATAATACCAGCAACTTTAAAGAAATATTATCTGAATCTGGGCAGGCAGTACTGCCTGTTTGGCAAATGTGAGGGCATTAAATTCTGCAATTACTCCAGAGATTGTTTTGCAGAGGTAATGTTCAGTTTCCAGAGAGTATCTTCCATGGCTAGAATTAATAAAGGAAAATAAACCCCATAACTCTTTCTGTCTCCAAGTTCTTACGGAAATTAGACAAGGGGAGGAGTTGTGCTGCTGCAGAGAGTGCTCACTCTCCCTGCACCTAATCCTGCCCCACTCACTCAGGAAAAGAACCCTCCAAAACCAGGATGAAGTAGTGAACCCATCAGAGTCAACGGCACATTTCCAGAGGATGTTGGTCTAGGCAAGATTTCCCCCTGCAGCTGCTGAAGTTCTGGGGATTTCTATGGGGAAATGTAGACATGCAGAAAGCAAGGAGCAGTGCTTGTATACAGGAACTTGTACTGCATGGAAGGTAGCAAGGAATACCTGCGTTTTCTCTGTGCAGGAGGTCTGCATTACTAATAGATGTAACTGGAATGGGGGTGTGGGTGTTTCTCTTGTAGGCTGGAGGGCTTACCTTTTTCCCACAGGGCACAAGTGACTCTCGCATTTGGGATGATTATGCTGTTCAGGTGACTTCATGCAGACGTGATAAAACATGAAAGCAGTTTTCAATTCTTTTCGGGCTGCAGACCTGTAACAGCTCTCCAGCAGGGAGGCCGGTGTGGATGGTGATGGCAAGCTTCCTGCAGCGGGCTTACTTCCCTCACTGACCTCTTGCAGGCTCACCAGAAGTGGTCCATACGGTCTGCAGAGCATACATGGAGAGGGACATCAAGCTTCCGCAGCGGCTCCCTCGTGTGCCCAGCATGCTGCTGAAATGGGTTGTCAGGCACGTTATGGCCCAAAGACTACAAATAGCAAAGCTTAATAAAGGAGGGGAAATTATCTTAGCATTGCCCCTTTTGAGACAGAATTATAAATTACTTCTGTGCAGTTCCTGAAGTCAAGTTTGCCTTCATTTGTACAAGCATGAAACTGTTTAATTAAACACACACATTGGACGTGTGTTAGTGTATGAAATAATTTAGCGATGTTACCATGCAAGCAACTGAAGTGTGAGAGAATGGGTTTTATGCCATATTTTATGAATGTTGGTAATTTGAGCAAGAAAACATTATTGTGAAAGACGAGTGATAGCCTTATGTAACCTGGCTATAGAAGGAGAAATAGGCTGCTGACAAAGTTATGTTCGCAGCGCGTGAACATACTAAACTGTGGCCTGTCTTCCTAGTGTGTGTTTTCATTTAAAAGCAAAAACTAACACAAAACCCCCCAGACACATTTACATTTCAAATGGTTACTCTTTGCTATGGAGGGTGTAATTTAATTTTGTTTTTTTAAATGGCAGTTTATATTTTGTCAGCATCAGTGCCTGCAGGAAGATGACTACGCTGAGGTCTTGTGGATGCTGTTGCAGGAGTACTGGTGGTAGCCCAATGCCTTGTACATTGCCATATGAGATTTTTCTTCAGGGAAAAGCAGGAGTACTGCAAATGTAGATCAGATGGGTTGGAGGAAGCAATGGAGCTTATTAAAGGACCTTTTGTGTTTCATGGGTCTTGTTCTGAATGCAGGGTGAGCTGCCATCCACAGGTCCTGTAACAGAGAACTGCATGCTGAGTATTTCTGAATAGCTTCCTTGCTGCAGTTTTTCTGACATAACACCTTATTATGGCCTTGAATTTATTTAGTTATAATTGCTAGATCTGTTTTATCCAGTGGAAATCCAAAAGGAAAACTATGAAGTGCAGTTGTTCCATCCCACAAGTATATGTTGAGAAGCCCGAGATGATGAATTTGGTTGAGTTTCCTTTATTCTCGCTGAGCCAAATCTTCAGCTGTTGTTTAAATTTTAAAGAAGGTTGTCTAAAACTAACCTTTCCTTGTCTATGGCTGCTGCTGTCTTTAATTCACTCCAGATGTGCTTCAGTACTCCTCAGGGTTTGTTGGAGCTTTCATTCACTCAAAATGTGCTTTAGTGTACTCCCAGTTCATTGGCATTAATTGCAGCACATTTATTACCCTGCGAGAGCTATTATAAAGCTACTGCATTCTGCAGGCCAACAAGCTATGTAGCTTTCCAGGGCTCTCGCTTTTCCTTTGGTTTAGTTTATTTCAAGTGCAGCTCCTCTCTGGAAACTATCTCGGTAGAAATGATGTGGCAGAGTACCAGGACTGTGTTCTTGATGCCAGCTGGATTCAAGCACAGTGCGGGCATGTCACCTGCAACCTCTGCACAAGCCTAAGTCAGACCAGCTTCATGTTGTCATCCCCTGCTCCTTCCCCCCAACCCCACCCCATCCCCCTTTTTTTAATCTCCTCGTTTTCAGGTGACGTGACTGCTTTCAGCAGCAGTGGGCCTGGCCTTTGCTGACCTGTGCCCGTGGTACAGCAGGAGGCAGAGGTGGGCTCTGGTGAGCAGCTGGCTTTGCTAGCTGTAGACAAGGTGCTCCAGGGAGTGCCACTTGGCTTGAGCAGCCCAGAGTGGCTGTGGGGCTGGGCTCACGGAGAAAGCTGAAAGGGGCTTCTTGCTGTATTCAGCATAATTTTTGCAGTTGGCTTTCTTTCCTTTCTGTAAGTCATTGTTTGTACATTTCCCTTCTGTGACATGGAGGGGTGAAAAACTGTGTGAAGACCTATGCAAGTATCCTTCCAGTAACAGCAGCCAGTTCCCTTTCAGGACTGACAGCATAGGGAGTTAATTTACAGGACATGCTCAGCACCTCGCACTGCTAGCTTCTTTGGCTTGTGTCCCATAACTGACAGGGGGTGGGGAAGCATCAAGAGCTGGAGAAAGCCTGTATTTCTTTACCTTTTACACACCACAAACTGTGTATTCTGGCTGTTTAGCTGTAGCAATAAAGCCACCACTTGTGAGGATCCCTTTGGGTGATTGGCCAGCTTGCCTATACAGCTGGGACTACAGAGCTCAATGGATTGCATTAGAAAGGATGGCAGAATCAATATAGACTTCTCTCCTTTTCTCTTTATTTAATCTGGAAAAAAAAAATCCCAGCGAACTCAGGTGAATGGGAATTAGTGGGTGGTGCTGAAGAGGCATCACCCTGTGAAGGTGGTGGGGATGAAGGTGGATGGTTCCATAGGGTCAGGCTGCAGCGGGGCTGTGAGCAGAAACCATTGATCACGTTAGGAGGAGTTTCTGAGTGGTACCGTTTCACTGATGGGAATGAAATACTGTTCTAAAAACACCTAAAGGAATTCCAGTGTTTGATAGGGAATGTTGCTCTTTCAGCTGTCAAGTACAGTGTGGTAGAGCTCTGCTAAAAGTGCTGTACTTAGACTTTCTTTAAACCTTTTTAGAAGAGTTATTGTGCTCTGTAAAATTCTGCAGGGTTTTCCTGTTGAGGGAAGGCTGCCGATTGTGATCCAGGCTTCGTTAAAAGGAAGTGTGTTGGTTTATGACTTGGAACTGGTCTTGCATTTCCATAGAAATAAAAAGATCCAAGTAGCATGCAAATGAAATTAAAAACCATGGAAGGACAAATTCAACCAACTTATTTTTCTGAACATATTTGGAAAACAGGAGGAAGGGATCTGTGGATATTAAAATTTGAAGCAAAATAAGAACAACCTTGAACTTTCAATCAAACAAGCATGTAATTAAATTTCTCCCTGCTCCATAATTTTCTATTGTACCCTTGTTACCTTTTTTGTCATATCTATTTGCATCTTCACAAATCCAAAACATCTTAATTTGAGTAAAACAAAAGCCTATTCATCCTTGTACTATTCATGCGGTTTAATTGGTTTACAAAATACAAATGTTCTTTGAAAGAAGCTGATTTGATTTCAAGAGGCTGGTAGCTGTCCATCATATGTGGGCTTTCTGCTCACAAAAGAAGAAGGAACAGAACAAGACATAAATGGGCTTGCTTCAGCTTGCTTTGTTTCTGCTCCTGTTTCGGCTGCGCTCTTGCTGTTGCTCAGTGAATACAGTAGGACAGTATTCTTAGCATTGTAGCTAAGTGCGTAAACAAACATAGTTTTCCACATGTTAGGCTCAATGGAGAGCTGAAAATGGCTTTGAAATGTGCCACTTCCCCATTCTAGGTACTATTAGCATGATCTTAAAGACTGCTGTATAATTCATCATGCTTGTGGAGCACCTGGATGTGCTGCATGACAGTGGTAGAGGCCATAGTGACATGTGTCAGGGTTAGGAAGAGGTTCATGGCTATTTGATATTTACAGGGTATGTAAGAGAAAGCACGTAGCTGGGAAAGGTAGTATGTTCTTGCATTCCTAATTACTTTCATCTAATTAAATTCTAAATCAGTTGTAGGTAAGAATTAGTTGAAATAAACTTCTGATATTTCATATGGAATAATCTGGTAAGTAATAATTTGTTAACATGGGCCCCTGGGGTGACAGTACAGGCCAGGCAGAACAGGTGGCACGGGGAGTGCTGGGCAGCACCTCCATTGCTCTGTTGTGATGGGGAGGTTCTGCGGTGTTTGAGCACAGAGGCAGGATCTGTGTGGGGTGGCTGCCGGAGTAGCAAAGGTGCTGCGGGATTAAGCTTTGAATCAGTAGTGGTAATGGAAACCGAGTCTGAAAATCTGACTGGATACATAACTCCTTGTCTAGGTGTGAGTTTCTGATTTGGAAAATCGTGATTTCTCAGTGCATCTGAATGTCCTCACTGCAGGCATCTCCTGTGATCCCACTGCTGATGTGTTCCTGGTGGAGGGGAACTCTTACCCACCTTGCAAATAGGGGCTGAGCCTCCACATCAATCCCCAGGCATCCCGTCTAGACATCCAGCCTCCTCTGGAAGCTGGGAAGACACTCCCCTCACAGCGCCTGCCCTGGTTATCTGGCATGGATCTCTGCAATATCTATTCTGCAGCTGGACGTGTGGGAGGAACAGCCCTTGGTGTCTTTCTGGAAAGGCTGTTCCTTTGCCAGAAGCAGCAAATGTTTTTTTGTTGGTCCCTGCCCCCAGCTGAACAGTCACTTCTTGGGGTACTGGGCGGAAAGGGATGCGGCCCTGCAGGCTTTCCCATCACCAGAGGGACCTTCTAGCAGTAGCCATGTAACAGCAGTGGGGCCATACAGCATAGGCTGAGCACCAGGGTGTCTGGTACAATTTGAATACAAACCAAGGAGTTAACGTAGAAAAACGCTGGTCACCTTGTTAAAGTGATCCAAGGGGTTTAAGTGGAGAGTTATGTATTCTTTGTCAGGAGGAACAGCACTTTATGGTATGGTCAGTTACTAGTCTTTGTAAATGTTACATGTTCTCCAAGGCATCCATGCAGAGACCATCAGTTGAGTAATATGCATGCTGTCTCTGGGGCACATCTGAGTGTGTGGGAAAATATGTGCAGTATTTCAGGGAAGCTGCCTGCCCCCAAGGTGTCATTAGTGATGTCAGCAACTCATCTAGGTGCCTTCCTGAGGCTTTACCCAACTTTTACAGGCTAAACTCAGAATGGAGACATGGGCACCTGTCAGTCAAGTCTCTAGCTGTAAATAAAGTTGAAGAACTGGCTGAAGGGCATAAGAAGGAGCATTACTGGCAGAGTAAATCAAATCATGGTTGGCAATAGGTTGCAAATGCTGGAGAAAGCTGAGAATGGATGGGGAATGGAATTATACAGCAGAGAGAAGCCTCTGAAGGATACAGAGATAAAAAAATGGAAAATATTGCTTATTGGCAGCAATCATCTGAACTCATACTGTGTTACCTCAATGGGAAAAGAGGAAGTTTGTGCACAGCCTAATGTAATAGGAAAAAAGAAAAATATATTTGCACTGTCAGTATCTACTCTGCATCTCCATGAATTGAGGCATGTGTGCTTTTGGGGTGAATCAGCCTGCTCATCCACCCCTGAGGGCTGGCCTTAGGACATGTGTCTCTCCTTCAAACCAGCACACTTCTGAGGTGGTAAAGAGAGGGCTACAGCCGGGTCGTTTTCTTGTGGTTGTGCACAAGGCTGCTGTGCTTTCTGAGGAGAGAAATTGGACATTCTGGGTAGGAAAAAAAGAGGAGTTTTGGCTCAAATACTATGACTGCTGAAGAGGAGTCACCACTATGTCTAGGAACTTGTTGAGCCATGGAGCTGAACCTCTGATACTTTGAGCACATTCTCTGATACTTTGAATTAACTTCTGAGAGAGGTAATGAGTGTAATTAGTAATAAGTGCAATCAAATAATTCTGTCCATGGATGGCTTCTGTGCCATCTTGTCTGCACAGAACGAGAAATTCCAGAGCCTGAGGTGTGGCTGGAGCCAAGTGTTGCACAAGTTCACCCTGCAAAGGATAGGGTGGCTGTCACTGACAGGTGACTTAGGTTTTAAGTATTGATTTAGAAGGGTAAATTTTGCTTCTGCAAAGCTGGTAACCAGTGTGAGTTCATTGATAACTTGGCAAATGCTGGTTTGTGGGGGGATATGGGGGACTTTGGTTGGAGTAGGCTGGTGAAAAGCTGTCTGTGCCACTTCTCTGAATGCGGCATGTACAGAGCAGTGCTCTGCTGAGTGGAGATGTGTAGGCTTTGTACATCTGAGTTTGACTTGTCCACCTCCAAGGAAAAATGCTTAATAATACTGTCACTGCTCAGTATTTTATAGGACCATTCAGAGCCAGCTTTCTTTNTTTTTTTTTTTTTTGTGCTGGCAGGCTTGCAGGAATCTAAGACATTCTTGTTCCCTAAAGGTTTTTCTCCACCTGCTTAGGTATAATCCTCTGATGTTATACAGTTGCTATGGAAATAAATGACATCACAGTCTGGGGAACACTGCTTCATATAAGAAATAAATAAACTAGAGCAAATGAATTGTCAGAGGGCTATGTTTCCTACCTGTCTTACAAACATGGAAAAAAGGAGGTGGATGGATAATGAGAGAATGATAAATAATTATTTTTTCCAAGGAAGTATGTGTTTTCTAAGCCAGGCATCTGCCAGTTTTTTTAGACTTTGGAAGAGCTATCAGTAATTCTCTTAAAGATGTACAGGGAATTCAAGTCAGGGAGTTGGTAATTTCCCACAAGTTGCATCATATCTTGTGTTCCAGTTATTTTCATTTCATTTTCTGGTTTTGGAACCAGTTGGACAGTAGAATGTATTAAAAGTTGCTGGGACAGGTATAGTCAACTCTGTGAGATAATTGGGATTCCTGCAAATACACCATCGCCTCCATCTCCCAGCCTGTCTCCCATTCCCTTCCTCGTTATCCTCCCCTCATTAGGTGGTTGTCGCTGTCTCTTCCATCAGGCTGCAGGCAGAGTGGGCAGGCATGCAGGCTGCAGAGAGGATGTCTGCAGAAACCAGGTGCCACCGCTGCCTCCCCTTATCCGGGGAATTCAGTACAGCCCCGGGGTACGGGAGGCATGTGGTGCTCTGCAGCCCTGCCAGCACCTAGCCCAGTAGTTGTGGTGTTTTTAAACGTAAGGTGTCTCTTCCTAGGAATGAAGGGGCCTTCCCTGTTCCCGGGGTAAGTATGGCTGGACGGCTGGAAACATAGAAGAGCAGGTAAAATCTGTGCTGCCGTGTCCCCTTGGTAGTGTCAGTACGATAGTCCCCAGGAAGAACACTGCCAAATGAAGGTCCTAAGCATGTGTCCTAAATAGCTGTTTCTGACACAGTTCATAAATCAAGGAAGTTAAATTACAAGTGTGTTAACTACCAGATAAAAGCCTCTAGAGTAGATGTTAATTTCTGTAGTTAAAAAAACCTCTGAACTGTTTAAAACATAGGTAAATTAAAGTCGATTTTGTGCCGTGTATGAAAACAACTATTATCATCAGATGCAAAGCAACTAATAGTTTTCAGATGACCACATTTTTCATTTTAACAGCACTGGTCCTTATGAACCAACACGTGGTGGACAGTGTTAAAAGGATTAACAGCAAATTCACTCCTTTGCAGAGACTGTGCTGCTCAGTGGATCTGCTTTTGCTTTGTGAGGAACTAGCCAACTCTTGTTGTGACTGGAGCACATTTGAATCTTTGGATAATTTCTGAATGAATCAGCCACGGCAGGGCAGCACTGTAAGAGGTGGAGTATACCCATGCTGTATGTACCCATCAGTGCAGCAATGGGCTGTTTTCCAATATTTGCTTCAACAGAAGAGCACGCCCGGACTGCAAAAACACACGTAGAGCAGGAGTCCAGCTCTGGCGGGATGCAGCATTGCTTCTGAGCTGTCAGTGTAGGACTCTGTGGTTTATGGTGGCCTGGGGAAGTTCAGCACTGCCTGCTGTGCGATTGATCTCTTGGTAAGCATTGGATTTAGCACTTACCAGTTGTGCAAATGCAAAGGAAGCAATGGGAATATTGCCCATGTGTGTTGTGGCAGCGTGAGCTGGCAGCATGAAGGAGATGATGTGTACATGTAGTTTTGAACAAAGACATTTGAAAAACTGCCAGGCACATTGGCACATGGGTTTGGTGTAGTACCTGGGGTTTGTCACACCCCTCAAGAGGTGGCAGGTTTGCCAGCTGCTGTCATTGGGCACACCTTATGGTTTCCTTTTCACAGTCACTCCCCACCTCGTGTCCCAGCACAGCAGTGACAGCTGTTCACTAGCCCAAGACTGGAATCAGTAACCCCACACGAGGTGGTTGAGTTTGTACCATTCTCCTGTCTTAAGCATTGTGAAGACAAAATATTGGGAGAAATTTATGTATGCAAAACAGGGACTGGTAATAAAAAAGGTCTTAACACTTTATCATCTGCTATTCTCTCTTGACTCTCTTCTTCGGAGTTGTGTAAGATAGCAGGAACTTTATTTCTTTGGTGTCTTTCAGTTTAACCTACTAGTACTTTAAAACTTTGGTGTGTGAGATTGCCATCAAGAGCAGCCTTCAGGGACATGCACGTAGTTGTTGGCAGAGGTCAAGGCCTGTCTGCTTCATACAAATAGCCCTGTTGAAGTCAATAAAACTATTTGTGTGACCAAGGCAAGCAAGATGTGGCACACTTGGGAGATGGCTTTTAATAGCAGATGTTCACTTAAGCAGCAATGATCATGCTGTCTGTGAGTGTCCTTAGTAATAAAGAACAGAACAGAAAGAGAGGAGAGTTCCTGAAGAGAGCAGCTCCTGAGATATATGCTTTTAATGAAATATCAATTATTTAAGAGTTTTTTTTCTGTATCATCCAGCTAGTCCAGATGAGAAGAACTAATGTAAATATTAGCAGTGAGTTCAGAGAAACTGACTAAATAAATAAAATGGTAAATAATGCTTTGCTTATTAAATACAGACTGATTTTCAGCTTTTCTCCAGCATATCAGGGAGTTTGAGCTTGTTCCTCCAAGTGAGAGGAAGCAAAATAATAGGTAAGGATGGAAAGGGAGAAGTACCGGAAGGCAAGGATTAAGCTAATGAGAGCAGTAGGTGCAGGCTCCATACTATCTTGGATATTCCAGGTACAAATAGCCCAAGTTTGTTCTAGCAAGAACAGAGATTTAGAAAGTTTGTGCTGCAACTCTTCAGATTTAATTGTATACCACTTACTATTTTGGAGCATAGAAGAGAGACTGGAAATTTTTTGGAAAAAGAAGTCGTGTTGCTTACATAATGCAAAAGATGGGGTCTGAGCTGTGATACATTATTTACTGTATTTATTCCCCTGTCTCTGTAAAACTAACAGAAGGGCGTCTAGCTGCCTTTATAGACCACAAATGACCATTAAAGGCAACAGCATCTGCGAGCACATACAGCAGTAGCTCATGCAGCATTACCCAGGGGAGGAAGGACAACCAACTCCAAATAGTTGAGCAGGCAGCTCACACTTAGCTGGGCAAGGTCCCTGTCCCTCGGGGGGGATCAGTCCCTGGCCTTGCAGCAGATCAGCTCTGCTCGGCGGTACCCCAGCCAGGTGCCTGTGAGCCAGCACAAACGTCTGGCAGACAGTGATTGCAGAGTGGTGGCTTCATGTCCTTCATCAGGTTACCTGTTAAGACATGCAAACTCTTCTGTAGGATGCATGTGTGTACACACACACAGATTAAAGCTGTGTTGTGTGGGGAGCAGTTTTCTGATGGGACAGCAAGAGGAAATGATGCTAATTAAATGTCACATTTTGGAAAAATTAGATACCAGATCATTGAGTTAAAATACTGGTACTGTGTAAAACAAAACAGGAGTCTCACTGTTATTCCTAGAAACATTGTCTTTATAACTTGTTTGTATTCTGGCAGTTTCTGAAAGCCTGAGTCAGGATGAAAACTGCATTCATTAGGCTAAGTAAGTTTATGAAGTACTTCAAAGCAGTCCCTTATTTAACAAGCAGTGGGTTAATCTCCTCCATATCCATATGTGAGAAGCCACAATTTCCTGTTCATATGTGCACAGGACTATATATACAATTACATATTTACGTGCCTACACAAGAAGGTAATGTACCAGTACAGAAGTAGCTGCATCCGTGAGGCAGTATTTATAAAAATTGCATATGGAAAACTATTCTGTCTGCTGTATGTTTAAGCAAAGACAAGATGAAGATGGGGATTTGTTACAGGTGACTCAGTCTCAAGAGTCTTTCCGGAGAGCTGATTAGCATGTAAGGGGAGGTGTGTGGTTTAATTATAACCGATGCTACAGAAGCAGCAGGATGTGTCCCCTTGCGCAGTGGTGTGCCTGGAAAGGAAAGGTGGTCCTGACTGGGAGCCGCGTGGCAAGCCAGTGTCCGCTCGGGTGTTTTCAAAGCCTCCAGTGCTGAGAAGTGATGCCCAGGGGAGCTCAGGAAGCTGGCTGCAGTACTCCTGGAAACAATAATGGGGAGTTTTTTTAACAAACCTTGGGAAACTGGGGAAATTCCAAAGGCCTGTGGGACTCTTAGGCCCTTCCAGTGTTTAAAAAGGGCCCAAAAGCATAACCCTAGCTAGTGGGTCAGGCTGATCTGATGTTAGCTACAGGCTGATGGGACAGTTTGTTTGGAGCTCTGTATTAATCTAATACTCCAAAGTATTAAAGGCTAAAAATATAATTCCTACTTAGTATGGTTTAACCACTGGTAGATTTGTCAATTTGTTATTTGTTTTGATAGGGTTATATGCTTTCATGATAAAAAAAACACAACCCGGTGATTATGTAATATGCTTGGATTTTTCTAAATCTTTGAACTAGTAATGTGTTTCTTTTTGATTAAAAGCAAAATCCCCCAAAACTCCTGTTGTATTGAATTGCCACTTTTAGGTGGATTTAAAGCCTGAGATTTGGCAATGAATTTCTTAACATGTACATATAAACAGTGAGACCCATTCCTAGCTTCCTGTACCATCTGTTGACTGTCCAAGGTTCTGATGGTAAAGTTTGCGTACGGAAGTGCAGGCAAGTCATGAGCATGCTGGCTTACATAATGATGTAAATCACTTTTGCTTTCCTTCAGCCAGAAGTAAGTTAATATAACAATGCTCTATGAACCCCGTTTACATAAATGCTAAGAAATACTTTAATTGTCCTATGTTAATATTTACCAAGCAGGTTTTAGGTCTAGCTTGAGCTACTATAGGAAAAAAATAAATAAAATCAAGCAATCCAGCAAGCAAAGCCTGAAGTGCAGCCTGAAACGCAGGGAGAGAGGCGCTGAGGTGGGAAAGGAATCACATCTGTACCCCATGGAAATGCAGCAGCACAGAGAACCATACCCAAGTCAATCCTAATGTGGAAAGAGGTTTGGTTTAGTCCTATTCTCAGAGCAGCAACTGAACTGAAAGTCCCCACCCAGCAGCACTGGCAGCACGGTCTCACGACATGTAGAAGCTAATTTTTAATTGTTTTGGTTTTGTGAATTGGGTTTTTTAATCTGCTGGCCTCACTGGCTGGGGATATCTGTGAGGAGTCTATATCAGTGTCTGCTCTAGAACTGCAGTGTGTGCCAGCTAGCAGGGTGGTGAGGAGATGTTAGGCAAGTTCTTCCCATTCCACTCACCTGTTTTGGCAGGTGTATGACACCAAGGACAGCAATGGGGTTTTCAGTCCTGGGAAGCCAGTTTAAGAGAGCACAGACTGGGCTGCCATGGATGAAGTTGCAGCTCAGTGGGTACCTGGCTGTCAAATTAAATTTTCCATTTCTGGTCTCAGTGCTGACATCAAAGTTTAAAACNAAAAAAAAAAAAGAGAAGTGGTAATTTTGCCCTGTCATGACAATTGCATTGGGCACTGACATACTGAGATGTGCAAATGCTCTGACTCTACATGATGTCTGCAGGAATGAAGGTTTACACAATACCCTTCTAAGAAATCATTAAACAGAACAAGCCAGGCTGTCATGGGTGTCATTTTATTAATTGAACTTCAGACTGGAAGAGAATGGGGCCCTCAGGTGCTGATTGCTTCCAGCTATCAGTAATGTCCACAGGCATTTGCTAAATGTTGCTTTGAGGGATGCAGGGAGTTGTTTGCTCTCACCATGCTTTAAAATCTTCCTAAGCAGTGACTCTGTGACCATAGCTGGCCATCTCATCTCAGCCAGGTTGTACTCATCTTAGTGGTACTGGAAGGGTACGTGAATGAACTAGATTGGAAACAATCATTTAGTTTTGCTCTAAAAATGCCGAGGTACATCAGATGAAACTCTCGGGTGGCAGTTTCAGGACCAAGGAGTATACATGTTGTCATAATGACGTAATTAAGTTTAAATACATTGCTAACTATATTTTGATAGGAATGTCAAAAGCAGAGCTGATCCCAAAAAATCAAAATCATGATATAAAAATTTATTGGGATTTATGAAACACCATAACGCCATTGCTGCAGGAAGTCTTTCAGTCCTAGATATCTAGAAGTTATCCAGAGATCCTGTGCTGGGAAAGTATCCCTGCCCACCATCTCAGGTGGCTCTCCTCTAAGTCTCCTGTCCTAGCAACTATTAAAGAAAGCATAACACATATATGAACCTTTTATTTAACCCACTCTGGCCATTGCATTGTGATCACGTAGAAATTTCCAAGCACTTGAGAAGTTAGGTAGGACTTCTTTTTCTTTAGTATTGACTTATCCCTCTTGGATGTGCACTGCCTTTACAGACTAACGTGCTCTATTTGCTTGTGTGGCCCTCCATGGATATGAAAAATGAAATTTATCCCAAGGTGTAAGCATCCTGTCCTCAGGAGAAAGGAAGCATCTTTCCCTCTTGCAAGGCCTCCCACTAGCTTCAGCCAGACAATCGTCATGACTAATCACTTAAAAGCAAACTAGACAATGCACAGATATGGGAGGTTGAAGGGGATGCATCTAAACAAAACACATTCTGGTTTTTGCTTTACCAGCTGGATTAGTGCAAATATTACTACAATTAATAGTAATTATTTGTAAATATTAGTGCAAATATTACTGCAGGTGGCCTGAAAAAAGACCCTAATTCTAGGAAGTGGGCACTTAGATCATAGAAGGAAGAAAGCAGAAAGCATGACACCAGAGAAACTTGGTATGATGGTTCTGGTTTTAATACTGAGCTGGGGTTTGTTGTTTGTTTTTTTTTTTCACTGGCTGAATAATTTATTGGAGAGGAATATTTTCACCCCTGTTGTGGAGCTGTATTCGTTTTTCAACAAAAGGCACAAGGGGCCCAGCAACACAGAGATAAAATCATACTGAGCTGTGCTTCCTGGAATGTGGCACATCAAACAGGGCTTTGTTGGGAGGTTAAAGAGTCTGTTTGGTTCGGATGCTATTTTGACAGAATGCATTGTTTCCAGAGACCCTGGGAATTATGCCCATAAAACGCGTTCAGCGGTTACATTTATGAGGCTCAATTCAGCACTGGTACGGGTGCTGTCTGGGGACCTTTAAAGGCCAGACATGAAAGCAGCGCCATAATCCTCACGGTGGATCTCATCTGTTGTACTGGGCTGTCTCTCTTGGCACAGCACATCCACCATAGTGCAGAGAGAGCTGGATGGGGGGCCCAAGAAGCAAACCTCCTCCATGGTGTGTTGCTGGAGGGAGGGAGCTTGTGTTCTCTGGGGCTTAGGGGTGGTGGGTTTTATATTCCTTAGTACTAATTCCTATAAGACAATGCTTAAGAGCTTTAGGGAAGGGCTGTTGTCTACTCCATTGAGTAGTGGTGATATGTTTTGTGAGTATTAATAACTAGGAAGATAATTTAAATACAGATGGGCAATTTCTGAAACTCCTAGAGTAGTTCTGTTGGCTTTTTGTGTTAATGTTTCCCCTGAAAATCCTTCAGGAATGTAGCTGACTCTTACACCTGTTTGCACCATCAATAATTACATAGACTTTAGCCTGCTGGAGATGAGTTTTCACCTGGATCAACCTCTCACTTTACTATGTTACTGTAGGATTGCACTGCTGACATAAGAGAGTGTGGGAATGTTTGATTTGGAGCTGGGGGAGCATGGGCACAAGAATACCTTGTTCGGGTAGAGTTTGGGCTTAGATCAAGTGGAAGCCACCCATGGAATTGCACCCTCTGCCTCTATGGAGTCACCCCTGTGTTTGCAGCTGTTGGTTGCATGTGTGATTATTTTCTTTTCACTTTTTGACATATTTTGACTGGCAAAACTGTCCCCCCTCAAAAAAAAAAATAATCCAAAATTTTAGCTAGAATGGAGGCACATATTCAGAGGAAAAATAAAGTTGCCCTGTTCCTGGCATAGCTCTCATCACTCCCTGAACAGATAGGAGCTACTCTACTTGTTTGCAACTGTATGCCTTCTCTCCAGCCAGAACTGCTTTAATGGTGCCCCCACCCAGAGGTATTGTCCTAGTTGAAACAAAGTAGAAGTTTTCCTTATCTCTCTATGCCTCTGCAGTCTGCCCACATGATTTGACTAAAATTCATGTTTTTCTGCATGCATTTATTTTTCTTTCTTAGGAGTGTTTTTTACTTATTTTTTGTTGTTGTTTTTGGCTGCAGAGGTCTGTGGTTTGGGGGAGGCTTTTTTTTTGTTGTTTATTTTTAATTTATTTTTTAGGCAGGTGACACAATATAAAATCTCAGGGTTTCAAATCTGTCCATCCAGTTGCTTTGGTAGTGGTGAGAAATGCAGCATACACTCTTGGCAGGTTGTGTGCTTCATGGGCTCTGACACCTGGAGATGTTGTATGTAGGGGCACAGTTTTCCTACCATGTGTACAATGTAAAAGGCTGCAGCCTGGAAACCGTCTGTCCTCTAGTGAGCATGGAGGATTTAGTGTCTCTGCTCCAGCAAAAAGAAGAGGAGAGCTCTCAGGATGCCACTCTCAGGAGCACATGGTAGGCTGTTGATATGGTGCTTGGAAACTCACAGTGGAGGAGACGAGGTCAGGATGTGAAGATGAGCATTGGATACGCATGGTGTTTGGCATAGTGTACCCAGTGCTCTCCAGCGTGACCCACAGCTTTAGCTGGCTATTTTGGGTCTTGGTGGAAAAGGATCTCCTGGAATGGGGGTGAGTGATACTTCAAAAAAAAAAAAAAAATCAGTTCTCTCCAGGGTGTGGCAGGGAGGGTGTCTTAAAATAAAAGCCCAAACTTGCCCATCACTTTTGAAGTCAAGGAACTTCATCGGATTGTTTTAATTTGGCCCCACTCCTTAAAATGTGTGAGCCTGTGCATAAACATATGGTTAGGAGGAGCCTTAAAGCTGACACGGGGCACAATGTTCTGTGGTGCTCACTGGGGAATGGTAGCAAGGAAGAGCTCTGTCTTGACACCAGGGCACATATTCACTCTGGTTTCATAGCAGAATCTCCTTCCTTTTCTGCTGCTCGCCTTCCTTACTTCAGATGGTGGGAAAAATGCTTCCTTCTCCCACCTGATGCCAAAGTCTGATGCATCTGAGATCACGCTTGAGCTATGCCTTTGGTGGGTGGGAATTAGGTCTTGGAGCTGCCTGGGTTCTGCCAAGTATCCTGGAGTGCATTCTTATAGCACTTGGCCTGTTGTGATGTGAACAGGAGCAGAAATACTGAAGGTTCAGCAGTTTCCTCATGGCATTGCTGTTGGCACCATTGCGCAGAACAACATCTCTAACATAGACATCCAGTAAAATTACCAGTTCCAGAATACACTGAAACTTTTCAGTCTCTTCAGTACCAGTGGCCCAGCATAGTGCTGCTCTGTGTCCATCTGATTTGAGCTGGGAGGTTAGAGCCCATCTACTAAGGTGGAATATTTTGAACTACAGCAAGTCGGTATTAGGGAAAGTGAGCGGTGAGGCCTGTGGAAGTACTGAATGAAAACAGTGACAGAGTATACTTACCACTGCAGCTGTACTGGGCCAAAGAGTCAGGTTGGTAACTTGATTTCCAGAGGACCTTGGTTGCAGAATTCTTGTCCAGGGTTTGTGTTTCGGCATCGTACTCAGATTCAGTGTTGCTTCACATTAAGTGTGTAATGTTAGATCTTCTCAGCTGTTTGTTATGTCCTTTCAGCTAATAGAAACAAAATGGATCATCTTTATTTTAGCAGTGCTTTCTCTGTCTTAGCTAATGAGATTTCTGGGTAGATAATTCCTGAATTAGTTATCAGTGTTACAAACCACAGACCTGGGTTGGATACCTGAGAAGAGGAAAATAAAGCAGCGTACTGAAAGATAGATCAAACAGCTCAGCGTATTTTGCAGCACTTGTGTAAAATGGTCTGGGAAAACGGTGCTGCACAGCAAAGCATCCTATGGATAAGGAGGGGCCTGTGCAACTAGAGTTCACCACCTCTGCAGTTATATACTAGGGTACTGTTATTACATCACTGCACTCTTTTTCAGAGGAATCTTTTCTATTTTACATTTCTATGTCACTTCATGTTGCTTTAGTACTTTACTGTCTGATAGGGGACTGATGACAGTACAAGTGGTAGTCTGATGATTTTGGATAAACAAATTCAATTCTCTCTGGCTCAATTAGTTCATCTATAAGAGAAGTTAATCATGTTTCTCAGTGATGTGATGTAGTTTACTTAAAAGGACTTTCTCAGAGGCATCGCCACAAGCTTACTGTCATCTCTGAGTGGAGTGTGGACATCTGGAGTAGCATGAGACACTGACCTGTGCACAAGACCTCCCAGGTTTGCTGGGAAAAGTGGGAGGTGGACTATGGTCTGATTTGCTTTGCCAGGGGATCTTAAATTACATAAGGAGATGGTGATGCCTTGTGCCTGCATACAAGAGGCTTTTTAAATTAAAAGCGGAATCTATTAGCATAGGGATGCCAGGAGAAAACAAAGCTATTTTTAAAGCTCTCTTTCATTCAGAAACTATTTTTGAAATGCTAATGGTGGTATATTTGCCTTGTGCTGCTGTATCATAAGCAAAATGTGCAAATATTTAAATGGTATCCTATTTTGACACTTGGCAACTTCAGCTCAAATTGTGCTGACATGTTTTTACAGCTTGTTACTACACGTATTGAAGCTCCAGCCAGGATGCATACTTAGCATCCTGAAAGCACAGGCGTTTAGTATATGAAGTGTCTCTTTAGAGCCCAGCAACAGGTTCAATTGTCACTGATGCATTATGCCCCATGATCTGCAATTGGAGTTTTACTAGAGGACTGTTGGACTGTGCCTTGCGGTGCTTGTTCTGGGAGCAATTAAAATACCTAATGATTATTTTTAGTAGAAGATGACTTATAAAGACACGGTGATTATTTTAAGATGTGTTTGTACTCTTCTGATTCTGGGCTGAGTACAGAACTAGCTCTGAACTAGAACAACCTAAGTCCCTGTGGACTTCTACATGCTTTGCAGCAAGCTTTTCTGTCAGGGTGGTGACTTCTGCACCAGGGGATAAGTCCTCAAAACAGAAGTTTTGAGGCCTGTTTTAGTGTCTTTTCTTTTGGAGAATCTTTCCCTGGCAAAACCAGGAAGTTTTTGATCTGAGTGGAGGTGAGTGAACAGGAGATTTGCCCCTGCTTCGCTCTAGAATTTAGAGACTGTTTCTGAGGAAGCACTAACTTTTGGGAGAGCGAGTAGCCCATTGAATCACAAGATGCTGAGTACTTTTCCAAGTTAGAGCTTGAGTAGCCCTGACCTAGAAACCAAGGAACAGAGACTCTCTTACAGTTGCTGTCGTCTGATGATTTTAAAGTTGCACAGCTGAGACTTCCATTTCAATGGCAAGGCAGCATCTCATCGACCTCTCAACACTGGCAGAGAAATATGTCTTTTCCTTTTAACTATCCTATGCTAAGGCTCTGGTAATTTTTATGACGAGTGCCAGCATTTAATCTTTTCTCACCAGGAAAAAGTGCAGACACATGTTACACGGCACTTCATGTTCTCCCAGCTCTCATGGTCTTTTCCTCTATCAGGGAGTAGAAGTCTTGGGAAGAAGATAAGCAAAAATGTAGCTAAAATTATGATAATTTGATGATAATAATAAGCCAGCCTATAGTTCAATTCCATTTTGCCGATCAGAGTGTTGCCTTAAGGAAGAATCTGGCCTAACCTATCTGATATCAGTAGGAAGCTTTTGCTGTCAGGTACCACTTGTACTATGTGTACCTGTTGTGGGTGGTGCAGGCACTACCAGTGAACAGATACACATCTGGACTCCAGTTTCAGCTTTACCTGCCACCTCAGGTATTGACCATCTTAGGCTATTGTTGGGCTCCGCCAGCTCATTCAGCAACAGTAATGCAGCTGAGGGATGGCACGGTGATGGGGGACTTAGGTGGCTTTTGAAGATCCATCTCTGCTTGGCTCAGCTGATAAACCAGTGCTGTAATTGCAGGGTTTTTTTAATTGTATAAACCAGTTGGGTTGTCTTCATACCCTTTAGGGATCAGCTGGTGAATGCCTCCTGTACCTGAGCTGTGTGTATCCCATCCGTGGGTCTTTCCAGCTTCCCCATCACTGTGGCAGCAGCTTAAAATGGAAATGTTTGCCTGTGCAGTGTTTTTTCACACAATCAGTTGCTGGGTGTTTTGCAGACATGAAAAGCTCAAGTGGGTGAGGGGAAGGGCTGGAGCATGAACTGAGGTTGAAAAGGGCCCACAAGAGAGTTGGTGCATGAAGCCTGCAGTGACTTCTGTGGAAAGCTGGGAGAACCAGGCTGTACTGTGGACCCATGGATGTGGGAAAGGCAGAGGAGTATCCAGTGGGGTGGGAAGAGGAACAAAGAATTTAAGTGCTTGCCGGTGAGCATTTCCTAGTGTGTGTAACATCTAAGGAAAAGGGTGGTACAAATGATGTGATGGAGAGGTGAGGGAAGGTACAAAATCCTCCCAAGCCTTTGTTGAGACGATAGTGCTCTGTGAAAAAAACAAAGGTTTCTTATCTTCCTACTCAGTTAAAATATGCAATTGTTCAAAATTCACGCTGCCACTGAAAGGTGAGTCATAAGATAATCACTGCTGAGCTGCAGGATAGCTAACATTTTAGTATGAGCAGGGGGATCCTACCATCCTTTACAAAATACTGCTTTCCAATACACTGAAATGAACAACTTGTACAGCCTGGCCGCCTTTACAGCTGTAATACAGAATACATACTTCTAATAGAAACACGTGGGGACAGAAAGGCAGCTGTCCTTCGGCATTGCATCTCCCTGGGTGGGATCCCTGCCACGAATGGAGGTAGTGCTTTTCCCCAAGGAGAAGCAGGCAGGGAGCCACAAAAAAAATAAAAAGGAGCAAAAATTCTTCTAATGCCTGAATTTTCTTGTTCTGAAAAGCTTTGCCTGCCTGCATGCTAAAGTAAAAATAGCTGCCTCATCTACTGAGCACAGTAGTGTCTGCCTGCTGCAGATAGACTGCATCTGAATAACTGTGAGTGCTCATTTGTTGGGCTGGAAGAATAATTACAAATGTTCTTAATGTACGTAATGTAAATGTGGAGGAATGTTTGTGGATGAGGAGAGCCCAGGACTGCTGGGGATGACAGACAGTTTGAAAAATGTGGGTTTGTCATGTGTGTTTGCTGTGAGGTTCTGGAGCCAAGCTCTGTTTATAATAAACTGCAAAGTAAAAAGCTCAGGAAAGGCTGAATGTGAAGCATTTAGCATCAGGATGCTTTGTCAGTAATTAATGGAACTTGGCTACTTCTGCTGCTTGGCAGTTTTACCTCAGCCTGTTACCCTGAGGATTGGCTATAATTTCACTGTCTGCAGCTGTTGGGAACCACAGCGCAAACCAGGACAGAGCAAACAATTCTAGTGTCCTGCTAGTTGGTCAACTTTTTAATCTATTACATATTGACAAAGCAGCAGACATTTCAGGGTGTTTTTTATGACTTTAAGAGGTATATTTTTGGAGGTACAACGTCACTTTGGACTGTTATTAATCACTGTGTCACTATCTCGATTGAAATGAGTTTTGGAGGTCAACTTCATCCCCCTGGAAGACCCTGTTTGTATATTGTTATCCTGAAAGCTGGCTCTGTTTCTAGCCCGGTGACAGCCCTGGTGTAAATAAGGGGAACTGCAGTGGCTTCATTAAAGTTGGGCTAACCTCCAGAGAAGCGTTTTGAAGAAGCCTGCAGCGGTATGTGTGAGCTGCTAGGGTGCTTGTCATGGCCATGGCTCAGGAACATGCTGGATGGATTGGGAGGGTGCACCCACCCGGAGACACCAGGTGCTGCAAAAACCTCTGGGGGCCTGAAAACTCAGCTGGGCTGTTGGGAGGGAGCGAGCTCATCGTGTAGCAGGATGTGTCTACCCTTGCTTCTGTTAGGGGAGAAGCGGTGCTGGCTGTGAGCTGGCTAGGGAGGCTTGGGATGGGAGCAGCCATCAGCAGGAGCTGTGGTGTTATCTTCTGCCAGAAATTTATGTACCTGGGGAATAGGAATTTCCCAGTAACGATGACAGGGTGATCCCACACTTCCACATCCTCATCCAGTTGTGGGGGCTTTCCTGAATTTCATTGTTTTCATTTAGTCCTTGCCAGTTATGACTTTTAGGTACAGGTGAAACCTGTTCTTTTCATAATTTCTTGACAAGCTTTTCCAGGTCATAAAACAATTGCTCTTTTCTCTGAATTTCTGGCCTTGGACCAGTCCTGCCTGAAACAGTCAGTCCCGCCTGAAACAAAAGCAGCACTTTTGCAGGCATGCATCTGGGGAAACAGCTGTATTTGTGCTAGGAGAGAGCGTTTTCCCTCCTTGCCTGCTCCCCCCAGCAAAGCTTTCTGCAGCTCTGCCAGCTTTGTGCGGAAGAGGAGAGGCAGCCACAGGCAGGCTGCCAGCTGGGCTCCCCATGCCACCTCCGGAGGTTGCAGGGATGCTCCTGTTGCCTCAGGGGAGCAGGATGGAGGCTGGGCACCAAATCAGTCACTAGTAGTACGTGCTGGAGTAAGTTCCTCCACAAGTCTGGAGCTGCATGGTTTTGTGGCTTTCAAAACTTCATGCTTCCTCCGGAATTACAGAAAATGTGTATAAATGAGGAAAACCAGAGGAGAAAAAAATAACTGGCTGCCCTGCTGCCTTGCAAGTTCCTTTTTCAGTCATGCTTGTGTTAAGAGAATATCTGGAATTGGATAGGACAGGCACCAGTATCTGCCAGCAAACCTCAAGCTTATGTGAGAGGCCAAACCGATCAGCACTGTGTTGTCCTGGCCGTACGCAGGAGTTTTGTCCAGATGCTGGAGGTGGACAGCTGGTGTCTCAGGCATTGCAGTCCTGGAAGGGAAGTTTGTGTCTTTCATGTTCACCCTGTGTCTGTCTTATTTGCCTGGGAGCTACATTTTGCATTCTGCTTATTTGACATGTATAATGACAGGGTTTAAGCAGCATATCAGATAATTAGCTCTGAATGCATAATTTAACTCCACTGCAATGAGTATGGGAAAGTGTGTTGCCCTTGTTTAATTCAGTAGGTGAAAGGCAATGCATTAAACTCATCGTGGTGAAATAAATGTCTTTGTCTCAGTTCAGGTTCATGTGAATGTTTCCCAGAGCTTTCTCCACTGTCACCTGCCAGTTCGTGTATTACTGGTTGTAATGGATTTTACTGCAAAAGTTCCTGTACGAAGGGAACAGCAGATCAAAGTCCTGGCTAGGGCTTGGTGGTCCCAGTTACTGCCTGTAAGGCTCTGAATGGCAATACTGGCAATAGATGTTTCAGGCACATAAATAGCGGAGCACCATCATGCAGTACTGAATGGGTTGTGTAAGAGTGGGTGCTGGTGTAGCGTCAGGGCGCTGCAGTGTGCCTGCGCCCGGGGCATTGCTCTGGTAGAGCCCAAACTTGAAGCTACAGGCACTGCTGACAGGCTGGGCTGCAGCTTGGTGATAGCTTCTTCCCATTGCCCCAGTGACCAGTTTCCTGCAGCATCATTTGTTTGGGGATGAAACTGTTCAGTGATGTGAGACATTGAGAAAATATTCCTGTGTTTTGTTTCTAAGCTGATTAAAATCATGGGGGAGAGGCTATTCTCTTCTGGTTTTGGCAGTTCCAGAAATAACCATGGTTGAAATCTCCATGACTTTTATGTTACCTCTTTGAGGTTTTGTTGGCTTGGTTGAGAGCATAAAAATGGTGCCAGGGTGTAAGCCTGACTGACTATGAATAGCTGTGCCTTCCAAACACCATGGCACACGTCTCCCTTCCGAAGAGACGTGCAGCTGTTGTACAATGTGGTGCTCACTAGTGGTTTTTTTTTCAGTCCGGGTTGCTTTATTTTTGCTCCTGAAGTTCTGGACACAATAGCTCCTCTTGGCTGGTCTACCAGCTTGGAGGCAGCAAAGTTTAGTATGTGTCCATTGGAGTCAATAGCTGTCCTGACCTCACTGAGAGGAGGATCCTGTTCTGTACCACTTTGCATTTCAGTGAGATAAATACAGCATTTAGGCACTTGCAGACCATACAAATCCCATCACTTTTCTTTGTGAATGAGCAACACTCAGGCTCTTTGATTCAGGGCCAGAGTAGCTGAAATAGCATTTGCTCTTTTTACAAGTGAGCTCTGCTCTCCTCATCAGCCATAACAAGTTACCATTTACTGCTCTAGGCAGCAATTTTCTCATTAGGTGTTTTAATGAACACAGAAAGGTTTAAATTTATTCTTATTTCCAGCATTCTTGTGGTAAATGCATCTTGTGGATATACAGGAACCATGGCTTCTAGAGCAGGTTTATGTTTTGAATGTAGCCGGTGTTAACGAGTGTAGGAGTTACAATACCAGGCTCATCAGTTGAACTAAAATACCACGTAGACCAAAAGGAAAAGGTCTTTAATTGCCAGGCAAATGAATGGAAATCCCATAAATTTTGAGATTTCCTGCAGAATAAAACTTGCTGTCTTCCAGCTCTTTGGTGTTTTCCATACCTCCCAGCCAGAGAGGTGTCAGGCTTCCCCAAGTGACAGCCCAAGAAAGAGCTCCACAGCATTGTCCCTGCACTCAGTTTAGTTTTTGGTAGCAGGGAGGTTGTTTTCCCTTCCTCTTACTCAATCTCACTGCAGCCTTTGTTAGGCCAGCTTTGTCCTCTAAGATTGTGATTCTCTTTCCACTCTTCCAGTTCTGCCTTCTTCTCCTCTTGCTGCCTCCCTCCTACCACTCCAGGGGGCTGCTGAAGGGGTATGTGGGAGGGTGGAGGTGTAGCTTACCTACCTGATGTGCTTCTGTGCTGTAGCAGGGAATGACTTTTCATGACCCCAGGAAACCTGTTGAGACTTGGTGATCCTAACTTCACCTGAAGTGTGGGGAGAAACACTCAACAAAGTGCCCTGAGGATGAATTTCTTAGACTTGTATGAAATATCTGTTAATCCGTTGGCTTGTGGGTTTTTTTTGTTTGTTTGTTTTTGTTTTCTTCTTTAGAAAAACCAAAGCTACATTGTGTTGACTAGGGAGTAACCCTGTGGTGTTTTGTGCAGGGTAGCCCTAGTACGGTCTCCGATTGTGGTCTGATGCTCCAGTGTTGTCTTCTGTGTTGCACTGTGTGATGGGACTAGTGATGTTTAATTGTTTTGGTTCTCCCAACTGAAACACATGTGCTCTTTCTTAATCTTGGTTTAAACACCTCAGTGCTTAATGCAACTCACTCTTAATCAGCCAGCTTCATTCAGTTACTCTTAATCCAACTCATATGCTTTTGAACACTGCAACTCCACTTAATTTCTGCAGATAAGCAGTTTGCCCTTATTGCTTGACAGCTGGGTAAGCCAAAAAGATGGATCACATCCACCCTTTGCACTCTGCTGAGGGTTTCCCTTGCCTTTTGGTACAGCATCAGACTTGTCCTGGTGTGTGAAGGTATGTGCGAGTTTGTTCTGTCCTACCTCTGCAGGACCTCTTCCACCCACCGATCTCCTCGGTGCTGCTGTCTCTGCAGTGTCGTCATCCCGCGGAGCAGGAGCCATGCCTGTGCTGCTGCAGCTGCCATCAGGAAAGGGAATTCTCTGTTGCAGAGATTGCAAACTCTCATCTGTGCAGCAGTGCTTAACTGTAACTCACCAACCTTGCTGCTACACTAGGGAGAGCAGAGGAGTGCAGTCGCCCACTGTTTGCATCCCTCAGGCTGCTGTGGCACTGGGTGGTGCCCACCTGGCTGCTTGGCTGTGGGCAGCCGTTGTCCTTGGGTGCTTTTCCGTGCTAGGACCAGGTCAGCAGCAATATGGACAAGATGAGATTTGAAACTCGATTGCTGAAGCAGTGTGGTTCCTCTGGCCGGGCAAGGCTTGCTTCCCGTGCAGAGCCACCGATGTCAGGGCCTTGCAGGTTGGCTGCAGAGGAGATTTGGACCTTTCTGTGTTTTAAGCCTTTTATTTTTCACGTGTATCAGTTGAAATTTAAGGTTGCTGACAGTGAAGGGAAATGGACGAGTGTTTTGAAATGGATGAGCAAAAAGGAGAGAAGTGACTTCATTACCCTTTTCACCCTTTCTTTTTCAGCATTCAGAATGGTGGAGGGAAGGGGAGGTTGCACAGCTTTAATTCTGCCAAAGAGTCATAGGAACATTGCAGGTGATGGCTGCTAAACACAGAGATTACACCTCTGAGAAAACTGTGGTGCTTTCATATTGCTAAGCCTTTTCCTGTAGCAATTCCAACGTACAGTATATGTGGAATTAGGGATGTATATTAATTTCATGTTGGTTTTAGCAGAATGCATTTTAAAAGTTCTGCTGCTGTGCTTGTAAAACATTGAGTCAGGCACCGTAAGGAGGTGTGGCTGTCCCTTCCCTTGCCATTGCTCACCGTGCCTAGGGGACCATTTCGTTAGGATTGTTTGGGTGCCTGATGGTGTAATGGGCCTTCAAGGGTAATGAATACTGTCATTATTTATTTTCCATTTTTGTGGTGTTTTTAGGGGGGTGCACAATTGTTAGTGAAAGGGACTCTGATCATAAAATAATAAAAACTTAGTGGTACCTGGCAATAAATAATCAGTGGCACTTAAAAAGTGGGAGAGGAGTGCTTTAGAAGATATGCAGATAATGAGACTTCACCCACTTGAGAGACCACATCAGAATTAGTTTGTGCCACCACTGCTGCCTCTCAGGTCTCGTTGAAGAGTCACCTCCTGGACATCTTGAACTTCACTGCGAATCTTCCACTGGTTTCAGTGAGGTCAGAACTCCAATCACAAATCAGTAAAATTGAGACTTGTACTCACAAATCACATGCCTGATGATGGCAATCTTTAAATACTAAAGGTCCAATCTTAGCTTTCTGTCCCCCTTTCTGCCTTTGCTGTGGTTGCAGAGGGTGGCTGGAGCAGAACTGAGCTCTGTAGATTCAGTTGATTGCCATGTTTCCAGCTGATTTGCCTTGTTGACATAGTATAAATGTATTTTTTCTTTAGGCCAGAAGGAAGAACTGGGTACATGTCAAATTGCTTACTGGCAGCTATTTAATGGTACATTTTTGTTTATCAAGAGGTGCTATAGAGTGCATCACTATAAAAGCAAACACATTTTAAATCATTCCTCACTGTTGATGTGTGGTTTTGTTTCCTTCCATCAGCCTGAGCAGAGGCTGGATGCTCAGTCTCACTGGCTGGTTAGGACTCCAAATTTCAGTTATATTCATGCCATTCAGGTACAAACTGGCTTTGCAGTTTGCTGTTGGGAGCAGGATGCCCAAAGAAGCCTCCTAAATGTGAATAGGCGAGGTGTGGTGCTGGTTTGTTGGCTGATGCATGGCTTTGGTGGGCTAATGAGAGTGGTTTCAAAGGCCCATTCTACTGAGGGAGGGAGAGGGGAAACGAGCACAACATCCTGAGGGCAGAGAGGTTGCAGGAGCATCATACCTTTCTGGTGCTGTTGCAGGGGGCAAAGGAAGTCTGCGAGATTAACAGCCCCCTCCTTCATTTTATGCCTTATGTAGCACTCCTTCAGCCAAAGGTAATAAAGCTGCTGTAGATAAAGCCCCTGTAAGGCCCTAGTAAGTGAGGGCTTGCATGGGTAGCTGGTGAGAATGAGAGTGGTGCAAGAGGTATTAATCTGTCATACTCCACACACCAAGCTGTGACCGCCTCTGTGGACAGGGCTATTTCAGGGAGGGCTGTGCACACAAAGCACAGTAGCCATTCATTTTCATGTGTTTTCTAGGAGAAGTATTTCTAGGTTAAGTTCAGTTTTCAGATTCACTTATACACAATGCATCCAAACTGGGGTGTTTCTTGGCTGCTCTCAGAGGTTTGGCTCACGTATTTTTCTAGAGCCCCAAAACACTTTGAAAGCTCTCTAGATTGTTTTTTTTTTTTTGCTCTATTTTAAGATATCTATTCTCTGCTTTCAACCTGTCAGAAGAAAATCAGTTTTCGTGGCTTCTGCTATGTAGCAATTAATTTTGGTATCGGAGAGGTTTGGGAGTTACCGTGCCGTGAGCAATGACTCCCACTATTTCAAAATGATGACAGGGAAAATTTAAGAATGCTGAAAGAAGCAAAGAAATATTGGCAGTCTTTCCTCCAGCAAAAATTAGAAACCAGTCCGCTGGCATTTCAGAAATGTCAGCTTCATGTTACAACTAGAATATATATTTTTTTCTCATGTGCTGAAAATCAGATACTTAACCTGAAATGAAACGTGGAGGACATTTTTAACTTGAGCATCAATCACCATCATACCTCAGATAAGGCTTACAAATTAGAAGAAATGTTTTATGCCAGAGTGTAATCATTTCCTGCTCCTGGATGATTTAGCCATGGGGTTGGACACATTTTGAAGCATTCTGTAGTCTTAGGTATGTGAGCAGAGTCTGGAGTCCAATCTGATCTTAGCTGAACCATTTTTTAAAAACAAATTCTGAAGCATTGTGCAACTTTGGCAAACCACTTAGGGGTTTTAGAACATGATAATGTGAAAAATTGGCTCTCTGAACAAGTGACCCGATTTCTTATGGCTCTGAGTATTTGCAGCTCTTTGTAGCCTACTGCAGCTTTAATATGGACATATAACATGTGCTAAGATGCATGGCTTTGGCTTTCCAAAGGTGAAAATGTCCATCTTAACTCTTTTTTCCTGCATTTGAGTAAATACAAAACCAACAAATCCTAATTTTTGTCATGTTGTGGGGTTTTTCACTTGCTTGTTTTTCTCCCCAGGGCTGCACTGTTTTATGTAATGAGTTGCCTCATTTACCTTACTGTAGCTCTCCCGAAAGAGTGTTATGTGAGTATGTGTGGTTGACGCTGTGGTTGTCCTCGTTAACTGAAACATGTTTTTTGTTCCTTCCTATTTCTAAATGGATGGGGTCAAAAGATTAATTTCCTGTCAGAAGGTCACATGAATGAGCATGGGAGAAGAGGCTTTTTGTAGTCCTTTTGTCTGTGTGTGTTTTAGAAGCTGCACAGTAACAGACCTCTTTCCTCCTCATCTGCTCACGATACAAGTTGCAGCTGTCCAGGAGGTTCCATCCATCCCAGCCTTGGCAGGGAGCCTGGTACATGGCTGGTTGGATACTGGTGACCCTGAAGGCACCTGTTATATGAGAGCTTCACCCTGAAGGCACCCTTCAGCTGAGAGCTGCACTTACCTTGCCTTTATTCTGGGCAGTGCCACATCTGTGTTTGCCTGTGTCTAAGCCATCGATGGCAGCTGGTGCTTACGACCATTTGCCTGTCTTTTGTAGCAAACACTTGGCTTATTTTACAGAAACTTCTCTTACACATCCATTAACCTCCTGGGAAGTTCCTACAGATCCAAGCTAGAAAAAAAGAGCATGCAAAGCGAGCGGCACTTTGCTCATCAACACCTCAGGATTTTACACCAAGCGCATTTTCCTGAGAATAAGCTATTTGCTTCCTGGAAAGAAGAACTACTGCTGTACTAACCAGGGGAAGCTCTGTGTGTGCGTGCCTTGGAGAAGTGAGAACAGGCTTTCTAAACCTTCTCCTTGGGAATGAAAATGCCTCACAACTTGAGCTCAAGCAGAATTTCAGTAGGTGAATGTGTCTTGGAGTCAGCAGTGGTGAGAAGGAAGAAAAGAGCAGGAGAGGGGAATCTGCAAAGTGCAGTTCTGAGCAAGTGGTGACATGAGGAGAGGATGCCAACCCCGTTAGCTTAAAGGAAAGCTTCTCTCTCTCCCTCTGCAGTCACGTCTTAGAGGGCACTGGCAGTGAACAAGGGGAACCTGAAGCATTCATAGCACACAGGGAGACTTTTCTGGCACAGAGAAGACACTAGGTTGTTATTTCCAGTGAAAATAAAAATGGAGAGAGAATATGCCATGGGAGCAGTGAGGAAAACCCCCGATCTACATTTGACTGAGGGGTTCATACCAAAAAAGAAAAAATAGCTTTCAATTTTTTAAGTTTTGGCTTTAGAGATGCTTCATATTTTCTTGCCTTTGGGAAGGAGGCTAGCAGAACAAGTTCATTTTAATCACTGAACATCTGGCAAGTGATCCTATGAATAGATAGTTTTAAGAGTAGTATGGTAACATTTTGCACTGTGTTATTAGCAAGAATTAGGTAAAATAATTCTAAAAGCTGATGCTACTTGGAGGGCAAAGGACCTGATTCATTTGATACCTTTTTTGCCCACCACATGGATGTGGAGCAGCTGGGCATGAATACAGTAGAGGATTCAGACATCCAAGTGAGCTTTATCTTATTCCTGCTGCAACAGCATCATGAGAGGAGGGGGAACAGCAGCTGCCTACCCAGGTGAAAGCCATGTTTCCCAGGACACCATGCTTCTTGGGTGAGAAGGTGAAGGGGCCTCCTTCCAGGCAGCCAGAGGAGCAACGTGAGCAAACTGACCTCTGGAGGGAACCGCAGTTTCTTCTCTTCCTGGCTCATCAGAAGGTTTCTTTGAAATGAGTGCTGAAGATATGCATAGGAGAGGACAATGTGATCCTAAGCAGAAATCCCTTGAATCTTTATTTTCCGTGAGATATTGAGTAAAGGTCAGAGGTTCTGGGAAGAAATGTCCAGTGTTTTGACCAGTGACTGAAATACAATTTATTTGTGGGGTTTTGTTTCATTTCCTGTTTTTGACATTACTAAGGGATTTGCAGTGAGGAGATGCATATTCCAGCTCACTTCGTGACTCTAGGCCCTTGGTGCTGGAGGTAGGCTCTGTCCACAGAACTGCAGTTGACCTTTTTTGGATAAACTGAAAGCACAGGAAATGTATTTCTGGCTTGCAGAGTTCAGATGATCTGTCTATAACATACAGTCACTTGAGTAGCCTAACAGTCAACAGCAGTTGGTGTCGTTTTTCAGCTTGCAGTAGAAATGTTCTTTTTAGAAGGTTTTTTGATGGAACCAGGCCTACAGAACCTGCTATTGCAACAAAAAACCCAAACAAAAGACAGCAAACCATGGCTTGTAAAGTTTATCCCTCAAACTTGAAAGCATTGAAGTGTTTGGGGGCAGATGTCAGTGTTGTATCCTCCTGTTAGCCTGTGTGCAGGTGGCCAGGGCCTACAGCTCTCAGCTGTATGATGGGACCACCCAGCCTACATGTTGCCCTCCTGGTCCCTTTACCGAATAAGGAACAGCACCAAGGTCTGTGAGGAGCACTCTGCAGTGTGGGCCCTGCCTCAAGTTGTAAAGACTGTGTTTATAGTTAGTGGCCACTGTGTCTTGGAGCTGGCAGATACGCCCCATGAGTCCTGAAGGTGCCTGCTGTGTTTTGACCTAAGAGGTCCACAGGTGTCTCAGAGTGTCTATGTAAAAGGTGAAGCTTACAGGTCTGTGCTAAGTAGATCCCTTGATGTCAGAGTGGGGTAGAACAGTCCATGGGAAGCTGCAGGGTCACCAGTGTGGTACCGGTGGCTCTTGTCCAACGGTGAGCACTGCTTCGGCCATAGGAGAAACAGCGCTTCTACCATGAGACCCCATTTACAGTGTAACCCCCCGCCCTCCCCAGGCCTCCCTTTCCCTCATGTCAAGTATAGCTTGAGGAAGCAGACTCTTGTTGAGCATTGGAGACAAAGTCCAAGGAGGTTTTTCTTCTCTTGCAGTGGAGTCCTTCTAATGAAATTTGTCAGTGAAGTCCTACTTCCCAGCTTTCCCTTTTTGAACAGCCTGTGTCAGAAAGCAGTTCGTGGTAAAGAAAACTCTTCCTGTTTTGCTTGATAAAGCAGAAGACATCTTCCTGGGTGTCCTGTTCCCTCCATGCTGGTCAGAGATGCAAAAAAATCTGATTCAAAGAGCAGTCAGAGGGTGGACTTTATGTTTCTGCAACTGGTAGGAATTATCTCTTCAGGAGATTATCAAGAAGTGGATGTGTAATTAATTGAGATACTTACTGAGTGCCCCTTCTCTTAAATGCTTCCAGATGAAAAAATAAATTCGTACAAAGTTGTAAAAATACCAGACAGTGACCTGACAGGAATGACTTGTTAGAAGAATAGGAGTGGTGGGTTTTATTTTGCTAAAAGCAAACCAAATAATTCGTCTGAATCCTGACTCTCGTGGCTTTTCTGAGGCTGCTCCTGTCCTTACAGCTTGGGGTGGTTGGGGTTGCTTTGTTGTATTTTTTGGCTGGTTTTGGGGTGGGGTTTTTTTAGCAAAGTTCCCGAGTTAAGTGCAAGAAGGGTAACTGTTACCCAAACTTTGAAATAAAGGACTCAAATATTTTTAAGTGATTTTTTTCCACTTAGAGGTATTTTTGTTGGGTGCTGGTCTATTGAAATCAGCAAAGCTATGAAGATTTGCAACTGTTTAGAGCATTTTCTCAGTTCATAATTGCAAGCTCTTAAAATATGTAAATTTTTAATGGAAAAGCACCTTTCATTTCTACGTGTATGGCAAGATGGTTAAATAATCTAAACTCACCTGCAATTCCTTTCCTAGTGACATTTTACTGAACAGCTTTCCTCATTTTAGAGAAAAATGATGTGTTGCCTGTAGATGAACGATCTCTTGCCACTCCTGTTGAATTCTGTGTAGAGGTGTGAATACATATAATTAGAGACTTGAGGACAGGCTGTGAAACAGAAAATGAGAGAGGAAGACCTCTTCGTTTCTGAAACCATCTCAGTGTCATCTGCTAATTACAGTGACCTTCTGTGGCTGTGGGAGCGCTGCAGCAGCTCCAGATCAGTGGGGCAGAGGCAGCTCAGCCTCTGCTTTTGGCTCTCACAGGAGGGGAGTGCTGACAGATGCACCATTCAAGAGTTGCTACAGCTGGTTTCAGTGAATCTGAGAGATACTAAGTATAGTAAGTACATTAATAACACTATAGCTCTTCCTACAAGAAGGTTGCTTCCTAGAAGGTCCAGCTAAAGATGAAGTGCATGTCAGAAGATGGTGCTAGGCAGAGATTAGGACAAATCAGCCTGTTGTTATCATGGAGTGAGTTCAAATCTATTGTGTCACACCTCTGTAGTTCATCAGGACTTTCACAAAGGTATGTTTGTCCACAAGCTGTCAATCTTCATTTCAAAAGCAATATTCTTAACAAACTAAATAAAACATGGTCATTTGACAGTTGACAAAGGCACCTCTGCTGAGTTCTTAATTGTTCACATAGGTTCCTGCTGTGAGCTGCTCTCTGTTATGTACAATTTTGAAATAAATTTTAATAATCTGACCTCAGGGCTCAGATGTTGTACTTAACTGTCATGTGGTAGTACCTTGAATCAGATTGAGAGATGAAAGTTTCTCTACAGGGAGCAAAGTTCAGAAATATGATCTGTGAAAAACTTACAGTAAATGCAAAGCCAGGTGTAAGTATGTTGAGGCACTGCGTGGGAGTACAGTAAGCAGCAGTTACAATAAAGATGCTGTAGATAGGAGAATGTAGATTCTTTATCTTGCTGTTCTCTTGAGACTCTTGGTGCAGTGACAGAAACCTCAGATTGTGCTAAAGGCAGTAGGGGTTCTTGGGGACTATACAGCAAATATTTTCAGCACGTTAGAGGTATTAACCTGTTGGTTATTCAACTTGGAAAAACAAACTGCTGTTGAAAGAATCCTGTAAGGCACCGGGTTTTGCAGTTACACTGCATTTCCCTAGAAATGTCAACTAACACTTGCAAAACCTCAGTTCATTAAGTTGACTTGAGTGTTGTTGCTTCTGTCCTGCTGCAATTAGTTACCTGGTATGATGTGCAACACAGACATTAACAAGTAGTATGATGCAACACATCCAGGTGCATGGACGTGAAAGTATGTATGTTCCCTTCCAGATCTCCATCTTTTAAAAACTTCAGTGCAGATCCATCCCCAAGGCTTGGTCAGTGGATTTGCTTTGCTGGGTGCCCAGTGGCTTTTGTTGATGTAGGCTTCAGTTGGGTTGTGCTCTGCAAATTTTAGGGAAAAACATGTACAATCAGTAATTGTATGGCTGGTCTAAAGCGTTTGTCTGTCTTTATCCCTTCCGATGGAGAGGTTTAAGGGAAACTGAGCCTTGGGGAGCTAGCTTTGCCCTTCTTAGGGAGGATGGGAATGCTGACATGATAGATGATCATCCCTGGAGCTTGGGTAAGTCATGGCTTTCTTTCGAGGAAAATAGCATTGTCTTGGCAGAATCTCCATCTGTTGCTTTCGCAAATCAGCTGTGTCTTCTGGCTTCTTTGTGTGTTACTGACAAACCGAACAAGGCATGTGGCTAACGGTTGTCGGGTGCTTCCTTGTCAGTCAAAGCCATGCCTGCAAGGAGCAGAGAAACTCTTCTAGTCTGTGGGACCTCCACAGTCATTACGGATGGATGCTCTAAACAGCATGGAAACAGTTGTTCAGTTGTGTGACAACTAAATGCTTTTAAAACTGTTTTTGTAATTGCTTGTTTGCAGTTGCATTGCAGCCTATGAGTCTGTGGCACTGCCACAACAGGAAGTACCTTCATCCTGTAGGAATAGTCCAGTGCCAGAAGGATGAGTGTGGAGGGAGGACACGGGGCCTCCCTGGCTGTGCCCTCTCCATTCTGGCTGCAGCGTTCCCATGCCTCCCACCTGGGCACCCTGGTGCCTCCCCATCAGGGCCACCACAGAGTGGAAGAAGGCAGGAATTAATCTGGAGGAGAAATTGTTCTCCCTGAGTGGGCAAATAGAAGGAAACTGTCTCACTGACTGCGTTGTGTTAATCTCTTTTTATGAGCTACCTGGAGAGCAGAGCTCTTTATCTGACCCACCATCAGAGCTGGCAGAGGCCCAGTGGGATCTCTGCTAGCTTGAGCTGAAGGATTTACTGCCTTTTGCCAGCTGCCTTCCCCTTGGCATGTCTCCCCGCAAGCAGAACTAAGGAGCAGGGTGTCTTGGTGCGTGCAGCTGGATGCAGCCCCTGGGAAGCCCGGCAGCAGCTGTTACCCAAGTGCCACACAGCAGTGGGGCCATGCTCCTGCTGCTCCTCCTGATCTTTGATGGCTCTGCACTCCCTGGCAGACGGGTGGGAGCGATGCCCATGTTTCCCGAAGGCACAATCCTGCAGGCCAAGCGTTTCCTTCCACTTGCTGCACCCTGGCAATGCACATGGCAAAATTGCTTTGTTGTGGGTGCCTTTAATCCTGTATGGATGGAAATGAATGGTGCATCCTTGTCTGTCTCCCACCTGCCTCAGCCCTCCTGCAATTGTTCCCTCGTGGCTGTGGAGCTGCAGCACAGGGGTCTGGGGCTTGTCATGTGTCTGCCCGGGGTGTTCCTGCTGCAGCATGACCCGCTAGCAAGGCACTCCCCTTCCTTAACCTGGATGGATGGATGGATGGATGGATGGATGGATGGATGGATGGATGGATGGATGGATGGATGGATGTCTTAACCTACCCTTGTCTCTTCCAGGCATGGGGTTTCTTTTGGCATGGAAGTCCTTTCTTGATGTAGTCCTGTTATCCTCAACGATAGCCACTTTGGTTAGCATGTGCCTAAGTTGTGCCCCTTCACCTCCACTGACGTACTTGTGTTTGAGTGACAGCTTTCTGTCTGCCCGACAGACTGACTACGGGTACGCTTGGCTGTCCAAAGAGACTATGTGTTAGTCTATGATACGGTGGGTGCATGAAAAGATTAAACCAGCAGGATGGAAAATCAATTAGAGGTTAATGATTGTAGCCAAATTCACGGTTTAAACCTTTATTTTTTGTAACTTACAAGTTAATATCAGAACGTGCGTGTAGCAGTGGGTTTAAAAGGCGACCTAGGGCAGCCTAGTTGAAGCGTTAAACTTAGCGCAAGCAGCGTGCAGGGAGAGCGCTGTGAGTGGTCGCGGTAGGCGCAGCCCTGCCCCGCCGGCCGCCTGCAGTGAGAGGGTCCCAGCGGCACGGCCGCAGCGCTGGGTGAGGCAGGCCACCTCGCTCCCACAACCGCGGCGCTCAGCGCAGAGCGGGGTTCATGGGAAAACTGAGGACACTCGCCCTTCTGGAAGTCCTGGTGGGTTTGTTACTCCTCCCCTAGAAACCTTGAGCCTTTTGTTTAAAGAGCATCAGTGGGAAGCTTCAAGGAGCTTTAAACAGCTTGCCACCCGCTATCTGATTTTGTTGCTGGTGAGAATTATAGATGAGTGGAGCCCAATAACATCTTCAGTCCATTTTGCAATTAAACATACTTCTATTTTCAACCAACTTTTTTTTCCAGTTTAATTTAAAATGACTCTTGTCTAATGTGGGAAATGCCTTAAAGCCTCCACCCCATTCACAAAACAGTGTGTGCAGTGATCTGGGTAGGAAAACCGCTGCTATTATTAGCCTTTATCTCAAAGTATATCTGTTGTTTCTCTGAGTAATTAGCATTTATTATTAATACAGTATTTATTTTTATTTATTATTAACACATTGATTCTACATTAATAGACTAACTGATAAGGCAGTGTGTATTCTGAGTGTCCATAAAAATTTCCTTCTGAGTAAGTTTTTTTTAATTTTTTTTTTTTTTTTTGGTTAAAAATGCCAGTGATGTAAGCAATATTAACAGCAAACCCTTTAGGGCAACTATTGCCTCTTCATTCATTCATATAATATCTTCCCAGTGCTGTCTAGCTCCCTGTTGTGACATCAGGATGCTGCCATCACACAGATATCTACTACCCACTAATTCCAGCAGTAAGCAAAGAAAAGAAAGTTTTAAGCATCCTGTATTGGGTATACTCCTGTACTTGCACATTAGCTAACTTGCAGGCAGGTGCGTTCTGCCAGAGGTTGTTTATTTATCCCTTGTTGACATCTTGTCCCTCTGTGGTTAGTTATGGTTCTGAGGGCAGGGGCTATGATTTCATTTTGAATTAGGCAGCCCTTGGAGACAAAAAACCCCACATGTAAATATTGGTCCATAGATGGATAAAGATTTGGGTATAAATATCAACCATTTGTTTGTGGTTTTGTTTTTAATCAAACCAACAGAGCGGGATTGAGCCTTGTCCTTCTTGAGAGGAGGTGCTTTTCAGCACAGGTGAGTTACTTGGGGCGTTGAAGTTTGTGACCCGAGTAAGCAAAATCTCTGAATTAGCCCTAAAACTGCCTGGGCTGCCGCTGGGGAGAGCTGACAGTACGCGGCTGGGGCGATGCACTCTTGGTGTCATAAGAGCTGTGCTAACCAAGTCACAGTGTTTTGCCAGATCAGGGGTTTAGCAGTGGAACCTGACAGCAGTGTGCCGAGTGATGTGCTCACACGAAGAACCTCTGGGATTTGTCAGCTCCTGCACCAAGAGCCTGGCTGGCAGGTTAGCTCACAGCAGCCGGTGCTCACCGGGGCTGGCATCTGGCACGTGGGATTTCTGTGATGGAATTCGCACACTGAAATCAATGAAGGTTTAGTAGTTAACTTTTGTTATTTTCAATTTTTGTAGGAGCCAAGAGCTCATTAAAAATGGAATACTCTTTCCTCACAGATCACCCCCTTAAATACTTTGAGAGCTCAGTAAAATGGGATTTGCATGTTGACTATCTAGCACCAGCTTGACTTTTGCAGTACAAAGAGGTTCAAGTGCTGAGATGGCTGATTTGGGAGTTGTTTTGGTAGGTGGAGTTTCCTTATTGCCAGATGCAAGCAACAAAGATAATCTGTAGGTTGCAGAGGAATTCTGCAGCTGCCCATGCAAGCACAGGTGTGAGCGCAGACCTTTCTGGGCGTGATCTCTTGATCACCATCACACCATACACCATGTACCATGTAGCACTCACTGCGGGTGCGAGTGCCTGTGAGATAACAGCAGTTCAGCTGTGAACCCCAGAGGGGTAACAGATCTGCCATGGTTTCTAGCAGTGGCAGCTGCAGCGGCATTGCGGTGGTTCTCTTCAGATCCAGGAATGACTTTTTCTTTGGAAGTTGGATGGCACAGCCCCATGCCCAAGTCCTGGGCTGCCACATCTCTTTCTTCCATCTTTTTTCTTTCTATGGAAGAGAATGTCTGGCTGGAAGCATCTTTCCTACAAAGACGGCTTGTGAGAAACATTCTGTGCTTTCAAATAAGGCATAAAATGTACTTGCTGATCAATTTTCTGTTCTCATTAAGTCTCTCAGAGGTGAGTTCAAGGGAAAAAATAAAGATGGGAAGAGCCTGGAAATGAAGTCTCTTTATTTACCATGAATAAAAAAGATAACTCAAGAATATTGAAAAAGGCTGAAACCGAGCAGCTTGAGAGGTGGAGGACAGACTTAATTATCATAATGTGCAGCTGCACTACTGCGTGTATTATTTTCACTTTACTATCAGTTATCTGATGTAGGTGGGTAGCCAGTGTTCTCTTTTTCTTTGTTCTAAATATTTCATATGTGTAATGCAGTATAAGATGTAGTTCCCAGTTGTTACAACCGAACAGAGATTGATAGAACAAAAAACCCACTCATCAGTGTTTGCACACACCACAATTTTAATGGCAGGCACAGGCTAATAATAGAAAGTTTATTCTTGTCATAAAGGAAAGGGAAGAAAAAAGCAACCAAGCTCATACCTTCAGTCTGGAATTACAGTTTTAGAAAAAAAATAATCTTACAATACTGTTCCACTTCAAGTAATTAGTTTTCTGGACTTTTAGACCAAATATGCATAAAATGTGCAAGGTGAATCATTCTCTCTTGTTCCTGGATACACACGTGAGGTTGTATCTGTATTTTTTTCCCCTGGAAATTGCAGGGCTGCACAGAAACAGCATCTGCCTAGCTTCTAGCATACAGGAGAGGGCCTGTAGCTGGCAAGCTCCTGGCTTGTCCTGTGTCCCAGAGTTTCAGAGCTTTAGTTTTCCATCATCCAGGTAACTCTGCTGTGGGGGCAAGAGTGTTCATGAGGTTTGAGTCTTGAAGGGAGGTTAAGCTCATTGTCCCTTGTCTGAGGTGAGGCTTGTTTTTTGGACTTCGGCTCAGCCATGGTGAGACAGGCTGAAATGGGGTTAATGCACAGCTATATATTCTCTGTATGTTTTTGCCATTTACCTGACAGGAAGCTACACTGCTGAAGTTTAATGAACAAATGAATGAATCCTGCATTATCCTGTGATGTAGTGCTTGAGAGAAAGAGAAGTACATAAATCTACAAACTGCAAAGAAGAGGGAAGGTGGGGGGAAAGCACTGGGATAATTCCTCTAGTTTTCTGCAATGATGGAACTATTTGATACTTTATTCTTCCCTAATAATGCTAAATTTAAAAAGAGAACCTTTGTTAAAAGAATTTGTCTTCCATTAGCAGTTTGTTTACTGGTGTTTCAGAAAACACCTAAAATAATATTGTGTTGCGTTTAGTCAAGAACAGTTGTTTATGTATTTTGACAGACATACCATACATGCATTTCACTTTTCCTTCTTGCTTAGGATTTTCACAGAGCAAGAGGGGAAGAGCTAGGCATAACAGGGGAAAAAGACAATGGGATAGAACATCCTTTATAATGTTTGCTGTTTGGGAGGATAAAAGGACGATGCTATATTAAAAGTCCTGACTATGTACACACTATTGCACGAGCAATTTAGTTGTTGATTGATGGTACCTACTGGTGGAAACAATGGGAAGAGAGTTCTGAGGTTTCACAAGGAGAAGGCAGCAGCCACGTGCCAGTCCTCAGGGCCTGGGAAGCAGGACACAATGACCATGCTCTGCTTTCCATCCTGCTGAGCGTGTGCAGGCATCTGGAGACAAGTTTAGGTTGCAGATGTCCCTGAGATTGTCTCAGTGGCAGGGATGAAAACAAGCCCTGGCCACCTCCCTGACCCAAGAGAACATTCAAAGAGTTGCATGGTCATCTTTACTCATTTCCTTGCTCTTTGCCAAGCTCAGGTCTCTTTAATCTTAATGGTGGTACTTTGATGTAGAGGATATAGGTTAGGCCCACTCTGTGATGGTGTTTTGTCTTTGCCAGTCAACATCAGGGAGGTAATGGGCAACTGGCTCCAGGTGTAATGAAAGGATTTTGCCTTCCCTTGTCTTCCACCTTTCAGTAGGCCTCTGGAAGGAGACCAGTGTCTGTGTTAGGGAAGAGTGGGACTCTGTGAGAGTGGAGTGGGGAGCTGAATGCTTCCCTCATCTAGCTCCTTGCTGCATATTCTTGTTTGGAGTTAGCAGTTCAGTTTGGAGCTCAAGACCTGAGTAATTTTCAACAGTGGTTAAGAACACATGCAGCTGAAAGCAGCTTTGTGTGTGGATTACACCTGGGCTCACTGTGGTCTTTATCTTCTTTCCTGGTTTTACCCATTGCAGCAAGGATGATGAGGGGCTGGTGTCGTGCGCTGTGCACTCTCTGTCTTGGCCCTGAAGATGCTGACTTCCTTCTATTTCAGGAGGTCATTAGTGCTGATGAGATTAGAGGTTTACATCTTTTGGTCCAACTCATTATTCCTAATTTAATCAATGCGTTTGAAAATGTTTCCTCTAATAAAATTGTAATGACTTTACGTGATTTGTCATGCTTATCAAAACCATGGTTTTAACATTTTCATATTTACAGGCACTGAGCTTCTGGAGAGGAGTATACATCAGTACATCATTGCTAGGCCAATTTCCTGCCTCTCTGTCTCTCCCTCCCCAGTAAATCTGAATAACCTAGTCAGTGTAATCACAGTGATGTACGGCCACTGTGACACTGAGTCAGGCCCTTGCAAACAGCTGAAAATCCTGGGAGAGGTCCCTTGCAGGAGCAGGACTGCTACACCGTCGCCTTCATCATTCAGCTGTGTGCTTTGCCTCCGTATGAAATAGACTATTAGTGGGCTTATGATAAAGGAGAAAATAACTGTCTGTAATGTAGAGGTTTGACTGGAGAAATGGCTTTTATGTTGCCAGAGGAATGAGATAAATAGCCCCCCACAGTGGGAACTGAATTACTAAGGCGAGGCGAGAGCAGTGGTGTTACAGCAAAGCCGGGTGTTTCTTCAGAGGCTTTTGAATAAAAATAATCTGAATACTTAGTTTTCAGGAATATTCCTGGAACGTGTTAGGACTGGTATTTAATTCAAATTACCCCTGTTCTTAAACAGTCTGCTGTATACATTTTGGTTCATGCAGGTGAGGAGGGAGCCAAGGATGTAAACTTTGTGTGCCATGTGCCTCAGCCCCCTGCTCAGTCCCTGTTGGAAGGTTCAGCCACTGCCATTTCATGTGCTGATCCCCCAGCTTGTCTTCTGCTGGGGAGGTGGGGTGGAAGTCACACGAGTCATTTTGGTCTTACAGGTGATAAACTGATGTGAGGAGGAAGAGTTTGACTGTGTCTAAGGTCTGATGTGAAGGGTCTGTGGGAGTGTTGACACTTACCTGCTCTCAAAGGCTTGATTAGTGTCCCAAAAGCAGAGCAGAGGAGTTGCTGTGGTTGTAGTCATGATAGAGGGGCCAGTGCTGGGCCAGCTGGTGTCAGGGGTGTCAGCTCATGGGGGTTTCCTGCTTGGACTTGGGACAAGGCAATGCCCTTTGCTGCTCCTCGAGAGGAAGAACCTGCCTGTATGGCAAGGCTTGGGATGTAAATCACCAAATGTCCCAGTTTTTTGCATCTAACCCTACACTACTCACTCCTTCTCAGGCAACAGCCCAAAAGCAGTATATGGGTGAAAACACTGAGGGGTTTTCGTCTGCATTATAGTAGCACGACGGCAGCAGCATGGTGGCTGGTGATACGGCAGCGTAACTGGCAAATCACAGCAGGCAGATGGCAGGTCTCACACTAAAAGTGAGGATGTGTAAACGACCAAAGATAGGTTTTAACAGTCTTTCTCAAAGCCAGAAGTTTGTCACTGTATGAGCTCTCAGTCTAAACATCCCTGTGAAATTTCAAGCTTGAAATCTACTAGTGGTTTATTAAATAGTTTTGGCAACTGAAATGGATCCTGTGAATCACTGTGTGCATGTCTGAGTGCGGGGTGTCTTGGATGTCTCAGGCCTTTGCCATTTGACACAGGCCAGTTCGGCAGTGCCCACTGCCTCAGCACTGGCTGCTGGGCTCCCTGGCCAGTGGACACTTTGCATCAGGTCTGCAAAGGATGAGCAGGAGGAGAACCGACCCCCAGAAACAGTCCTGCGCAGTTATCTGTTGCTGGGCTAGGGCAGAGCCATCACAGGGGAAGGGGTGGCATGCTGGGTCTCACCATGCTGCCTGGATGTCCTGGCAGGTCTTTGCCTTTGGGAGTCTGCTAGGGCTGTGTGCCTCTGCTGCCTACTGAGGGGTCGGTTCTATTTGGCCTTTGTTCTCAAGGATAGGATGTGCTGATTGTCTTCTGCAACCCTGTCTGCTCTGCACAGCTGTGCGGTGCAGCGCACCGCTGGAGGGTTAGTGGGGACATGCTTGCGCTCTGCAGACAGCTGAGAAGATTGGGCTGGCTTTCTCCTCTTATGACCTCAATTGGTTTTGGTTTTTTTCTGGCTGATCTGTTTTAACAGCGAGACTCAGGTTCGGAGATGAGTATTTCCTGTACAGCGCAAATTGCTTTGTGCAGGTATGTGAGGTAATTCAGCTCTGTGGAACTGCCATATCCTCTACAAGCAGCAGCACTGGAGCTGCCCATCAGTAATATCCTTTTTATTTTTTTTTTTTTCAACCTTTTTAATAGTGTGGAGAAGTCATTTTCTGTTCCCAGCCCCTGACAGGTACAATGATGTTAGATACCTAACAAGAAAAAGGACAGCCACTGAGAGCACAGAAATAAATTATCAGAAAATTAAGTTCAAACAATTAGCAGCTTGAGCAGCAGCAGATCCTCACCAAGTCAGTAGTGACCCAAAGCTGGCCCTAGTGATTAGAGTACCCTACTTCTACTGATGTCAGTAGCACAGCTCTCAGTACCATTTGTTGAGAATTAAATGTGTTCCCTGGGGAATGGAGGTTTTAGCTCAGCTGCTCTTTTTAATGAGGGTAGGATGGACTCAGCAAGGTGTCAAAGGCTCTTCAGCATGTGCACTTCTGCACTGTGCTGCCCACGCCTGAGAGCCACTCCTACACAGGCCTCTGTTCATGGCTTTTCTCTGGTGCTTAGAATTTCTTTACCCCCTTGGTGTATGAGTATTCTTTTTTCCTTCTGTTTCCCCCATTGGCTTGCTCTCTCTGACTCATGTCTGAATTTTTGTTTGTGTTCCCACTGTGCCTAAGGGCTCCCCTTTTACTGTAAGTCTACATTGCAATATATAACATTTTATTGTCTCTCTCATTTAATTTGTAGCCAGAAAATGAAGTTAAGCCATGGAGTGGGTTTTATTTGTGGAATTAGAGAAAGTGTTTCCACAAATGGCCAGCAGCATCAGTGGGGCCTGGTTGCACATTATGTTGTGTCCAGGCAAACCATGTGCCAGTTTAGGAGATGCAGACTGAAGCTCGTGGCTTCTTAAAGGTGGATGAACAATGTTTATAACTCTGACTTCTCTGAACCAAAACCAAGATCCTCTGGAAACATCAGAAACAAAAGAGCTGCAAGTCCCACTTCATGCTAGTGCTCCTGTGGACCTTGGCCTAGATTGAATAGTTAGTTGGTTAAATAGCTGTGAGCCTGATGATAGTAAGGGACCCAAAAGGGGTCTTGGGGAAGGCTCCTAGGAAGCTGGTGGTAAACACGTGCTGGTGTGTCAGACCATGTTAGCTTGTTTGAAGCAATTAGCAGTCAGAAGAAGTGGAGTCAAGCTTTGTTAGAGTAGTGGCTCTGGAAAATGGGGTGTCGCACTGCCAGGCTCTTCTGTCATCACTGCTCCCAGCAAAACTCACTGGTGAATTTTTTTTGAGAGGTGGAAGGTATCATTCAGCCATTGCATCTGAGTCCCACCCAAACACAGGTCTGCAGTTCCTTGGCTGTGGGAAGCCGAGGCAGATGAGCTCTGTGTGTCGGCGAGGGGGATGGCGAGGGGTGGATTTCAAGACTTCAGTTTTTCTAAGGGGTCATCTTTTGTCTAAGGACTGAAAAAGCTGTGTGGAGTTTACCAAGTCATGCATTAGGCACACACCACACTGAATACTGCATTCAGGAGCTATTTGCTTTCTCCTTCTCCTGCTGTTTGAGTAATAGAGTTTAGCTGGGTAGTTCCTGATCCTGCAGGCATGTAACTGGCAGCAAGAGGTATATTCAGAAAGAAAATAAAACCCCGAGGCTTAATTCAGTGGTGCTCAGTGCCTGATGCTGGCTGAGCAGAGTATGACTCGAAACTCATGCTCTTAGGTATTTCCTCTTTTTTTTTTTTTTTTTT